>CM054132.1:11851547-12355650 GCA_028751855.1 Ambrosia trifida
TTTGATGATATTGACTTTTCCAAAGAATTCCATGCTACTGAAGTTGATAATGTTGATACCAATGCTACTGAGGTTGATAATCAGGAAGTTAGTAATCATTCTCCTGCTACTGAGGCTGATAATGTAGATGTGGATAATGAATGTATGATGGATAATGGTCATGAAGATAATAATGACTATGAAGGTTATGCTGAGGAGGGTTCCACTAAGGGTGATGATTCAGAGGACAGTGATTACTTGTATAACAAGGATAATGATGTAGAAGATGTGGATGTTGATATGAGAGACTTCCATGATTATGTTGATTATGAAGAAGAGTATATTGGTACTCATCATTCTCCTAATGTTCATAACATTGAGACTGTTGAAAGTGATGATGATGTTGATGTTGATGTTGTTGGTGGTGCAAATTTAAGCTATGAGTCATTTGATAGCTTAATTGATGAATCAATGGATGACTTTGAAACCAGAAGAAGCCAGAAGCTGAGAGAACTTACGCATGCAGCAAAGGTTAGATTTATTAGGATTTCTTTAAATGTTTATATTTTAATTGTATTTTGATTTGTTAAATATACTTACCTTCAACTATTTGTAATGTTTAGAAGGGCAAGAATCCACTTTCAGAAGTAACATTTGATCTTGGCCAAACTTTTGGAATTGCTAAAGAGGTCAAGATCTCATCAGGAGGCATGCATTGAAACAAGAAGGGAGTTGTCATTCCTAAGAAATGATAAGAGGAGAATTAGAGTTATTTGTGAAGGAAGCTGCCCTTCATTCAAAAAAGGTGATGGGTCAAAAGATAGTGGGACAAAGGATGGACAATCTGGTAGTGGGTCAAAAGTTATTGGGCAAAATGATGGGCAATATGGTAGTGGGTCAAAAGATATTGGGCCCAGTGGTGGGTAAAAAATGGGCCCAAGTCTGGATAATCTGTTGGTGGGTCTAAAAAAAAGCAAAAGGCAGACAAGAATGCACCAACTGCTCATAAAAAGAGGAAAAGTATATTAGATTCTGCAAATTGTCCATGGCTATTGTACATTTCCGAGGCCAATAAAACTGAGGAGACATGGTCAGTGGTAACATACAACCCTGAGCACCATTGTCTCCAATCCAGAAAGAATCTTCATTTCACAGCCAATTTTATGGCTCATGAACAGTGGGTAATCAATCAAGTTGCTTCAAATCCAAAGGTTAGCATCAAGAGCATTCAAGATGAGTTAGCCAGGAAGTATCAGTTAAGGGTTACAAAAATGAAAGATTTTAGAGCAAAGATTAAGGCAGCAAAGCAAATTAAGGGGGATTATATAGAACAATATGCTAAATTAAGGGATTATGGCTTAGAGGTTCAGAGGGAAAACCCAGGAACAACTATTAAGATTGCTGTTGAATCTGAACCCAACCCTGATTCACCAACTAGAATTTTCAAAAGGATATATGTATGTTTAGGTTCATTGAAGAAGGGTTTAAGCATGTTGTAGAGATTTACTTGGGTTGGATGGAGCATTCTTGAAGGGTCCATATCAAGGCCAGGTGTTAACTACTGTTGGGTTAGATCCAAACAATGGGATTTATCTTGTGACCTATGTAGTTGCAGAAGCAGAGAACAAGGATTCATGGACATGGTTTCTGGAATGTTTACAAGATGATCTGGATTTAACAAGAGAATCCAGGTTTACATTCATCTCAGACAGGCAAATGGTTAGTATGAACAACTCAGTCTATTTAATATACTATAAACAATATTGTTGACTTTTGTTTGTTGCTTTGTAATAGGGGCTCACACGAGCTGTTGCAGAAGTCTTTCCTGCTGTAGAACATAGGTACTGCCTCAGGCACATCCATCAGAATATGAATCTTAAATGGAGAGGGAAAGGTTTCAAAGAGTGTTTGTGGAATTGTGCAACATCAACTACTGGTATTAACACCTTAATGTTTAGATTGTGTATAACTGGTAACTGTTTACTTACCTTCAAATGTTTAGATTTTGTATAATTGTTAATTGTTCGTTACATAGTTCCTTACTTTCAAAAACAAATGGAAGAGTTGAAGAAATTCAATAAAGAAGCTTATAAATGGTTGGCAACCATACCACCACAACATTGGAGCATGTTGGATCAGTATGCTCTTTAACAGTTTAATCAGTTTTGCCCAGCGGAGTAAGTATATAAAGTTTCACTATCAACAGGAGTTATTACCCCTGGATGTTTTCAAACTAAAGATAAATTAATGAGAATCTAAGTATTGAATGTGAATGACAATAAATAATCAGATAGATTCCCAGTTAAATGAAATGGAAATAACAAGTAAGAGTTTTGAAGGATTTCAGTTTTCAATTAAAATCAATGTCTAAAACAGAGGGATGAACCCATCTATTTATAGACTTACAAATGCATGAACCTTGTTACAAAAGCAAGTCTGCAACAAGTTGCAGTCTTGGAACCTGTACAAAATGATAAAGTAATAATAAACAATTAAATTACTGAAACATAAGGGCAGTGGAAAGATTCTATTACAAGTGCTGATGAATGACAAACTACTGATGAGTAGTTTGTCTTCAGTAGTTCTTCAGTAGACTTGTCTGGTTTGACTTTAGAACTTCTGATCTATCTTCTTCAGTACTTGTTGAATCCTTCTTCAGTACTTGTATCTTCTTTCTTCAGTATTTCTATACTTAGAATAATTTGGCAGAAGTATGAATTAGACTAAGGTTTGCAAAAGTGATTTCTTCAATCCTTTCTGTCCTTACAATCTCCCCCTGGATTGATGAAGCCAAACCCTTATCTAATTCCTTATTGTTTTCTTCTTCTGTCTTCAACTATCTTCCATATTTCTTTGAACATGGAATTCTTTAGTTGATTCAGTTGTTCATCTGTGAGAGATCCTTGTTGAGGTTCAAGATGTTGAATTGTAAGCAAGTCTTGTGTTGATAGATTTTTCAGTTCATTCATGGATTTGAAGGCCTTGCTTGAAAGATCTCTTCCTGTCACCAATACTGAGTTGGAATCAGTAAAGGACCATTTTATGATCAGAACTTTAGATCTGTCAAAATCTAAAGTATAAGGGACCATGCTGGATCCCTGGGATGTTCTTGAGTGTTGGATGTTTTCTACTTCAGTGACTCTCAGGTGGGATTCACTTCTGTCTTCTGTTTGCACCACATCAGGTAATTTAAATGTAGGTAAGTGATCTTCAGTAACTACCTTTGTGTGCAGTCTATCAGTTACAGTCTTCTGGATTTGGTAAGCAAATGTTAAAGGATCCCTAAACTGTGTTATCAGAGGCTTTTCTTCAATATCAAACTCTCCATGTATAACTGTGTTGCCTTCCAGCAACACCATCTTGAAGTCAGTATTTGTATTGTCCTCTGGCTTTCTTTTGGTAGCAGGTCTTGAATGTTTAACACCAGAAGTTCTAACTACTGAAGTTGATACTTCAGAAGTTTTGTACTTCTCTGGATTTACAGCCTTGTCAGCCTTGAATCTTTTATATGTGTCAAATAATTTGCCTTCTTTCCACTTTGACACTGAGGCTTTTGAACTATAGTTATTGGCTACCACCTCATCAATTATCTCTGCTCTCTTTGCTTTTCTATCCTTTTCAGTTTCAATCTTGTCAGAAACAATTTGAGCTCTTCTAGTTAGCTCATCCATTGAGAGCCCTTTGAGTGAATAGGCTTTTGTCTTGCTGTTTTTTGTGATGAAAGACACCAGTTGTTGTATCTTGTCTTCTTCAGCAACTTTTTCAATCTTGGCTTGTCTATTCAGCTCTGCTTCATAAGCTTGAAGCTTTTCATTGTAGCTCATGTCTTCCCTTGCTTCCAGACTGTTCCAGATCTCATCTTCCTTAGCCTTTCTTTGGGCTGCAAGTAAACTCTTCTCTAGTAGTTCTTTGGACTCTGAAATTGGAGAAGGGTTTAGTACAGTCATTTGAGTTGTTGTAGGCCTTGGAATAGGAGTTGGTTGTTGTTCAGTTGGTTGGGAAGGCTCTTCAGTTGTTTGTATGTTGGAAGTGTTAACTACTGAAGTGTTGATAGAAGTATCAACTACTGAAGGATTGTCTTCAGTACTTTCTGTGTCTTCAGAAGTTTCTTCATTATGGCCTTGGGAAGGTTCAGCTTCAACTTCAGTTGTAGAAACAAGCCTATCATGATCTTCTTTTTGTTTTTGGGCTTTTTCTAGCAGTTGTTGTTGTTGTAGAGCCACTCTTGCCTTTATTCTGGCTTCCAGTGACTCCCTTTGTTCCTTAATCTTCTCTCCCTTTTAGGCTTCATCCACTTCTGGAAGCCTGCTAGGTTGAGGAGTTCTACCAGATAATTCAGCAAGCTGTCTTGAATTGTTGTCAATTTTGTTGGACAGCTCACCTAGTTTCTTGTTTATCACCTCAAATTGAGTTGTGATTTTCAACTCCCAAGAAGTTGTGAAAGATTTGAGGTTATTGGCTATTAGGGTGTTCATCATCTGGTATAGGGCACCATCTGGGCTGCATAGGTGGTTCATGTCACACCCTCAAATTTCCATTGCGGGGTTTATACCGCGAGGCGCGTGACAAACCAGGATCCCATAGCCATAAGTCACAGGAACGAACTCTAAATGCCCAAACCATTTAGTTCGTTTTCAAAAACCATGTTTAGTTAAGCCGCGGAAGCGTAAACCAAATTTAAACCTTTTTAAAAACATGCGCAAAACAACGCGCCCAAATTGAAACCATACGAAAGCATAATATGTAATTCATGTGTATGCCCGAGACCCCAAATGCAGTGAAGTGTACAGTGCTTTCTAATCCTGGCACCGGAAGCTAACTACCTGCAAAAGCATGTAAATCGTATGTCAACATAAAGCTGGTGAGTTCACAAAGTAAGGTAATTTAATATGCAAATGCGCTGGTTTCCAAAACCACGTAAGTAAGTAATAACGTAGGTCCTCCAGACCGAAAGTTAAAGAGTTATCAGTTTAAGTGTGTCAGGGGTAGCTAGCCCACTCAATGTAACTAAACAAAATTATTGGGACACCTTCAGGAAAATAGTTATTTGCCTCAATAACTGGCGTCTATCAACACCAGTCGGAAATTGTGGTCAGAAGTTCATGCCCGTGCCTCAAGCACCTCAGACATGAGGTTGCTGCATCAACCTAATAGCGCTATCAACTAATACCCCGTTCGCCTCCAGCGATTAACCCAATAATATGCAAGGACTTTAAATGATAGAGTGCTTAGATTACAAAGGACCAATAAGTTTTAAACTGACCGAAAACCCGATCCACACAAGGAATCGTAAAACCGACCCACACAAGGAGTCAAAACCTAAGAAGTCCCTACTGGACTAGAAAATGTTTACCAAAGTTATCTCTAACCCGAGACGCATGCTTTTGAGAAAAGAGTAGTGAAACTCACATTAGTGTGCAAGCAAAAGTAATCCGCACCGCAAATAAAGTATGCCACCGACACCCTAATATAAGTGTCACCAAGTGAGTATAGGCGTAATATCATTACACCATATAACTCGTTTGTCCAAGGCGTTTTAAACGTTCAAAAGTGTGTATGTGACGCCAAGTGATTCTACATGCAATAGTAAACCCTACGGACTCGTTGGTGAATGTGTTGGTTAAAATTAGTCTTCCCGTTCCATATGTGTCTCATACAAGTATACGTTCAGTTACACCTCAATTTCATATCACCTAAGATCTCAATTCATCACATAAGCACACAATACACAATCTGTGTTTTCAGGACAGATTGCGCGCCATCAAAACCAATTTATTTAAAATAGTAAATCAGTGATTTAACCTCCCAAATTTTTACTGAATTTTCTTTGGGATTCAATTAACAATATCAATTTTTTTTTGTCTTAAATACAAACACAAAAATAATTAAAATTCGTCTAATACAGCTATGTTCAGAAAACCTTCCTAACAGATCAGTTTGGTAGATAAATTCCCAAAAATTGTGTATTCATCCAAACGTGATGAATCCACTTGGAAAACTCAAGTTACTCCAATATTAACCTTCTGTAAAAATTTCACAACCTAACTCTTTATAAAACTCGAGTTATGATGTCTCAAAGTTGACTCAGTTTGATACCCGAAATTCTGATCTGACCTATTTTCAATGAAAATTCCAAAAACGACTCAACCGACGTCCAAAACACTTGATTTTACACATTATGAAAAGCTAAGACCAGGTGTGATTCAACCATGCAAAGAAAATACCAAAATCATCATGTTAAGGTCGTGTTACAGCTCCTACAAGTTCGTCTAATCATTCTGTCCAGATTTTTAGTTTCGCCTAAATCATACTTTAATCGACTACCGTGTGCATAAAAACAATCAAAAAACATCAATCATCATTACCAAACATCCCTAATACTTATTTTGATCAGATTCTACTACTAAACATGCAAAGATCACAACTTTAAAGACCAAAACATCAATAACTTGCGCAACAAGTATCCTATGATGTTACTAATCGATTATTATTATGTTTGATCCGTTTAATCTTCAAAAACTTCATGTTTTAATGATTATTAAAAACTTTCAGACCTGGACAAACTTTGTTACATGATTTTTATAACAAAAACACAAGATAAAAGTGTAAGGAATCAAAGGTTATACCCTTAGCTCTTCGATTCGATCAACCGTGCGCCTTTGGAGCTTCCCAATTGATGATCTTGAGCCTTAGCAGGAGCTTTAGGGTTAATATTTTGTGTGGGGAAGTAATTGGGCAATTAGGGTTGAGTTTAGGGGTTTCATGGGGATTAAGGTTGCTTAAATAGGTGTGAAAGGCGGCTTAGACCCGTCAGATGAAACCGAGCGGCCGCTCGGGCCCTGTGAGCGGCCGCTCACAGGCCCGAGGCCCGCGTGAGTGTCCCGTTTCGTCACCCGACGCGTTATCCTTTGACGTTTTCGTTATTTCGGACCGTAACAAGTGCAACCCCATGCGTTAAGACCCTAATCAACCTCATGCTCCACTTTTAGTGATTTTTATTAACGTATTCGGTTTAGGTTCACACAATCACGTATGGTTTTCACATAAGTTTGTCAAATATCACAGAGGCACATAAGTTCATTATTCACCAACGTCCGAGGTTCACTAATCATGTAACCCGATATTAACTCACAACAATGCACGTGTGTCTTATCTAGCTAACCCTAGTTAAGTATAATGCAAGGAACGTAACTAGAGTTTAGTTAAAGTGAGAACCTGAATTTGCGGGGTATCACAGTTCAGGTCTATGCTTGATGACCTAGGGAATTGGGTAGGCATTTTTAGTGAGGGGGTGTTTTTGGGTGATCTTCAGGAAGTACTGAAGATGCCACTTTAGGGGAATCAGGGATCAAGTGGACTTTAACCTGATCTGGTGACGTGTCTGCTAGTACGCATAATTTAGCGATGAAATAACACACGTTTCTGCTTTAATATTTATAAAAATGGTTTAGACCTTAATATTAAAACACACACAATAGGGCAAGTGTACCCTGTCATATATGTAGTAATGTACAGATAAGAACTAGATATCGATCCATGGACGCGCGCGGAGCAATGGTACTAAAACTCTGTCCCCGATTTACCAGTAGAAAAAGATAGTTTGACGTTTGTTTATAACTAAATTAATTCTAAAACATATAAATAACACAAGTAAGACTCCAAATAGAAAATATAACTATATAAACTATAATATACCAATCCTAGCATGTCATCTACATATAATAAGTAATACAGGCGTGTGATCAACATTCCCATTTTCCGATAGTTAGTGTCCCTTTCGGGCATCCTAACATGACAACTATACAGAAAGCTAACACGAATACACACGTTAACCACTTCAAGTCGTTTATTAGCGAGCAGCTGATATGATATCATGCAGATCTTCTAAAGATAAGTTAGTCATCTGTTAAGAGTATTCTAACCTCACTAATTCAGGAAAGCGATACCGAATACACAATACAGCCACCTAAACTAGCATAAAGTAGAGCATTTCACAACCTATTCCATTTTACCAACTTTGAACACAGATCTACTAAGATCGCTATTTTTACCAAAATAACTTCCAAAGATCATTAACCGTGTCAAAGATCAGTAACGGCACCATTAAGCTTTTAAAACCCTTTTACGTGTCGGTAAGCATTTTTAACCGTTATTCGACTGACTTTAACCAAACCAATACCCGGTTACAGTTTCATGGCGTAAACTTATTAACAAGTTAACTAGTCTACTACCGGACGATTAAACGGACGGTTTTTCAACATTTATCCGCCTAACACATTCGACAATCGCCAAAGTCATTTAAATACAACTACAAATCCAACAACAACGAAACAAGGTTGCGCTATGATCATCAAGATCTAAAGATGAAAAACGCCAAATTTATACAAAACATTATTACATACAAACGATTGTTTTTACTACTAACGATTACTAAACATGATCCATAGACTATAATGTAATACATAAACAACACAAACAAGCCAAAATAACCAGATTTGAATCAACTTAAAGTTTAATAGATCAAACCATAAATATTGAATGTGATGGATTGGATGATGCTAGATGATCCGGCTTGAATCCCGAGCTTGTTAGACGGCCTTCCGGCCGCTTTGTTGGTCCAGAAATCGCCCTAAATCGCCCAGAGAAAACCCAATCCTTGATCAGTATGGCCTGCTCTGTTTTTATAGAAACTTTGATTTTGTGCACGGTCGTGCGCATAAAGTGCACGGCCGTGCACTTTATCTTGACGAAGTGACGTGCAAGTGGGTAAGTGGATGGCTGGTTCCTGGAAATATCTTGGAATCCCGCACGGTCGTGCACCTGGGGTGCACGACCGTGCACATTCTCCAGACTTTGCTGATTTTTGCAGCAACTTCCATTTGGTCCAGATTCCGCTCGGTTTCTTCGTCTTTGTTCGTGGGACGTCGTTTAAGACCTGCAATAAACATATGAAGCGGTTAAGTACCGAATTCGTGCAATTATGGTCGAAAACGCGTAATTTGGGAGTTTAATAGGGGATTTAAATATGTATATTTTAACGTATATCATCTGGTGTGACCAGCTCTTTGAGCTTAGAGACACGAGGTGCAGGACCTTCACTAGTAGCCATCAATTCATGTTTTGTGGAGTGTGAATCATCATCCAAATTAATGGAATCACCTGAATCCCTGATGATGTCCTCAATGAGGGCATTATCAGTTGTATCATGAGCTGGGCCCAACCCAGTTGTCTCATGAACCTCTTTTTCTTGGTTCTGAGGACTTCCTACCTCAGGCATAAAGCCTTCGTCAGTAGTTGCCACAAGTGAGGTCTTAGCTATGTTACTTCTGTCCTCAGGTCCACCACTGGGTGGTAAATAAGTAGTAGCAGCCTCAAATGTACCCAAGGTCTCTAAGTTTGGGCGTAGAAACCCTGGTTCATCCTCATCTCTTGGGTTAGGGCTAAAGGTATCCACATTCATGTCAAAGTATGAAGGTATGTCCCCTGTTTGATGTGGTTGTTGGGGACTGACATGTTCTAATGGGATAGTCTCTTTTAGCCCAGAGATAAGTTTGGCAATTTCTATGGTTGATGGTTCAGGTTCAGTAGTTTGGGGTAATGTTTCAGCAGTTTCAAAAGAAGGGTGAGTAGTTGTGGTTTTCTTGAATTTCTTTCTTTTGAAAAGAATGGTAATTGGGGCTCTTGTGGGCGTTTGAGATGGATGAGACTAAGAGGATGTTCCAGTCACATCTTTAACAAGTGCAGATTGCACATTGGCAGGTTCAGGCATCTCAACTTCCTGAATTGCCTTTCTTTTAAGGTTGGTGGGTTTTGGTTTTTGTTGTTTGGGTTTCTTGGCCTTTTTGGGTGAGGGTTTGGAAGATGATGGTTCCATGGGGACTGTTTCTTGTTCCCCTTGGTCATCTTCTGGCCAGGCAGCCGGTTTGTTATGCCTTGAGTATGATTGTGAGGTCAATGGGTTTAAAACAGTTGTTTTTCCCACAAGCACCTTATCTCCAAGTTCTTTAATTATGCAATGCATTATGAACCTTGGATACAACAAAAACTTCTTTTTAGAATTTAGGTGATGTAACACCAACTCATTAAAGAAAAGTGTTGATGCCCTGAATTTTGTTTTATTCACAATGGAAGGAAAAATTGGTTGAAAAGTGGAGGGCATCTGATCATAAGATCCAGTTTTTGGACTCAGGCACATGATTATGTAATGAAACAAAAGTTTGTATTTTGGTTCAAAATATTTCTTAAAAATGGTCGCATGTGAGAGAGTACCTTGGTAACCACACTCTGTCATGGTTAAATGAATTTCAGAGTTTGGAAATTGATCTGGTGCATCCACATCATCCAGATCCAGTCTAATTCCCAAAGTAGCCGGTGTGATTGCCATTACTTTCCCTTGGATAGTAGATTTGAGGAAAATCACTTGATCATTCATTATCACCGTCTCTGCGTTCGCCCAGAACTCATTAAGAGTTTCAGTATGGATTGGAGGATCAATGGTGAGGGCAGTGAAGTATTGGGATTTGACGACTAAATCAATGATTTCGTCGTATTGGGACCAGGCTTCATGTTTCTCAAAGTAGCCTCTTTGATTGTGTCTCTGATTTCAGTATAAGAGCCATGTGGTTTGTGTGTGGGTGGATCGAACAGTGTTGTTGTTTGCAGGTTAAGGGTTTGAGAGTGTTTTTGAGAGATAAGGAGGGAATTTTGCTCTTTGAAAGGATAAATGTTGGAAAAGGTGTTTATCAGAAGTTTATAACCGCCCTAGGTCAAACTTCTAAAGTGGGAAATGTCTGGTTTACCCTTAATGACAAAACTGCTGATGAAGAACAACTTTCATCAGTAGTTCCCATTTTCTCTTCAGTAGTTTGTTAATAACTGATGAGAATGTTTATAAACACTTTATTCATAACTTCTGAAGTTTATTTTATCAGAAGTTAATCATTTTTCAGAAAATATTCCCATACTGATGTTTTGTACATCAGTAGTTTCTCTCTTTTTGCTTTTCAGAAGTTTTAAAACAATACAGATGTAAGTGAAAAATAAAATATGGGCAGAAAAATAAAAGAAACACTTACAAATTTATCATCCCAAGCATGGATACTAACTTCTGAAAGGTTGATGTGTCAAGGGGTTTAGTGAATATGTTAGCTATTTGATTAGTTGTTGTCACATGCTTCACTTCAATCTTGCCTTTTTCATAGCAATCCCTTATGAAATGACACCTGATTTCAATATGTTTGGTCTTTGAGAACTGAACAGGATTTTGAATGACGCTAATGGCAGATTTACTGTCTACAAGCAATGGTGTCTTGGTCTCTTTGATTCCATAATCAAGAAGTTGATATTGGAGCCATTGTATCTGTGATGTACAACTTGCAGCTGCAATGTATTCAGCTTCAGCAGTTGAAGTTGCAACAGATGTTTGCTTCTTTGATTGCTAAGACACTAGACAGTTTCCCAAGAATTGACAACCGTCAGATGTTGATTTTCTTAACATTTTGCACCCTGCATAGTCACTATTTGAAAAAGCTGATAACTTGGTATTACTAGAAGCAGGATACCAAATTCCAAGTGTAGGAGTTCCTTTCAGATATCTGAAGATTCTTTTGACTGCAATAAGGTGTGATTCCCTAGGATCTGATTGATATCTGGCACAGACACATGTTGAAAACATAATATCTGGTCTAGAAGCAGTTAGATATAAAAGGGAACCTATCATACATCTATACATGGTTTGATCAACCTGTTTTCCTTGATCATCTAGTTCAACTTGTGTAGTTGGAGTCATGGGAGTGGAACATGATTTACAGTCTTGTAAATAAAATTTGTTCAATAATTCTTTAACATATTTAGATTGATGTATAAAAGTTCCATTTGTTTGTTGTTTAATCTGCAGTCCTAAAAAGTACTGCAGCTCTCCCATTGTACTCATCTCAAATTTTGATTGCATGAGTTTCTTAAATTCATCACACAGTTTGGTGTTTGTTGAACCAAATATGATATCATCAACATAAATTTGAACAAGTAAGACATGATTTCCAACATGCTTTATGAAAAGAGTTTTATCAATGGAGTCTTTTGTAAAGTTATTTTTGAGCAAGAAGTTTGAAAGTGTTTCATACCAGGCTCTAGGAGCCTGTTTTAGCCCATAAAGAGCTTTGTCAAGTTTGTACACCCACTTAGGATGAGAAGGATCCTCAAACCCACGTGGCTGACAGACATACACTTCCTCTTTGATTTTTCCATACAAAAATGCACTTTTAATATCCATTTGAAAAACTTTAATTTTGTTGGAAATAGCATAAGCTAGAAATAACTTGATGGCTTTAAGTCTTGCAACTGGAGCAAAGCTTTCATCATAGTCAATTCCTTCTTCTTGAGAATAACCTTGTACCACCAGTCTTGCCTGGTTCTTAATAATCATACCAGCCTCATCTTGTTTGTTCCTGAAAACCCATCTTGTGCCAATTGGTAGCTTGTTTGGTGGTAAGGGACAGATTTTCCAGACCTGTTGCTTCCTGAATTGGAGCAACTCATCTTGCATAGCTTGCACCCAATTGTTGACTTTGAGGGCTTCTTGATACTTCTTAGGTTTCAACTGAGAAATGAATGCTGAGAAGAAGCAAAAGTTGGAAAGTTGGTTTCTTGTGAGAACCCCTGTTGCAATATCACCCATGATTTGACCCAATAGATGATCTTTGTGTTCAATCAGTTGTTGTAAACCACTGACAGGTGTAGGTGGTTCTTGTACTTCTTCAAATAAACCACTGAGGTTTATAATGTCTGGTTCAGCTGTTTGGACATCTTCACTAGTTGTAGGAGCTGAAATAGATGTTTGAGTTTGTACATCAGCAGTTGTTGAATCAGAAGTTTGTGAAACTTCTGATGGTTTGAAAGTTGACTTAATGACTGTATTAGGAGTCCATGGTGATGGATCCTCATCATCAAACCTTTGATCACCATAATAAGTAGGTTTAGATGAAGTGACAGTCTTTTCAGGTCCGAAATGGAAGCTGTCAAGGTCAAAGAGTTCAGCAGGATGTGCTGGAATGAGAGTGTGTTTTGACTCATTGAACTTGACATTCAGTGTTTCTTCTACTATCTTGGCTCTTGAGTTAAAAACCTTGTAGGCTTTTCTAGTGGAAGAGTAACCAAGAAAATAACCTGAATCAACTTTAGCAGCAAACTTTGAAATAGAGTCTTTAATGTTTAGAATGAAACATTGACATCCAAAAGCCCTGAAAAAGGAGATAAGGGGCTTAATGCCATGAAGAACTTCATATGCAGTTTTGGAGTGTCTTTTGTTGACAAGGACTCTATTCTGAACATAACATGCAGTGTTGACTGCTTTAGCCCAGAAATACAATGGTAGGCCTGAATCAGCTAACATGGTTCTTGCTGCTTCAATTAGTGTCCTGTTCTTCCTTTCTACTACACCATTTTGTTCAGGAGTTCTGGGAACACTGAATTGTCTAATAATCCCTTTAGACAAACATAATTCATCCAGAGTTTTGTTCCTGAACTCTGTCCCATTATCACTTCTAATGGATTTGACAGATAGAGAATATTATTTCTCTATTTGTTGAATGAAGAACTTGATGATTTCAGCTGCCTCATCCTTGGAAAATAAGAAGAACACCCATGTGAATCTTGAATAGTCATCATTGATGACTAAGCAGTACTTCTTCTTACCAAGGCTCATGATTTTTACTGGCCTAAATAAGTCCATATGGAGTAGTTGAAGACATGCAGTTGTTTTAGATTCTTCAATAGACTTATAGGAGGACTTATGCTGCTTTCCCTTTAAACAGGATACACAGTGTTCTTGACACTGGTATACTTTCAAGGGTAGACCTCTGACCAAGCCCATTTTTGTGACTTTATTTATGGTTTTAAAGTTCACATGGCCAAGTCTCATGTGCCAGAGATCAGTCTCTGAAGTTGATGCCCTTGAGAAGAAACAGGCAGTGTTGTTCAGTACTTTGTCCTTTTCAATGTCCACTGCATAGACATTGCCACATCTTTTGGTTATTAACAAAGTATGATCTTCTGACTTCTCTATCAACTTCTGGCCTTCTGGTGATATGATCTTGCATGCTGTCTTTGTGAAAAAGGAAGAATATCCTTTATCACACATTTGTGACACACTTAGCGAGTTGTACTCAAGGTTTTCAACCAGATTGACCTTGTCAAACTGTATTTTGCCTGAAGAGACATTGCCATGTCCTAGCACATATCCCTTGGCATTGTTCCCAAAGGATACAGATCCTTCTCTTTGACTGATAAAATTGTTTATCAGGTATCTGCATTCTGTGATGTGCATTGAGCCTCCACTGTCAACATACCAAATGCTATTTAAGCCTCTGGAGACCCTCTGCACAAAGTAGCAAATTAGTTAGATTCGGGAACCCAAGCCAGTTTGGCTTTGGGTTTGCTCTTGAGAACATTAACAGTTTGTTCTTGACCAGGTTGAGAAATCCATGTCTTTTTGGCAATGGATTTTTCATTAAGAGCAATGGTGGTATCCTTTTGAGGACCACCATCAACCTTGGTCATCAGTAGTTGTACCATATTAATGAGGTCTTTAATCTCAGCAGTTTGGTAGTATTAGGTATAATCCCTTTTAGTAGGATCGTTGCGCAACGGCTATAGTTTCTTTTAATTAAGTACACTTATTTTTACCCAAGCTCTAGGTCGTTCTCCTTACATTTTCTTTTGGCTTCTCGCAAAAAACACAATCTCTGCGTATTTTCACGCTCCCTATTTACTTGACATCTTGTTGCATGTACCTCTACGAAACTTTGATTAGAAACCTTTAAAGTAGGGGAGACTGCAACAACAGTGTCCTTACACTTACATGTTATGCACCTTTTAAATATTCCATTTTTTTTCAAAAGTATTACATTGTAAACCCTCGTTAAAAAATCTTGGATCAAATGTTAAAAATTTATGGAATTTTTTTTTTTGGGTTTTAAACAAATTATTTTTTTTTAGCTTCACCAAATCACGATTTCTACACTACTAAACTTTACTTATCTATTCTATTAAAACGGTACTTTATTTTTTTACAGAGACCTCAACTCAAAAGAAATTTCGAGACGAAATTCTCTAAAGTAGGGGAGACTGTGACACCCACACCTTTCACTTTAAGCAAATATACACTTTCGGTCGCTCACATATTTTAAATTTCACTTCCAACCCTCGTAATTTAAAAGATTGGAATATTCACATGATTTAAGAAAATTTATAGTCTTATGATTGGTAGTTGTCATGTTTATGCTCACACCTACACACGTACATATATATGGTTATCAACATAGATCTAGGATTCATTGATTTACAAGACAAAAGTAAATTATATTATAATGTGAATGAGTTGGATATATATAAAGTTTCAAAAGTACGAAAGTTCAACATAATTCAATCATCTAGAAGAAAATAAAAGGTGCTATAAAAAAAAGGAAAATAAAAACGTTGGTTTGTGTTTTGAGTTCACAAGCATAAACATATATATAAAATATGTTATATATTAAACCATAAGGGAAGAAGCTTATCTTCAACCCCAAGCCTCCATGAAATCCGGCGAGATTTTTGATAACCGACGCGGTTACCCAGCAAGCTCCAATCAAGACCCACAAGTCAAATCATCAAAGACTACACGTTTAATACCTTCCATTTTTGTTGTGACTGAAATCACGTCGGATTTGCCGCGATTGTCCATAAATCCTATAATAGGTGAACTTCTCTTGTTGAAACTCGCAACTCCCACTCAAAACAACTAATATCTCCGCCTCATGTTTCTGTCCGACCAAACCAACACCGTCTCCGATCACAATCACCATTCCGATATGACCGTACACCATTCCCATCATCTCCGACCGGTGCCACCATCGCATGGAAGCGTCGTGTGCCATCCAACCGGTTAATCTCCACCAAACCGCTGACCACAGTCGAATCGCTAGCTCCGGCCAATAGCCGATCGGTGTCGAACCAAGCACTACATGGTAATCTTCACATCTATCTACTCGTTTGAAATAAAAAAAAATAGGCGTTGGTGATGTAATCGGAAGAAGATGAGATAATATTTTTTTTTGTATATACATTCCAACTGCTTCGAATCTATATAGTTTGTCCAAATAATTTTGCTATATAATTTTCACTATGGTTCCAACTTTGCGTCACAAAAGCTAAAGATTTCAAGAATAATCAAATCATATTTCACGTTAATGGTAAACAAATGGTTGAAAACTTTTGAATTGTTTAGATAAATTTCATATAGTTTTACAATTATTATACAAACTTGATTTTGAGATTCCAAACTAAATATTTATGGAGATTGAGATTACTACCTACAATACTATATTAATAAACCAATCTATACTACAAAAAAAAAAAGCAAAGATACTTTTACTCCATGATGTTATATATATATATATATACACACACATATACATATATGTATTAGATAATCACGAAGATGGTTGTTTTATTAGTACTAGACTCTTTTAAGCTTAGATACTCATTTTGGACACTTCAAAATTTAGGTTGAGTGTTCGGGATTCGCCTCACTTACACTCACGACGCATATAGGTTTATTCAGCTCAGCGAATGTGAGTATTTTCTATCCCCTTTTGCTTTTATTCACTTTTGGGGTGTTACATGTACACTTATACAAAATACACATACAAGTTCACATTTTTACAATACAATTCTAGTACATTCTGCATTTGCTTACATACGTGCTTTATGCTTAGACATTACATGTAGAATACATTTGTACTTAGTGAAATCATTAGCCATGTACAAGCCGACCTTAACATTGGATAGCGCTATTGGATTGACAACCCGCCTAGGTTGATTCTCCCCCTTTTTCATCGGAGAATCCATGGTCATTGTTAAGTTATTATCCATTTATTGGATAAGTACACCGCCGTTCATTTAGTACATTTATACAGTCGCAGGATTGATTTCGCTCATTTGTATGATACATAGTTTACATAAATGCACTGTAGCTTTGCACTTGAATTGTATAATGTTTTCCAACTTACTATATGTATTAAATCTAGGAATGCTCACCAACATTTCATATGTTGACAAAACTTATTTTGTACATGTTTCAGGTGCAGTTTGATCTTAGTTGCATAGCATTGGATTTTAGTGCTTGTTTTTAATAATTTATTTCAATTTCATGTTTTGTTCAGACTTTTGTATTTTTTTCCCATTTCATCCATGTAAGACAATTTAAATTATTCAATAATATATTTACATTTTAGTACCATGTGCTTTTGAACAATCGTCACTACGTGACACCTCGATGTTTCCGCCATCAGTTGGGGTGTTACAAAACTACTGATGGCTTAAAGTCAGATTTTATCAGTACTTCCGAAGAACTTCATTTTTGAGTTTTTAGAAAGTTTTCATGAAAAGATGTGCATTCTTTCTCTTCAGAAGTTTCATTTTGAACAATTTTTCTCCCATCTTTAGTAGTTTTGGGAGAAAAGTCAGTTGGTGTTTCAGTGTGATTGTACCCTATGCCAAACCTAACATTTGATGCACTTTGTTTGTTAAGCAGCAGTTGGTACCCTTTACATGACTCAACCCATTTCTCACAGTCAACCTTGGTGTCAGCAAGCTCTTTTCTGACATTTCCTAGGTCTTCTATCATGAATTTAAGTTGTGGTTGGGTTTCAATAGCATTGTTAGATAATTTAGAATTTTCTTTTGATTTAGCAGCAAGCTTTCTTTCTAAATCACGTTTCATTTGAGTAAATTTTCTCTTAGAGTCATTGTCTTTGCCTTGTAAATGCACATTAGTCTCTCTTATGAGAGCAAAAGATTCTTTACATGAGTTTGAACAAAGTTTTGTTAAAGATTCTTTTGATACCTGAGACAGGGCAGATTTTGAGGTGCAGCCCTCAAATGCCATTAAGGCAAAATTCTTTCTGCCATTGTCAGGTTCTCCCTAGTTGATGTCAAACATTTTGTTGTCTGCATCAAGATTGCACTCAGTTGTGTCAAAAGGAAGACTGCTCCAGTCAACATACCCTGAAGTGAACAGACTTTGTTGTGAGGGTTGCTGAGTTTGTGGAGGTTTTTGAGCAGCTGGAATGGAAGGGATTGATTGTTGGCTCTGCATTTGTTGAGCAGGCATCTGTACATATTGTATTTGTGGAGCTTGTGCCTGTACAAAATGTGCACTTCCCTGTGTTCCATTATTCCTATTATAACTAGGGTTAAACTGACTTCCAAACTGAGATTGGTTATAGCTAGAGCTTCTACACTCTCTAGCAAAGTGTAACACCCCAACCGATGGCAGAAACATCGAGATGTCACGTAATGACGATTGTTCAAAAGCTCATGGTACTAAAGTGTAAATATTATTTAAATTCATGATTAAAAGTCAAACCATTACATCAAGTCTCAAAACAAAACGATACATAAAGCTTGTTTATTATGTCTAAGTCCAAGCCTAAGTGACAATCATCAAGCGTTCCCTGAAACATGTACAAAATAAAACGTCAACAACAATGCCGGTGAGTACACTTAGGCTTGGACTTAGGCATAATAAACTTTATGTATCATTTTGTTTTGAGACTTGATGTATTGGTTTGACTTTGATGTTTGACTTTTAATCATGTATTTAAATAATATTTACACTTTAGTACCATGAGCTTTTGAACAATCGTCATTACGTGACACCTCGATGTTTCCGCCATCGATTGGGGTGTTACAGATTCGTATCAGGGCCGTGGTTATAGGGAATTAGGTTATTAGTAAATGACCTAGACTATAACTAAGAACCTCTACTTGACCTTACTTGTGTTTATTTGTTTATTTGCTCCACTAACCTTTCTCCTTTATCACCTCTGATTCTTTCCCCTACATCTCTCCATTTCTTTCTTTCTTCATCATTGGCTTTGAGGATGATTTCACTTGGGAAAAGGTCTACATTTTGGAGCATGTTCTATATTCTTGGCTTAATTGCCTAACCTCATTTTTCATTGATTTTTATCCCTTCAAAGTGTTGAACTCTACGTGAGAGAACACGTGCAATCTGAAAGGGTGGATGCCTGCCTGTACACTGGAATTTCTGGCATAGGCAAAGTATAGCGCATAAATCCAAATCAACCGACGGACCTGTTGTGCTTACCTGGAGATTCCTGGTGTGAGTGTCCGCTTGTAGGCTAAAGCACGTCTTCATTAATCTCCAATTGAGTTCGATTCCTTGAACAGTTAAAGTTTTTGTTGGGTCTTATGACTAGACAGGAACAATCCAGTCGTTTAAATAAGAGTTTATGCATGATTAAAATCTGGACAAAATGTTTGGGTTGACTTGTAGGGTCTGTTACGTGACTTAAACATGTTGGTTTTGATTATTTCTTTGCATGTTTGTATTATACATGGTCTTAGCTTTTCATAATGGGCAAAATCGTCTGATTTGGACGTCGTTTGATAAGTGTTTGGAATTTTCTTTGATTAAAGGTCATATCAGATTTTCGGATTAATAAACTGGGTCAACTTTAAACAATCGTAACTCGAGTTTTAAAAAGAATTAATTTATGAAATTAGGACAGTAGGTCAACACTGAAATAACTTGGCTTTTCCAAGTGGATTTATCCCGTTTGAGAATTTTTCTTCTAATCTGATCTATTGTGTGTATTTTTTGGACATAGCTGTGTTGCGTGATTTTTCATAATTTTTTTGCAAGGGTTTATCACAAACTAAAAATACGGATTTGTCCAGTAGACCTCCTATAATATTTAGTAAAATTTTGGGAGTCTAACTCACTGGATAAGTATTTTTAAGAAATTAGTTTTCATGGCGCATAATCTGTCCTAAAAACGCAGATTGTGTAATGTGTGTTTATGTGACTATTTGTAGTCTTATGTGGTATGTATTTGACATGAACTTGAATGGACACTTATATGAGATGCATATGAAGTGTAAAACTGATGATAACCAACATATTCACCAACGGGTCCGTAGGGTTTACTTATGCATGTAGAATCATTAGGTGTCACTTACACAGCTTTGAACTTTTAAACGTCTTGGACAAATGGGTTATATGGTGTAATGATATTACACATATACTCACTTAGTGACACATGTAATAGGGAGTCGGTAGCACACCCTACTTTGGAAGTTTAGATTTACTTGCTTGCATACTAAGGTGAGTTTCACTACTTTTTCTCAAAAGCATGCGTCTTGGGGAGACAACTTACTTAACTTTTCTAGTCCAGGTTTGGACTACTATTTTATCCCGGGTTTTAGGATGGATTGAGTCCAGGGAGGAATTGGGTTTTGCTTATTCTATCTCGGGTTGAGATACACTGATTCCTGGGAGGAATCGCATTTTACTAGTTTCACATCTTTTGTCCTTGATGAACTAAACTGCACTCTATCACGAAAGTCCTTCACTATTTACCGAATGAGTTGTCGGGTTATGGAAAGCGGGTTACTAGTTGATAGCGCTATTTGAGGGTGTGACACCAATCAAATGGCATCGCGGAACGAAAGAATCGTACACTAAAGGAAATGATGAATGCCATGTTGATAAGCTCTGGGATGAGCCAGGACATGTGGGGGGAGGCCATTCTGTCGGCCAATTTTTTGTGGAATAAAGTTCCTTTCAAGAATAAGGATGTAACACCATATGAATTATGGTGGGGACATAAATCATCCTATAAATACTTGAAAGTGTGGGGGTGCCTGGCCAAGGTAATCGTTACGCCTTCCAAGGCTCTTAGAATTGGGCCTAAAACTGTTGATTGCATATTTATTGGATATGCCCAAAATGGGACTTCACATCGTTTTCTTGTGCATGAGTCCAAAAATCCTGATGTTCATAAGAACTCCATAATAGAAACAAGGTCAGGAAATGCAACCTATTTTGAAGAGGAGTTCCCAATGTTGTTAGAACAAACTCATGCGAGTTCATCAACAGCGGTTGATAAGGTTGTTTAAAATAAAACCCATGAACGATCAGAGGCTGAAGAGGTTGAGCCAAGAAGAAGCAAAAGGCAAAGGATTGAAAAAACCCTTTGGACCTGATTTTCTTACCTACATGGTTGAGAGTGATCCTCAAACCTATCGAGAAGCAGTCACCTCTTCGGATGGATCTCAATGGAAAGAAGCCATCAAAAGGGAGATTGATTTTGCAGAATCATACTTGGGAGTTAGTTGATCTTCCACCAGGGTGCAAGCCACTTGGATATCGATGGATATTCAAGAAAAAGATGAAAGCTGATGGCTCTGTTGACAAGTATAAGGCAAGGCTCGTAATCAAAGGGTATAGACAAAAGGAAGGTCTTGACTACTTTGACACGTACTTGCCTGTGACTAGAATAACCTCTATAAGATTGGTGCTTGCAATTGCAGCTTTGAGAAATTTGGAAATACGTCAAATGGATGTAAAAACTGCATTTCTAAATGGGGAGTTAGAGGAATTGATTTACATGGAACAACCTGAGGGTTTCTCTGCTCCTGGTCAAGAAGGCAAAGTATGTAAAATTGTCAAGTCACTGTATGGCTTAAAGCAAGCTCCAAAACAATGGCATCAAAAGTTTGACCAGGTTATGCTCAACAGTGGTTTCAAAATAAATGAATGTGACAAGTGTGTCTATGTGAAGGACACTTCTAAAGGTTATGTAATCTTATGTCTTTATGTGGATGATATGCTTATCATTGGGAGTGATGCCAAGATGATCAGATCTACTAAAGACATGTTGAAAGCGAGATTTGACATGAAAGACATGGGTCAAGCTGATGTAATTCTTGGAGTGAAGATTATTAGAACCCAAACTGGTCTTGTGTTAAGTCAATCTCATTATGTGGATAAGATCCTCGAGAAGTTCAATTCGGAGGACACAAGTGTGGCTCAAACCCCGATTGATACCTCTCAACATTTGTCAAAGAATAGAGGTGAGGGTGTTGCTCAATTGGAGTATTCAAGGATCATTGGCAGTTTGGTGTATCTCATGTCATGTACCAGGCCAGACTTACCATATGTTGTGAGCAGGCTAAGTAGATATACTAGTAATCCTAGTGCTGAACATTGGAAAAGCATGACAAGATTGTTAAGGTATTTGAGATACACAAGGAATTATGGACTGCATTATGGCCAAGATCCAACTGTTGTGGAAGGATACACTGATGCCAACTGGATATCCTATATGAAAGATTCTAAATCCACAAGTGGTTATGTGTTTACCCTTGGAGGAGCAGCTATAGCTTGGAAATCGTCCAAGCAAACTCTTATAGCTAGGTCCACAATGGAATCTAAATTTATTGCTTTAGATAAGGCTGGAGAAGAGGCAGAGTGAATACATCAGTTTTTGGAATATATTCCAAGATGGCCTAAGCCTGTGACGGCTATTTGCATACATTGTGATTGCCAGTCGGCAATTGGTAGAGCTCAAAGTGCAATGTATAATGGCAAATCGAGGCACATACGACGTAGGCATAAATACAATATGACAACTGCTCTCAACAGGGGTTATCACTATTGACTATGTGAAGTCAAAGGATAGCATCGCGGATTCGCTTACAAAAGGCTTAAGCAGAGAGGCAGTGCATAAGTCGTCAATAAGAATGGGATTAAATCCCTTGGAGTAAGTTTGTACAACGGAAAACCTATCCTAGAAGATTGGAGATCCCATGATCTAGGCTCAATAGGACCACCTAACTATACGGACTAAGATCACTGTGGGGGAATACCCCAAAACACAAAGGGAGTTGCATACTTCCTAGTCCGTCCTTAAAACAAATCAGTGATGTCAAAGGACGATAAGCATATGGCTTTTAATGATTTTGGTAAAATCACCTATGCTAGAGAGAAGTGGGGTCGCTTCAAATGGAATTGTGGGGGGCGCAATTCCTAGAGCTCTCGCAGAACCAGGATAGTGTTCCATGACCATAAACAGGACACGACAATGAGGGGTTAACCAGACTAGGAAGAGTAATGTGTGATGTGTAATAACGTCTACGTAAAAAGGGGTTGGTTCAAGGACATCGCGTCTACTAACCGTTAGGAGACAAAGTACACATCACAAAGGAGGGTTCAAAGGGAATACCTACCTATCCTGCATTGCTTAACTGCTAAAATTTTATTGTGACACTTGAGTATATGGGGCGATCTCAATTCATGTGGGGGATTGTTGGAAATTTATTAATTAATTATTATATTTATGTGTAATATAATAATAATTAATTATAAATCTAGATGAATGAGAGATCTAAGCTTTAAGTGTTTGTGGTGAAGAAACTTTAGTGTTGTGGGAATTTGTGCTTGTCTCACATTAGTGAAAATATAAATCTTGTGTTGGTTTATATGTAGAATTCTGTAGAGGAATGTATTCCTATACAACAGGACACACCCAGTGGCAGCCAGGAGGGTGCGAAGCACCCGACGCGCCCGCGCCCGGGCATGGGCTCGGGACCGGGACCGGGACGAGGGCGATGGGCGTAATGTGGCGTTTTGATGGCGCACTTTGCACTTTTAAATAGTAATCAAGTCTTGTAATTCAATACAGACTTAAATACCAATGAATTCTGTATTCATGAGAGACTCTTGGCATGGTTTCGTGTAGCTAACAAATACAGAGTGTGGGCTCTCATTGGAAAATTCTCAGAATTCATGTTCACGAACCACCACCTCCTGTCAGATGATTTCCCTAATTTTTCTGCCCTCTACGCTCTTGTTTCAGGTACTATTTCAGGTGCTAGGTTCACTCCGGCAGTGCATTCTGCTTGGGCTGTTGTACCCTGGGAAACAGACGGGTTCACCTGGGTGGCCCAAAATCTGTTTTAAGGGAAGCGTGTTTTACACGTGCCTCAGTCGCCTCGAGTTTTCCTTGTGCTTGTTTCGTATTTTTTTCATTCTTCTTGTAATTTTAATTTCAGTCATTGTATTCTGTTTACTTTTTATTTGTGTATTGTAATCCAAATTTCCTTAATAATATTAGTATTTCTTTTATTTGTGAACGGTGTTCCTACAGATGTTAGATTCATAAAGAATGTTAAAAACATATATGTTTGAAGCATATATTTTTTGTGATTTGAATTTTGAACCGCAAAATAACTACAATAAAAGTTTTTGAGAAAATATCGAAGCAGGCAAATTCACCCTATTAATAATTGCGAATGAAAGAAAAACTAAGACAAAACTACAGTATTTTTTTCTCATACTTCTGTAAAAGGTGTTTGGATCTAAATTTCATATGTGTTGACAGTACGAAGGAAATTGAAGTAAAAGTACTTGCAAAAGCCATATTTCTACCTTTATTAGACCGAAGACATTGTTAGTTAAAATTACAAATGTCGGTTTGTCCCAACATGGATACAAATTATTGTTCAACACATTCACTTAATCGATATTATATATGTGTGCGCGCTCTCGCGCAAGGGGAGTGTTTGTATGTATTATCATCTATGTTAGGGGTGTCAATCGTGTCGGGTTGATGGGTTGACGGTTTGATGGGTTGAAATGTGCAACTCGAACCTGACCCATATTATTATTCGTGTCAAATATTTCAACCCTAACCCGACCCACATAAAATCCGGCTCAACCCGAAGACGACCCATATTTTTAAATGAGGCATACATGTTCATGAGTTATAAGCGGGTTGTTGGGTTGTAAGCGGGTTATCAATAAAATGTTTAATGGTGAATATATAAGTGTGACAAATAAATAATAAAGTGTGCCAAAAATAACACAATTATAACTAATCATGTAAATAGAAATGAAAAAAAAACAAACAAAAGTATAATAGATTTTTTTTCTAAATACTTAAACGGGTTAACGGGTCGTGTTACTTGACCCAAATTTATCTTTTTTTTTTCGTGTCGAGTTCGGGTCGTGTCAATGATTGCCGCCCCTAATCTATTTCCAACACCTATCACACTAATTTTCTTATTAACTACCTTTTTTGTTGTATCGGAATTTCTTAATTGATATTCAATGGTTGAACACTTGAACCCCTTAATTGTTTGGTTAAAAAAATGGAATGGACGATGAACAAATATATATAGATGGTTAGGTTTTTTTATTCTCTTTAAATATTTTTCTTTTCTTTTTAAATATGACCGTTTTAACAGTCAAAATATATTAAATGCCACAAAAGATTTTGTTGCCTTTTGTTATTGTGTGAGTTAATAGCCAACATCGTCCCTGAGGTTTGGACATTTTTACTACTTTAATCCAAAACTCAAACCTTTTAAATCTGGGTCCGTAGACTTTACGCTTTTTGTCACATTCGTCCCTGACACTAAACCCAGTTAAATATTAACGTTAAGTTGGGGGTATTTCTGACTTTTTGCCTACCCTTTTATTTTTTAATATTTTTACTTAATAAGTGGGACCCACCTCCCCCACCTTCTTCTACTCTAAACCTGCCACCATCAGACACCACCACTATCACCACCACCACCACCACCATAGCCTCCAACCTTCACCCTCACACAACCACCCTATCTGGAACTCATAAACCCGTGTTCCACCTTCCATCATTTAGTCCATCATCACCACTAAACCCATCTTCCATCGATCAGAAACAGAAAGAGAATCAGTGGGTTTGGTAGCCGGAGAACTCGCCGGAAATACATTGGGGGTTGACCGAACCTCCGGTCACCTTCACATCATCGATACTATCTCTCTAACCACCCCTCCGTGTGTGTGTGTGTGTTCTAGGTTATAATACCACACAGACAATCGGTGTGTGTGGGTGTCGAGTTAAAGGGTTGGATTCGATGGTGGTTATCGGTAACAAAGAAGGGACAAGTTCGATTGGCATATTATAAGGCTCGATGACAGTCACCATAGCTTGGTGACTGTTCGGTTATGATAATAGAGAACCAAATCCGGTTATCTATGATGATAATATCAAGATAAAAGAGGAGGATTGGTGTTAATCGGGTATAAAAGAGATTAAGGAGGATGAGGGAAGGATGGTTCGCCGGAGAGAGTGGCGGCGGCGGCTAGTGCTGGTTGTTCGGTTAGGCTCTCAATCAGAACACACACAAGTGTGTATATGTGCTTGTGGGTTTCTGCAGAGAGGGAGACAAGAGATAGGGGTTTTTATAGGAGATTCCAAATTGAGAGTGTTTAGGAACGGGTATAGGAGCAGACAAGGAGGGTGTTTGGCTGCAGGAATAGAGTTGTACATAGAGTGTTTGGTGATAAGTTTAATAGTAGATTAAGGGCGTTTGGATGTGATAAGTTTAGAAAGTAAAAAATGCCCCCAGAGTTAACAAGATAAGTTAACTGGGTTTAATGTCAGGGACGAATGTGGCAAAAAATGTAAAGTCTACGGACACAGATTTAAAAGGTTTGGCTTTTGGACAGAAGTGACAAAAGTGCCCAAACCTTAGGGACGATTTTGGCTATTAACTCTTATTGTGCTAACGGACGAACAATAGTGCCCCCTAATGGTGCTCAGAAAACAGAGGGGGCTATTGAGTGAAAATTTGCCTAGGTGGCATGGGCACTACCATTACACCGGATAGCCTTACAGATGTTAAAATGGTTATATGAGGGTGTACGAACTGAATGAACATGAACAAGCCTTGTTTGTGTTCGTTTGTTAAGAAAATTATGTGTTTACGAACAGTTCATGAACACTTACCAAACGAGATTTTATGTTCGTGTTTGTGTTCGTTTGTTAATTTTGTTCATCAAAGCACATGAACACAAATGGACATTAATGAACACAAACAAGTGTTTAGAACGGAAACAAACACAAACGGACATATTAATATTAACATTTGAATAACATCAAATTCCCATACATTAAGACATTATCTAGATCCACCCAAAATATTACCTAATTTTCCAAACATTCTTAGTACTGGATAAGGGCGTTAGAGGTGGAGGGCATCAACGCTGAAACGTGAAAACATATAATGATTTTTAGTACAAAAAATACGTTTATTGCTCTTATATAGTCATATATTTACCTCATATATATTATTTATTGGGTAAAATAAACAAAAATAAAAAGTATAAAAATTAAAACATTAATAAACTATTAAACATAAACGAACACGTTACTAGACGTTCACGTACATAAACGAACGAACGCAACCTCTGTTTATGTTTGCTCGTTTAACTAAACGAACAAAATTTTTTGTTCGTGTTTATTCATTTATTAAACGAACGAACACAAACATACTTTCTACCAAAAAGTTCATGAACTATTCGCTAAAAATTCAGTTTATTTACAGTCATCTCCTTAGTTAAACCAATAAAGAAACCATTTTGCATTATTTATTCAAAAAATTCATATACACAAATCGCAATTATTTCCCAAACGGCAACAGAAGATTCCGTCAAACACACTAACACCGTCAAAACCAAACAACTTAACAAAGAGGCACTAACGGGGTTAAATAAAAGCATGACAAATTTTACACCGTACGTAACAGCTGAACGTCAACAAGATCACATCTCCACCGTTGGATCACACATCAACGGTCAGAGATCAAATCCCTCCCCTGTTCGGAATACTTACTCTCTTTAAACCAGAACAGGACACCATTATAAAAACAGGTTCCAAACACGTCGTTCGCACAAGCACAACACCACCAACCTCTTAATCTTCTCTCTCAAAAAAAAAAAAAAAGTTTTTTATTCCACTAATAATAATTATTTCATAAAACGGAGATTAATATTATATTTATCAGAATTCGGTTAGTGAAATGTTGAAGTTTGGTTTAATGTTATCTATATGACCTGAATTAATCAGAGGATTTGTTTGATTTGCTGATTGATTGATGATTTGTTATGTTTTTTTTCTTTTGCAGATTATTTATACGAATAGAGAGGATTTTGAGGAAGTGGATGCAGTTTTGAGCTTCGTGTTCATGTTTTGTTAATATTTTCTCTAAAAACAGTTTTTGTTTCACTAATTGTTTGATGAAATAAAGATTATAAAGAGATTTTAAAGGAGAATTCGGTGAGTGAAATGTTGAAGTTGTTGTATGATTTCATCAATTTGTTTCGGATGCATTTGATCTGGTTGTTGAATTTTGGTTCTATATTATTGTTTTGTTTTCGATTTGTTTGTAAATTTTAGCTAGTAATCGAACGATTTGTCTGATTCACTGATTAATTGATGATTTGTTATCGTTTTTTGTTTTGCAGATAGATTACACGAACAGAAAGGATTATGTGGAATTGGATGCAGTTTTGAGCTTCGTGTTCTTGTTCTTGTTATCTTCATCTTCTCTCTAAAACAGCTTCTATTTCGCAGAAGAATTCGGTGAGTGAAACATTGAAGTTATTGTATGATATTAGATTACAGAGTTAGTTTTTATGAATTTGTTTCGTACACATTCGATTTCGTTCATGAATTTTGGTTCTGTGTTATCCTTTTGTTTTCAATTCATATAATTTTTAGGAATTAATTTGAAAATTTGCTTGATTGATGATTTGTTATTTATTATTATTATTATTTTTTGCAGATTATTTATATGAACAGAGGATTTTGTTGAAGTGGAAGCGGTTTTGAGCTTCATGTTCTTGAGCTTTTCACAGTCCTGGATTTGAAATCAAACAGATAATTGAAGATATTATATAAGTTTGCAGGTATGCGTTGTATAATTTGTTTGTTCAACGCGTTTTGAAATAAATCCGATTGATAAACAAAATCTGACGAAAGAAGATGAATTTGAAGATGAATGTTCATCGTTTTTCCAAAGTTTCTGAAGAACTAAGCTTTTGATTTTCAATTCTCAACTCAATCACATGATATTGTAAACTAATCTATCGAAATAAAAGACAAACAAGCGACAAACTGCGTCGCTAACCCTTTCTTATTGAAGTTTTTTCTTGTAATGTTAATAACAATTCTGTCACAATCCTCTGCATCTTCATCTTCAACATATTATCCGTTGATCTATTCGATTCTCTCTTCTGATCATGAATCAATCAATAATTTCATATATATTAACGCAATGACGATCTAATTTTAAATTTTTGTTATCATTCCATTGTTTTTCTGTGGAACTCTGGTTAAGAGAAAGTGTAAAGAGGTTGTAACTAAACTAACCATGGTTAGTTAATGGGTAACGTGACAGGTGCATTATTATTATTATTATTAAAGGTAACATAATGGAGAAGAATATCTCTAATACCACCAATACGACGACGTCTTCATCGTCAGACTTCGTATTGCAGTGGGGGAACCGGAAGCGGTTACGTTGTATGAAGGTTCAGCAGCAACAAGCTAAGGAGAAAGAATTGGCTGCGGCGTCGGCCACGGTTTCCGGTGCACCGCCAGTGGGTCTACGGTCGATCACGGCGCGAATTGATCGGAGGGTGGTTAGATCGCCTAGTCATCAGAACAAGGAAGTGGTTAGTGGTGCTAACGGCGTTAGTAACGGTAACGGTTATATTAATCTTCGGCAACGGTCCTCTTCGCCGGCTCATCGGGTTCTCAGGTAATTTTGTTATTTATTAGGCACTTATGATTTCTTTTATTTTTTGGTGTTTGGTAGTTTGTTAGGAATTTTTTTGTGTATTTGACATGTGATAGACATTGATTTGGGCTTTGGGTTTAACCGTAATCTGAGGTTGCGGTTTATGCTGGGTTGGACAAAAAGGTGGCAAAAATTCGCAAGTTGAGGTTGCGGTTTCAGAATGAAGATATCTTATTAAAATAAAAGGCTTCATCAATATCGTGCCACACGAGCATAAACTCGCAAGTTGAGGTTGCGGTTTGTCTGCGTAAGCATAGGTTGCAGTTACCCCAAAACCACCAAAAACGAAAAAAAAAATCGTCAGTTATGTTCGTTTTGTTAAAGTCTTATCATTTGGTGTTTAATTTAGCTTAAACATGAGAATTACAAGGTGGTAATTTGTGACATGATTGAAAACATATAACGGAAAATAATTAGAGTTTTTTACTTTTTTGTAAATAACATTTTTAGTTTTTTGGTAGATGTTTCATTAGCAGGTTGTGTTTAAGTTCAGCTTATTAAAAAAAGCTTTGATTAAATATAGTAAATAGCTTTAATTGTATAGGTATGTTATTAACATATTTAAACATGAAAAGAGAAAAACATACGAGGGTCAACTTCTCAACTCATATTCAATTCTTATAGCATACCTGTTTTTATACCATACTAGCTTAAGCTCAAAATAATTTAACTGGTCAAACGGAGGATTTAACTGGTTTTACTAGCCGGTTTGAAACATTTTTAAAAGATTGTTACAATGAGTTTGCTTTTTAGCTTTTTGACTCGTTGAAAAGAAATGACTTATAGCATGTCAAATAATGCTAGTAATAAGAGAAAATATAGTATCTTATAAAATATTCCTGTATTTTAAGTTCTAGGTTACAAATATAAATATTAAATTAATTTTTTTTATTTAAAATATAAAAAAGATAAAATGAATACAGGATCACGTATTACTGATAAACCAAACTAATGTGTACATTGTCAAAGTTGCCCAACCAAATCATAAGGGGAAAACTAATGTGTACATTGTCAAAGTTGCCCAACCAAATCATATGTGGAAGACTACAATATTTTTTTATATTACATATTTGATTTGATGAATCTTTAATTGTTGATTTTAATTTTCCTAGTTATGACATCATATGAATAACTTTGATTTTGACTTTTCAATTTTTTCTACGATATTTTCTGTTTTCTACGATATATATATTTTAAAAATACACTCTTTTCGTTCTTTTAACCAGATTCACATAAGGCCATAATAATTAAATAATAAAATGCATATTTATATTGTCCGTCGTTCCTTTGTATTCTGCAAAATAGCATTTTTTTTTTATTTAAGTATAAACAAACATAATACCTAGTTTTACATATTTATTTAAAGTTAGGACATGTTCTTTCCATCCAAAAGAGCATGTCTTTATCTATTTCATCATTATTTTAGCAATTAAAAATAATTAAATTAAATGATTTATTTTGTATAAAATAATTAAGTTTAAGAAGGGGGACAACAACCAGTAGAAGTTATCCATCCAACCACGTGTGACACAACCCACCCCCACTTCCACTAATCACCTATTTCCCACCGTTGGATCCCACTCAACAATAATTTCATCACCTTCAAGATCCCGACACGTGTCAACCATATAAAGACACCCCACATGATCCGACGGTTAGATCTCTCCACGAAACCAACGCCACCTTTTTCCCAATCCTTTTATTAATATTCTTTCCCTGCGCCGCTGCGCATGTTATCACAGATCTCTCTTTCCATTGCCCAACCATGAGCATAAAATAGAAAAAAGAATAAAAAAGTTTATATAAAAAAAAAAAAACAAAATAAAAAACACACACATTCATTATTCATGTCCTTCATTTCATCTCTCCCCATAACAAGTTAACAACCCTCTGATCTCGATTTCTGTGTGATCACAACATCCACAGGGGTATTCTCGTAATTTACCACTTTTTATATTTTTTTTAATATTACTTTTTCAACAATATTATTTTATAGAACTTGTGACTGATTAATATCTTTTTGTTATTTTTTTATAAATAAATTGTAGGAATTCTGAGAATTCAATTACAATGAAGGGACAGAGCAACGGTGGAAGAGGCGTTTGTTCACCGGAGAGAGGGGGTGCGCACGATAAGAGAACGGCGCATCATAGCAACAACCACCACCATAACAACGGCAAGGCCAATAATCACAACGGTGGTGGTGGTGGGTCAGCGTCATCGGAGACGGCGCACGATAGCAAAAAAGGAGGGGCATCGCCGGTGAATGAATCTTTACCGATCGTGTGGCCACCAAAATTTGCGATCGGATTAACGAATAAGGAGAAAGAAGAAGATTTCTTAGCGATTAAAGGGGCTAAACTTCCTCAAAGACCCAAAAAACGTGCAAAGTTTATCCAACGTACCATTAATGTACGCCTCACAACCCCTTTTTATCCAATTATTGAATTTTTATGGGTCGGGTCATCAGCGCTGTCTATGTTTGCGGGCGTGGGCGTAGGTTGGGTCGGGTCGCCTTTTGTCATTGGATTTACCCGAGTGATCAGGTTTTTTTTAACATATGTTTGCATTGAATTATAATTATTTTTTTTATGTGAATAGTTGGTGTGTCCTGGTGGTTGGCTATGCGATCTAACTTTGGAACGGTATGAAGTTAGAGAGAACAACAAGAAGATAACAAAGAAGGTATCTTTTGGTTTAATTTTCTTTTTATTTAAAATTAATTATTCTGATTGTTGCGAGTTGAAGTCGTTTTATATTTAGTTTAAAAAAAAGTTTTAATATTTAATAAATTATGAAATATTAAATATGAGTTTTGGACGTTTGTTCGTTTGTCTATTTATCAATTCGTAAAAATATAGAATTTATCAAATACTAGTTACTTTTAGAAAATCAACGATCATAAATATTTATTCAAACATATTTACGTTAAGTTTCTACATTTATAGTCGGCAAATACAAGAAATGATTTTGTATTAAAAATGTATTTTTTTATCTAACTAATATTGAATTCGTCTTTTCTTTTCCATTTTAACATTCTTAAATTTAGTTTGTTGATAATAATAAATAATTTTTTAAAAATTATATAATAAAAATAGATGAGCGTGGATGACGTAACTCAAAATAAATTTAACAATAAAATGGGTAACATCATATATAATGGTTTGTTGCTCTGTTCGCTATCTAAATATACATGTCGTTTATGAATTGAAGAATTAGTCCATTAAAAAATGGTTTGTATGAATTTAAAATCATTAAAATGTTACTATCAATTTTTTTATTGCTTATAATGTAATTTATCAATTGATGTAATTCTTGTCTTCATTCAAATATGATCAAAAGATTTAGTTTTTTTTTTTTTTTTTTTTTTTTTCAAATTTAACAAGTTAAGCCATTCTCGCAATAAATAACAAAATATATATGTTCGGTTTTTTATGTGTAAAAAATTGTTAAGAGACTTTTACGAGAGAACCGATAAAGTATGCTAGTATTTTTTTTTGGCATTTGCCTTTTTTCTGCATAAAGTTTTATATGTGATTTTATGTATTTAATCTCACATAGACAATTTCAGTATTGACAAATGTGTCATGTTTTCACGTTCCTAAGAATTTAATGATATACAAATGTCATAAAGACATAATTAAATGGCTTTTTTGTTATGTTCTAAATTTTATAATGAATAAAATGTATAAAATGTATAAAATGCATTAGTTCTGAATTCTGATTTTATCTAACGGGTTATGTATTTTTCGTACTCGAAAGTTTTTGTCACGTTATATTCTTAAACATTCTCATGGTTTGACATAAATAATGAAGTGCAAACGTGCGTGAAAAATGTTTTTATTAATTAATGGTTTTCTGAATTTTATAATAGATAACAAGTATAAAAATGCACTGGGTTTGATTTAATAATATTATTATTTAACAGAGGCCTAGAGGATTAAAGGCTATGGGAGGCATGGAGTCTGAGTCAGAAGAGTAAAGGTTTTGTTTTTCTGTATAATGGAACCAAATGTGTTCTAGTCGGTTATATCTAAATATCATTTGGTATTGTGTTATCTATATAAATTAATTATTAGACCTATGTTTGTTTTTTTAGGAGGAGAAATATTGAGCTTTGTATTTAGTAAATTCATCAATTTTCTCCTTTCTTCAAACGTTATAAATCAAATGTAGACAAGTTGAGGTTTTATTTTACATGAGAAGAATTTTATTTAAATCGCCTTTAAATTTATTTGTTTGTTTGATATTGTTTAAACTTATTACAAACAATGGCACATAGCGACTTTCAAATTTCTTATTTAAATTGGATAATTAACAGATAGAAAGCCATAGAAATGGTACGGAGGTACATCAATTTTTAGCCAAATTGATTAAGTAGAAAGGTAGAGTAGTGTATAAATAAAAACTTAATTATAAATTTTTTATCAATTGATATAGACGTAAATTGAAAAAAATCGATAAAAATTCTAGTATGCAAGTTATTTTGCTTACTGAATGTTAATTAATGCAATTGATATGGATTTTGGTTTAATGAAAAATATCATATAGACTTTTTATGTAAAGCAATCATGGATATCGACCAATTAAAGTTTGATTTGACAAAATTTATAAACAAAGTCTGGAATCAAATAAATATTATCATATATATTCTAATGGAAGTCAAATGAACATGAACATTCAAAACGATTAAATATGGTTTACCAAAACATACAAAATAATAATAAAAACAAATTTCACTGTTAAAACTTTTGAAGGAACATTAATAAACCTTAAATAAAAAAATATACAATTAAAATATAATAAAAGTTATTTATAAACCTCCAAATATTTATTTGTACACAACATTTGTGTTTGTTACGTAAGGCTACCATCTTTGTCCAATATTAATATCTTCAGTTCATCTCGACTTTTAACTCTTGATAGCGCAACATACAACTGTCGATGTGAAAAAACAGGATCCTTCAAATACAACCCAACTCTATATAGGGATTGTCCTTGACTGTTGTTTATTGTCATTGCGAAACACAAAGCAAGGGGAATTGTCTTCTATCAAATTTAAAAGGAATTTTTTTTTATCAGGATGGGACATACTAATTCTTGGGATAAACGTTTGCATTATAATGTTACTTCTTGAAATTATTTTAGCTTATATTACACGTTCCCCATTTTAACAACTTGTAATCTTGTCTCGTTACACAAAACGCTTTTTAGATCAATGTTTATTAGTAACATTACTGGAAAACCAACATTCAAAACCAATCAGGTTTGGTATTCTGGATAAGTTAAGACCATTAAGAATATCAGGTGAATACAATCTTTCATCAAGCATCTCATTAACATTTTCAGACTGGGAAACACTATTTGAACTTAGATATTTCATTTCCTCACGAGGAACAATGAAAGTCGTTTCTTAGAAACCCGTTATCTTAGAAACCCGTGAACTTCACGGTTGAACAAAATATAAAATGAATAGTGAATTTAGATGTAAATAGAACGAAATAACTTTATCAGATAATTAATACTTTAAAACATTACATTAATCAAAATATCACATGACAAAGTAAACAATAATTACGAGGGAAAATAAAGTAAAATACATAATCTACTTCATCAATAAATACATATAATTGGCATCAAATAGCAACATTACAAACTCATTATCAATATAATATGCTAAACTAATATAAACCATGCCTTCAAAAGTATTAGAATTCAAACCAAACAAAATAGCAAATTCACTATTCATATTACATTCCAAACCAGAAAATTGGCACCTCCAACCATAAGATGTCATGTTCGAAGTTCAAAAAACAACCAAACCAGTCAACATTCAGATTAAGAGTTAAGTAGGAACCATATGTCCAAAATGGTTAAAAAAAATAAATAAATAAATAAAAATCATCCATACTAAAGACACTTTATCTTTTAACCTCTCTTCACAATGCTAGTAATCATAAAATACCCATTGCTTTGAAATACCTAAACTCACACTGGTCATTTAAAACCAATCATTCGTCTGTAGCAAAGGTCACACTGATCACAGAATATCTAATTGTTCTTTGTCACAAGATAAACATATTTATCAAGTAAAAACAAAATGAGCACATAATCTATCTATACATATAATAAAAGAAAGCAATGTGGGACACATTGCACTCTCACATTGTACCTCAATCTCTTCTAATCCCACATTGTGCCACATCTGATCAGTGTTAAAAGATATAAACAGTCGTTGCGAAACAGCGGTTCTTTCAGCAGACGTTTGCACTGTTGACGTGTCGGTTAGTCGGTGGTTAATGCAACAACTGTTCGAAAGAAACCGTTGAATTGATGTAATGAACAGAGTTGCGAAACGAACTGACGTTGACTTACAAACAGTTTAGTAACAAACGATCTATTGCGTCAGTGTATTATTAACTGATGTTGTGAAATGAACAGACGTTACTAAATACAGTTTTTCTTTTACCGATAGATGGAGTGTTTTGCAGGGTTTGGTCTGCCGACGCGTCAGTGGTTAGCGTAGGGCGGATAAGGGTTGGTTAACGTGCAGGCAGTCTATTGGTTGGGCTTAAAGCAGGTTTTGATCCTCCCGTGTGTTTCCACACGGGATCTCACCTAGTAAAAGAAAGCAATGTGGGACACATGACACTCCCAGATTGCACCTCAATCTCTTCTAATCCCCATTGTGCCACATGGCAATTTGTGAGATTTTATAAAAAATTCCTTTTTTTAATCAAAAATGGGAAAAATATATAACCCTAAAAAAACAAGAACCCTAATCAAGCTAATCAAGGGCGATCCAAGGTTTTCTTCATCTCCTCTCCAAGGTTTTCTCTATTCCATTCTTATTTCAATGAATCGATCTTGATCTCTCTTTTTCTCTGTTTTTTGTTCGTTTTTTTTTTCTGATTTCTTTGTCGATTAAAGGTTTTTTTTTTCTCGTTTTTGAGTGATTTTAATTATTTATCTTTCAATAGTCGAGTAATGTTTAGGTTATTACCGATTTTTTTGGTCTTATGGTTGATGTTTTAGGGTTCAATGTTTTCAGATCAAAATACTCTGTTTGAAACTGTTTATTGATTAGTTAGACTGAAGGTTAGCATTAGCCGTGTATGTAGTGGCTGGTTTGAGTTGAAGTTTCTGAAATAATATTCATCATGAGTTCTTTGAGTTCACAAGGATCATGCGTTTTTTGTTCCACTATATCTTTTGATGAATGTTTTGGTTGAATGATCTTTGAATATGTCTATAACTGGATGGATATTGTTTATCGGGTTCGAACAGATCCTATTGGATTTGGTATGATCCAAAAATTTGAATGGCCATTGAATGAGTTTCCATGAAATGAGGATAACCACTTTGGAAAGATAATAATGGGGGTTGAATGAGAGCCGGAAATTTCCTTGAAGAATGCAGTATTTAAATATTAATTGCTTTTGATTTTACAGGAATTATCACAACTTAGGTTGAGATTATGTCCACACTACTTGAAAGAACGACAATTTTGGAGAATTTATTTTACTCTGGTGAAGAATCATGTTGCAAAGTAAGTCCTACCATTTTTGTGCTTTTAATGTCTCGTGATTTTATTCTCTATAGTAGTTTAGCATTGCTACTATCTTTGGAATAAAAGCAATGGCTATTATTCGTGGTGACTACGGGTCTCGGGTCAATCTCAGTTTCGGTGATGGTTCAATTTTTGGTTTCGGTTCGTTTTTTGTTGTTGATCGGCTGAAGTCTAGAGTTTAGAAAGATGCAGGAAGATGATAAAAGATATACAATGTTGTTCAGAGAAAATTACAAAGCTACCCCTACTGTTTCAAGAAAATTACAAAACTGCCCTTACTGTTCCTAAGCAACCTCTTTTGTTATATATAATAATTAATATTTATTTTGGGTTTGTAAAAAGATAGAGGTGAAATGAAAAAAAATGCCCTCACATGACTTACTTGTGAGGGGAATTAACCAATAAAATTAACCGAGTTAGTCACAAAGGTTGGAACCTGTAGTAAAATCAATAGGTAAAGGTTGATTTGGGTGCAATAGAACATAAATGTTGAATTCTGTAATTTTGTCTTATTTTAGATTAAGTTACACTTTTCTTTACTAGATGTGTAAAAAGCATACATTGCATTTTTCAACTTCAATAACTATACCAAATCATCATTTATGTTTAATGTTTGTCACACATTTCGTTCTTTTTATGGTTGAGTGTTAGGTTTGTCTGTCGGTTTTAATTATGTACAATGCGTATAAGGTTAAATGTGTCTTTTTAAACTCTTACTAAACAAAAATAAAAAAGAAAAAGAAAAACAATTAAAATAACCCCACCCACATGCACAACAATGGTCTCGTTCCCATCTTCCTCAAGATTTGACCTCGTTTCATTCCTCTGCAGCTCAGTTACCGCCCTTAAATCTTAAGATCGATTCAGTTCTTCAAATAGTATGTATAAACTTCCATGCTCTCCAAATTTACTAATCCTCGAATCTTCACATTGATTCGATTTAATAGTATGATTTGGATATATTTATTGGTATGATATTTGAGCATGTGTTATGAAATTCTCTAGCGACCGCACCATATTTTTTGGTAGAGAAACCTAAAATTAGTTCAAACTTATTTGGGAAAGCTTTTGATGTCCCTCATAAATAACATGATCATATTTCTTGGGATGGCAAAAGAACTCGAACTTTACGGGTATACTCAAAACCTGAAATATTTGAGACGGTATACGCAATACCTGATGGGTACGGATCCGGGTTTGGGTTAAAAAAAAATTTGGGTTCGGGTTTAGGTATGGTATATTGCGATACTCAACCTGATTACCCGATATATGGATATCCGATTACCCGCAAAAATACCAGATATAATTTATTTATAATATATAAATTTTTTTATACATTTAGTATATGTTTGTTTCTTTGTATTTCTAAAATATCATTTCCTTAAATATTTATTGTTTCCAAATTTTCCCTAATCCTATTAATTTATATCATAGAATAATTAAACGTTAAAATTTTATGGGTATTTTCTACTACAAATCCTAACGGATATTTTTTTTAACAAAATAACGAGTATACCTAGGGCTGTGCAACGGTTCAGAACCGGACCAAACCGGACCGAACCGCGAACCGTTTATTCCAAAATATGAGAACCGGAACCGGAACCGATAATTACTAAACGGTTCGGTTCCAAAACCGGGTGAAACGGTTCTAGACCGGAACCGCTTGTCAATAAAATCCTAAAATTAACATTAACAATTAAATAAAAAAATAAACAAAAACAATGATTTTTCTTAAAAAAATTATCAACAGTTTGTGTTAAACATGGTTACTAAAAGTATAGCAGTTTACGTATCAAAATATGTTTTGTTCGGATCAGATCATTCTTTCTATACAGATTAAACGGGTCAGAACAAGCTGTGCTGACTGCTGACCATCACATAAGGCAATACTCTATATTCCTACCTAGTAAAACAATTTAAAAGTGTTAAGAACTATAAAGAAGAAAACAACACATTCTATTTCAAACTAATAATAGAATATTTAAATATTTAATTTAATTCAAAACGGTTCTTAACCGGACCCGTAGGTTCTAACCGGAACCGAACCGGGAACCGATTATGGCAAAATATGAGAGCCGGAACCGAAACCTATAACATTAATTCGGTTCGGTTCTAGCGGTTCCGGGTCGGTTTCACGGTTTTCGCGGTTCGGAACCGTTTATTGCTCACCCCTAAGTATACCCAATACCCGTGGGTATAGTGGTATACCCAATAACCGATGGGTAATTACCCGACAATACCAGATGGATATCGGATCAGGTTTGATATACGGTTTTAAAAACGAGTACGGATTTGGAATTACCAATACCTGAACCCGACCCATTGCCATCCCTACATATTTCATGTAAAAAATAAATATCAATTAAGGATTCTTATATAAGAACTAAAACTTAATAAGATTAGATTGCAATATTCTCAACCCAATCAAACTAAGAGGACTATATTGCAATATCTTCATCACTAATATCCTTTTGCTTGTTGGGTTACATTTCATGTTAAAATTAAAATAATATGAACATTCGTGGTCCTATATGCGCCTCAACGCCTCTCCACTCCAATCTAACAACCCGGTAACCAACTATTTTCTGTGGCATTTCGTCGAACACCTTATGTGCTGTATATCTTTTCCCACGTATTGACCAAAATATTCGCTTAATTTGCTAATTGTGTTATTGGGTTTTCATTTTTTCATGTGATGTTCCAATTACAGGAATAATAATGCTGTGGGTGCTGATAATTTTGCAATTGAGAGTCATAAAATAAGCTATTCGATAAAGAATGAAAGGGGGATAAAGGTTCCGATTATAAAGGATTGTTCGTTGAATATACCATCTGGGCAGTTTTGGATGCTGCTTGGGCCTAATGGGTGTGGGAAATCAACTCTTTTGAAGGTATAAAACCAATTATATTAGCTTGAAAATTGTTGGGCAAGTTTTTTTTTTTTTTTTTTTTTTTTTTTTTTTTTTTTTTTTTTTTTTTTGGGAAACCATAGGAGTTCAGTTAGTGGTGATGCCATGACAATGTTTAACGATATGTCTTACCGTGTCATGTCAGACACACGATAACTTAACTTGTCATTTTTTCCACACACAAACACGGGCCTATTTATAACAGGTTAACACAGTAAAACATAATTAGACGTGTTTAGTGAAACAAAAGTCGTCGGAAGTTCACAAAAGTCACAAATAATGCATAAATACATAATCATTTTTCAGTTTTTAGGGTTCCTTTCCTTGGCCGCGCATGTGTATAATCCCTACCCCACATCCTATTTTTTTAAATAAAAATTATTAACATGCTAACATGTCTTTAACATGTTTGACACAAAAAGTAACATATCTTATTGTGTAGAGCTGTTTAAGTTAAACTTGTTAAGGTCGTGTAGGTTCGTGTGCCATGTTATAGTGTCTATGTTTGAAATTGCAGCCCTAGTTTACAGTCCGGTTTGGATGGATTTTATGAAAAATTCGAACCGAGTAACTGCAGTTTTGGGAATAAAAAAACAAACCGAACTAGGTGTTTTTCACGATTTACGGTTTGTTTATGCGGTTTTAGACAAAAAAAAGAAAAAAATTGAACATAATTTTGTATTATATTTAAAAAATGATAAGGATTGTTAATAGATATACTACATATACATAACTTTATATTTGTAAATTAAAAATAATATTAATAATGTTAAACGGCCGGTTGTAACTTCTGAACTGTAAACCAGCAAACTGTTAAAGCTGAACCGTACTTCTAACCGGGCGATTTTATTCAGTTTGGCGGTTTGGGCAGTTTATGAACATCCTTATTCAGTGTTGGTCTTGGTTTAAAAGAGTGCAAGGTACAACCAAGTTAGCTTTACAACCAGAGGCATACATAGTAAATATTAGGTTCGGTTACGGGGTACGCTTAGAGTTATTTATGTAACAAGTTATGTGCAGATCTTGGCGGGTCTACTAAGCCCAACAGACGGTTTCGTGTATGTGAGGAAACCAAGAAGTTATGTCTTCCAAAACCCAGATCACCAAGTTAGTTTTTCTAATCCTTTTATCCACTGATGTAGTTTATATGATTATATATTTATATATATGAATCGAGTATCGTTTAAAAGTAATAAAGGGAGGGACTTTTTACATATTTGGTGTAGAACTGGAGATGCATCCAGTGGCGAAGCTTGAATTTTTAGATGGTGTGGGCCGAAAGTGACGAGATCCAATCTTTGTTTTAAATCGGTGGGTGCCGGACTCAGAAAATACAAAATTTTTGGATAAAACCCTGTATATTTACACTACTGAGTTAAAAATCCATGGGGGCCGGGGCACCCCCGGCCCCCATTAAGCTTCGCCTATGGATGCATCCATGAGGCATTTTGTCAGTTAAAAAGAATAACGAAATTTGGGACATTACTGAACTGTATACGTGTATGTGAGCTAGTTTAAGAGATCCCAGATTTATGCTTTTAGGTCGTTATGCCTACCGTAGAAGCTGATGTGGCGTTTGGCCTAGGACGGTTCAACCTGACCAATGATGAAACAAAACTAAGAGTTGCAAAAGCATTAACCGCTGTGGGCATGTATGATTATCTGCAGGTATGATATGAACCTGTCTTGTCTTTTATAAAGTATAAACAATAAGCTTCAAGTATAATGGAAAACATTAATTGACTGTTTATAGAAGAACACAAACACATGTTATGAGTTATGACATGCATCTTTTGAGTTATTTCGTTTCTATAATATATAGACACAGATTTATATATTTGTTTAGTCATTCTTCATGACATATAGTTGTAGTTGCTTGTTCATCTAGTAAGAAAGGTGCATGGCCAAATATTAGATATATCTTACTGAGATGCGGACAAATTAATATATTTAGACATTCATATATGTTAGCTATGCAAATAGTCTTTACAGAGTTTCGGGTCCTCACCTTAATTGGTGTTGAGCTATGTAAAACCTTAAACAAATCCCACATTGGGCGTAGAAAACAGAGATGTTGGTTTCATAGGGAATGTTTGGTCTCAAATACACCAACGTGTTTTAGATGTTTTGGCCGTGGATAAGAGGAGAGACCCCCGCACACTTAAGCGTGTTTGGGTGGGAGCAATGAGTGACCTTCTGGGAAGTTTTTACTTGATGTTATAAGTTCTTGGTTATTTATACAAGGACTAGTTGACCATGCAATCCTAGATAAACTCTTTTTTTTTTTTTTTTTTTTTTTTTTTTGAAAAAGGCGGTACAGTTACATGTTTATATATTAAATCTTGATCGTTTAATGTTGTTAGAGGCCGGTACAAACTCTTAGTGGAGGTCAGAAACAAAGAGTTGCAATTGCTGGTGCATTGGTTGAGCAATGTAAAGTATTGTTACTAGATGAACTCACAACATTCTTGGATGAAACCGATCAGGTATGAACTTTTATTACTATTACTGCTACTGTTACTGTTATTGATATTGTTACTGTTAATGTTATTTTTTGTATGTCCGTCAAGTGAATTAAGCATCTGATTGAATATTTTTTAGCTTGGGGTGATTAAAGCCGTGAAGAACACGTTGAGTAGTTCTGAAGACGTGACTGCATTATGGGTAACACACCGTTTAGAAGAACTTGAGTATGCAGACGGCGCTGTGTATATGGAAGATGGAGGGGTGGTGATGCATGGTGAACCATCCGTCATAATGGATTCAATTGAAGCGAGGAAAACCTCTTACACCGACAATATCAACGCATGATAACAATTTGCTCATTTCCTCATATGTAACATCGCATCACTAAATTCAACTCGTCTTCGATTGTTCTCTTTTGATATACACCGAGGCATCACTGTCACACCTAGGTTCGCCTTGTATGGTAATATATCCTGAAAGGGTTCCAACGTCGAACCCAACCCGATCTTGTTGCTAGGTTGGGTTGGAATCTGTTTTAAGATGCACATATCAACTTTTTTCTACTTTTGTCCATGAAAAGCAGCTTTGATGTGATGATCAAAAAGTTGGATTAAAATCTTCACAACAATATTTCTGTGAACTTTAAAACATCACAACTAACATTATATTTGGAGACATCTCAAAACTTGGACCGTGTTAGGATCCGTTAGAGTGAATCAAGCTCCAATAATTAAGAAGAAAAAAAAGAACACGGCAGTTTGCAACAATTTTTCTCTTACTCATCTCAATTGAAATTACAAGACTTTAAATAGAAAAAATACAAAACTTTAAATAGAAAAAATACTAGACTAATGCACCTACTCTACATACTCTTTATTAGAAGACATGGACTGAATGGGAAACGTGCAGCATGGAGGAAGACTAACTACCCCTTATCTAACCTACTAACTTGTGTAGTAAACTAAATGGGTTGACTGGGCCTTGGATCTTTGACGTTGGAAGTAGGCTTAAGGTCAGCTCCAATACCTGTTCTTGCATCAGGCTGTTGGGCTTGGGCTCCCGAGTCTGGGGTCGTGTCGTAACAATGCCCACCCCTGGAGAATAGACCTTGTCCTGAAGATGGCGTGGAAACAGGTGGAGTCGTTCCCTTGAGAGTTACGGGCTGATCTTTACGACGGAAACTGAGTGAAGGGATCGAAAAATCGGCTGTGACGGGACCTAATAAACGAAGCCACTCGAAACCCAGAATTAGCTTAGAACCCTTGAAAGACAAGAGAAATAGGGGCACCTGAAAAGAAACTTTGGCCATTACCAATGGAACCGCTGGGAAAAAACCTTGACACTGGAGAGGTTCGTCGTTGCCCACAAGGACCGAGAAAGCGCAAGTATGTTGTACTATAAGTTGTAAGAGGGATGCAACATGGGGCTGGATGAGGTTGTGAGTACTACTAGAGTCAATCAGGATGCTAACCGGATGGTTGTTGATGAACCCGATGAGTCGCATAGAAGTGGACAGAGTAAAACCAAAGTAGAGTGTCGGGGTGAGACTAAGAAAGCAAGGAACATGAGAGATATCCTCGAGGATGGGATGTGGAGGAATGTTTGGAATGTCAAGCGAATTTTCAGCGATAAGCAAAAATTGTAGGGGTTACACCGGTGACCGAGTAGGTATTTTTCTGGTCATCGAAAATAGAGACCAGCAGCACGACGTTGTTGCATCTGTTTAGACGTCAATCGAGCACTGGGCAAGGAATTGGTAGGGGAATTTGGGGTTGACAATAGTGAAGGAAGGGTGGTTTTGTGGGTTGCAAGGTAGTGTTGTTGGAAGAGGTTAGTGGCGCCACTTGTAGGGAAATGTTCAATTTGTCTTCAATGAGTTTTGATAAGCCATAGGCCTGGTGAAGTGATGTTGGTTTGAGGACTGCTAATTCTGTACGGATATCTGGTGTTAACCCGGAGATGTAGCAATTGAAGAGGGCTTCGTTAGAGAGACCAACAACACGATTACAAATCTTCTCAAATTCCGCTTGATAAGTCGTAACTATCAATGTCTGGGTGAGTTTAAAGAGCGTGGCCTTGTGATTCTCGTAGGTGGAAGGACCAAAGCGAAGTTCGAGGGCTCCAAAGAATTTAGGCCATGTACCTAATATGTTATTCTTAGCCAAGTACTTGTACCGGCTTAAGGCTTCCTCGACAAAGGAAAAGACGACGAGGGGAATGCGTTCCTCCATTGGGGTCTGGTAGTAGGAAAAGAAGTTTTCCGCCTGAAAAATCCAATCTAACGGGTTGGAACCGTAGAATGACGGTAGGACGATCTTGGGAGTACAGGGGTGGTTTGAGTGGTGGGTCAACTTTTGGTTTGAAATTGGCTAAGGTTTGGTTAGAGGCAGTAGTGTTGGTGGTGATTTGTTGGGTGAGAAGGTCCTGCAGGTTTTGGAAATTAGCTGCAGTTTGAGCAGATGTAGCAGCATTATTGGTGATCAATTGGTCGAATTTCTCCATGAGGGTTTGCATCGCGTCATCGTCGGGGACGGTATCTTTAAGAGGAGGTGTGGTAAGAGGAATGAAAGCACCAATTGTTAGGATCTGTTGAATGGATCAAGCTCCAATAATTAAGAAGAAGAAAAAGAACACAACAGTTTGCAACAATTTTTCTATGCTTATCTCAATTGAAATTACAAGACTTTAAATAGAAAAAAAATGCAACACTAATGCACCTACTCTACATGCTCTTTATTAGGAGACATGGACTGAATGGGAAACATGCAGCATGAAGGCTAACTACCCCACTATCTAACCTACTAACTTGTGCAGTAAACTAAATAGGCTGACTGGGCCCTGGATCTTTGACGTTGGAAATGAGCTTAAGGTCAGCTCCAATACATGTTCTTGCATCAGGCTGTTGGGCTTGGGCTCCCAAGTCTGGGGTTGTAACATACCTCTAGTATAGGGGTGTGGGATATATTCAACCAAACTAGTTATATTAAGCTAGTAGTTAATAATTAGTTAAACGCGTATAGATAAACGCACAAATAATGAAAAATTGCAACCCTATAACAAATTTCGAGACCCTATAAGGGATACAGAAGGGAGGTGATCTTGTTTTCTCTCTCTACTTCTCTAGGCTTGAGACCGGAAATGAACTAATAACAAGTTTTCCGATTCAACCAAAAAAGAGAAAAGAAAGCACTATTGTATGAAAAATAAAGTGTTTTTGATATCGTATACTATGCCAAGTATCGATACTGTAAGTGTATGGTGTTTGGTTTCATATTTAATTCAAAATTTGAGTTGTGTTAATGTTCACTAGGTCCGCCAAGTATATATTCAACACCTACCTAAAAACACTTTCTAACAAACGCATAACAAATTGTACTACTAGCATATGTTCTTCCGTTCCTTCAGGTACCAATACAGGACCGATAATAGAAATAATAATAAAAAAATACCGGTAGCTAAACTTTACCACTCATCATCACAACCTCATTTTGTAGCTCGTAAACAACTTTTATGTAATTCAGTTACTACTACTCCAGTATTTATTTTATGTTTTGTTTGTCTCTCTCTCTCTATATATAGGCCATTTATAAACGGAAAAATGGAAATAAATAATCCCAACTATTGAATATTGGCCAATAACAGTCCCAACTACGAAAATCACTAATATTGGTCTCAACTTTCGACATATTGGAAACCAACGGACCCAAACTAACGGAGGCTAACTCCGTTAGTGTGATGCTGACGTGGCATGCTTATGTGGCAAGATGATCCTACGTGGCATGCCACGTGGCAAAATGATCCTATGTGGCATCCTACGTGGCATGCCACGTCAGCATCACACTAACGGAGTTAGCCTCCGTTAGTTTGGGTCCGTTGGTTTCCAATATGTCAAAAGTTGGGACCAATATTGGTGATTTTCGTAGTTGGGACTGTTATTGGCCAATAGTGAATAGTTGGGATTATTTATTTCCATTATTCCTTTATAAAATGAAAACCTAGTTACGTTGAGAAAACTTCAGAAACCCAAATGAAAGGCTTAGATGGAGCTACATATATCCTACATCGCACTCAAAGAGACCATTCCCCCTTGAGTGTGCCATGTGGCACTAAGTAATTTAAAAAAAAAAAACCCATCATTCCATATAAAATTTTATCCTCATCCCAAACCCTAAAATCTCACTCTCTCCTCACCCCTCCCTCTCTCTTCCCCCCCCTCTCTCTCTCTCTCTCTCTCTCTCTCTCTCTCTCCACAAACCCTAGAACATCCGACCATGACTCACCAGTGGCCTACTCGCCGTCGACTTAACCACGTCAAACGACTCTCCTAACGAGTCTCCGGTGGTGGTTGGATTTCTCAACTACAATCTAATAATCTTTATCTTCATCTTCATTCTATATTCATTTACAGTCCAAGATTTTTATTTTTATTTTTATTTATATTTAGATATGTATATACAAAACTGAAAACCCTAAAAATCCCACTTCAATTTCTTAATAAAAGTCTCTTCTTTTTTAGTTTATCTGATTCTTTGCTTTGTAAATATATCACCCAGAAAGATCAATTCTTTGTTTTTTCTAAGGGATTCTAATTTCTTTATTAATAGGGAAATTGGATTTTAACACCCTCAACTATTGACAATTGGCCGCTGACGCACTGAACTACAACATTGAACAACATCGCACTGTACTTTCAACTTATTGGCCTGTATCACCCTCAGACTAACCATGGTTAATTTTTGCTGACGTGGCATGGTGACGTGTCAATTTTTGCTGACGTGGCATGGGGAATAAGCTGACGTGGCATGGACACATCACCTGCCACGTCAGCAAAAATTAACCATGGTTAGTCTGAGGGTGATACAGGCCAATAAGTTGAAAGTACAGTGTGGTGTTGGTCAATTTTATAGTTCAATGCGTCAGCGGCCAATTGTCAATAGTTGAGGGTGTTAAAATCCAATTTCCCTTATTAATATTACTGTTCATTAAATTTTTTTATTGGATGTTTGTGAATTTGTAAAAAAAGTGGTTTTTATTATTTATGTGGTTAAGATGATGATCGGTGCAAAAGGGTATATTTTATGTTATTTTCTTGTAGTTGGGTTAAATAAATAAAGATTAGTTTTTGAAGAGACTGTTCGGGTGTGGGATGAGGAAGACAAATCAGAAGCGTACGTAGTGGTAAGAATGGGTTGATACCAACTTATATTCTTTCGTTTTCGAGTTATTTAAGGATTGTGTCGTCTGGTGCGTATACTGTTGCTAAAACAATCCCTCCCCTAGCGCGGTTGAAATGAGTTGTTTTTTTAAAGAAAAGGGGTGACAGGTGGAAGTGGAGGAAGCGGCGGCGTAGGAGATAGTGATGATGGCTACAAATAATTGTTGTGGATGGTGTTAGTTAGAAGGTTTTTTTAGAAGTTATGCAAATTTGCACATTGTTTTAGGTTAGGTAGTGAATATTGATATTAGAGTTATGCATTTTTCGCATTTATGATATGTGTTAATATTATAGTTATACATTGTTTTAGGTTAGATATCAATATTAGTATGTTAGAGTTGTACATTTTTTAGCCTATACGATAGGTGTTATTATTAGAGTTACATTGGAGTTATACATTGTTTTAGGTTAGGTGTTAGCATTAGAGTTGTACATTGTTTTAGGCTAGGTATTAATATTAGAGTTATACATTGTTTTATGTTAGATGTTAACATTAGAATTATACATTGTTTAAGGTTAAGTGTTAACAACGGAGTTATACACTATTTTAGGTTTGGTGTTAACATTGGAGTTTACATTGTTAATTGTTTTAGGTTATGTGCTACCCGAAGTTTTCCTGCATGTAAATGTGAAACGCATCAGTCTATTTCATATACTAGCAGGAACATGCACGTTCCTTGAATGTGCCACGTGGCATAATGAGGTGCAATTTTTTTTAATTTATTTTTGTTTTTTTTATTAAATCACATAAAACCTACCAATTAACGTATATAATCATCTTCTTCCTACCCCAAACCCTAATAATCTTTTATTCTCAATCCCTTTATCCCTCTACAACCCTAGCACTCTGTTCCAGAGTTTCATTAAAGGATGGAAGAGAAAGGATCTCCCACCTCTTCCTTTCTCTCTGGTTCCTTCCAAATTGAAAAGATTGAAAATCACCCTAAAAACCTCTTTATTATCCCTCTCATTCCCTCCCCTTCCATCCATCCTACAAAAAACTCTGTAACACATTTTTTCCCACTTCCTTCCCAATCCTTTCTCTTCCATCCTTTAATGAAACAAGTTTAGCTCAAAATCTCTCTCAAGGGACCAAACCACAAGCCGACGACCTAGCCCTTTTCAACGTTTAGCTCACCCACCCCTATACACGCACGTACCTGCCTGTTTACAATCCTTCCCACCTGTATTCCATTTATTCGTCTACATATTATATATATATATATATATCTCTGCTTAATGCTTATCCAACGATTGTTTTAGTCTTTTTATGAGCCTTTGTAGACGGCTTATTATTTGTAATTGCAAACTGAGGTAATTAGTGTTTTATGTATGTCAATGGGTATTATTGGCAGAGAGAGAAGAAAAATCTGCAAGATCTCAATGGCGTTTATGTATTTAATGTTGCCGAGAGAGAATATCTGGACAACCTCACAACACGGCTTATAAAAGAATTTGATCGTGTAGAAGGTATGCTTGTGTTGTAATCTTACTAAGTTCAGATGATCATGCTTTAGGATTCCAAAGTCTTCTATATAATTTGTTTGGTAGTTTATATATATTACTAGGCTTTTGTGCATTTTACTTAGATTTTGTTGGACATGATTAAATTGTACTGTTTTAAAAGCAGATCTGGACAATGGTCAACTATATTGTATACCATAATAATGGATTTAGAGTGGTTAAAGCTTTTGCATTCAATCACTTTTATGCAGTTATGCAAATCACTTATGCAGAGTCTTACAAATTGTTACCTTCCCTAAGACGTAAAATACTGTATTTCAGGGGTGTTTGGATTTGCATTTTAAAACTAAAGAAATAATCAATTTATAATCTTTCGATAAACAAATTCTGCTTTGATTATTTGACTTGGGGGTCTGATATTCGGTATTGGATAATCATTTTTGTACTAGCTGCAAAAATATTGACTATTAAAGGGTAAAATAGAGTTATATTATTACCCTTTCTTTGAATTTTCTTGTTTACATTATGTCTGTTATATGTATGCAGAATCCTTCAGTAAAGTTATTGGGAGCGAGTATCGCATTGTTCCCGGATCTAGGGATAATTCTTTGTACAATGCGATCTGGGTTGCACAAGCACTACTGCATAAAGGGTATGTTTTTTAATGTTTTTACTCCCACAATTCGAGCTTCCACTTTATATAATTACAATTAGTGTAAAAAAATTGATTAGGCAAATTATAAGAAATTGATAATCATGATTTTTGTGTACATTAATTCTTCAGATCTGCCAAAACAGCTGATAAACGCATCTTGCTGCTTACAAATGAGGTTGACCCTTTTGGAAGTATCAAAGGAATGACAAAACTAGACATGACTAGAACCACATTGCAGCGGGCTAAGGTGATAGTTAACTAATGAAAAAAGTTTTAGTTAAGGCAATTATCAAAAAATGAAAATATGATAATAACCTGAGTTTTGTTTACATACAAGATTCTTATTTTCAATTGTTGTAGGATGCACAAGACCTTGGAATAGCAATTGAACTTCTTCCTTTAAGTAGGCCAAATGAAGAATCTAACGTCTCACTTTTTTATGTTGTATGTTGACTTTATGAATTTATGTTTATATGATATATTTATGGTTATGTAAATACCAATATACCATTGCATCAATCTTAAATATATCAGGATTTGATTGGATTAGATGGTAAAGAGCTTGCTCAGTTCATGTCGTTGGCTAGAGAAAGGTATGCACTGTTTTAAGTTATTTAGTTTCATCTGACCCCCTGGTGTTCTTTGTGAACATATGAATATTAAAGCAGAAAAGTACAAACATAGATTTATCTGACCATGACAAGTGAAGGCTTATAATATAACAAAGACAACAATGAATAAGAATTATCACTTATCCATAATTACATTCTATAATAATTCTTCATGATTTTTGAAAGCTATTGTCAAACCTTTGCCTTGATTTCATTGATAACTCCCAATATATAATACATAACAAGATCTCGTATATTTGTGGAGAGATATGCTACAATCAATTACATTCAATTTACTATATTTACAGATATACTATTACGCCCCCGCAGTCGAAACTTCAGATGGACCGATGCTGAGACTGGAACGAAAATCGTCAAACAATACACGAGGGAGTCCTTTTGTGAAGATGTCGGCAACCTGATGACGAGAAGGCACATGTAGAACCCGAACGTGTCTGCATTGAACCTAGGGCTGGCAAATCGTGTCCCTAACAGGTTAACAGGTCTCTGACGCGCGCGAACAAATAAGTTCTAAACATGAACACGACTCGTTTAACTCATTTATATCTCATGTTTATAACACAGTTTTATGTTTTATGTACCAAAAAAGGGAAATGAAAGATTTTTGCCTCTTAATTCTAAGTATTAAAAAAAAGTCAAAAAATCAAATAGTGTACTTTTCAGTCAAACAGGTCTTATCGTGTCTTAACAGGTTACCCATTGCCAGCCCTAATTGAACCTGCTCACGAACGAAATGAATGTCAAGCTCGATATGTTTGGTGCGTTGGTGTTGTACTGGATTGCCGGAGAGATAGACAGCACTGACGTTATCACAGTAGACCAAAGTAGCACGAGACAAAGGATGACGAAGTTCGAGCAAGAGGTTTCGAAGCCAGCAAATATCAGCGACAACATTAGCAACACCCCGATATTCAGCTTCAGCACTCGACCTGGAGATGGTAGCCTGGCGTTTGGAGGACCAGGAGATAAGATTATCACCAAAATACACACAATAGCCAGAAGTTGAGCGGCGAGTATCTAGGAATCCAGCACAATCTGCATCTGTATAAGCCACTAACGAAATATTGGGGACCGGACCAAGATGAAGACCATAACCATAAGTGCCCTGATGATAGCGAATAATGCGCTTTAGCGCATTCCAGTGATCCTGTTGAGGGTTGTGCATGTGCATACATATCTGTTGAATAGCATAAGAGATGTCCGGTCTGGTGAAAGTGAGATACTGTAAGGCACATGCTAGACTTCTATAGGTGGTAGGATCATCATGAGGAGGACTGGAGGTAGCAGAGAGTTTGGACTGTGTATCAACCGAGGTTGCCACCGATTTGCAGGAGTCCATGGCAGCACGATGAATGATGTCCTGTATGTATGCTTGTTGAGAGAGAAACATTTTGTTACCATCTCTAGTGACTTGAATACCCAAGAAATAAGAGAGAGGACCCAATTCTTTCATAGCAAATTCACCAGACAAAGTATGTAATATCTGCACACAAAGGGCCTCAGTGGATGTAGTGAGAAAAATGTCGTCCACATAAATCAAAAGATACGCAATGTCAGACCCATGATGATAAATAAATAATGAGTTGTCTGATTTGCTTTGAATGAACCCGTGCATGGTGACAAAGTCTGTGAAGCGCTGGTACCAGGAACGAGGAGCCTTCTTGAGGCCATATAGTAACTTCTGTAGGCGACAAACATGGTCCGGAAAATCACGGTGGCGAAAACCCATGGGTTGATGCATATAGACGGTCTCTTTCAAGTTGTAGTGCACGAACGCATTAGTGACGTCCAACTGATGAATGGGCTAAGACTTGGAGAGAACCAAGGAGAGAATCACTCGAATGGTAGAAGGCTTTACAACCGGGCTAAAAGTTTCGCCACAATCGATACCCGTCTGCTGTTTACGACCATCACAAACTAAACGAGCATTGTAACGCTCCAAGCTGCCATCTGACCTGAATTTATGTTTAAATAACCACAAGCAACGTATAACATTCATGTCAGGAGTCCTAGGTACAAGCTCCCAGGTCTTGTTTTTAATAAGTGCACTAAATTCATTGGTCATGGCATTATGCCATTCAGGAGAGGACAAGACAACCTGAGGGTTCTTAGGTAGTGGGACGATGGTGGCAGTGTAGAGGTTGAAGTGTTGTTTAGGTTTGTGGATACCACTCATGGAGCGAGTGTGTATGGTACGGGTGGGTGGAGGAGGAGGAGGTGGTTCGGGTATAGGAGGGATTGGTACGTGAGGGTTAGGAGCAGGTGGGTCAGTAGTCGTTGGGCCTGACGTCTATTGGGAAGTGGACGTAGAGGAGGGGTGGGCTAAGGAGGACGGGTTGGGCTGAGTGGTAGATGGGCCGGATGGATGGGCCAGGGTGTTAGGAAGATGGGAAGTGGTGGGCGGTGATGTAGGTGTAGTAGTATTGGGCGGTGGTATTGGACCAGAAGAGTTGGGCCGATGTGAGGGAGTAGTGGGTGGAAGGTTGTTTGGGTTGGGAGCGGGTGTGTTTGTGGGAACAGGGGACGTTGTGGTTGGGTTAAGTGAGTTTTTATGTTGTAGGTAATCCCAAACCAGTGGATTGATTGTGGGATTAAGAAACTCGCAGGATGGGGGTTTTGTTGGGGATTGGATGGTGTAGGGAAAAATGGTTTCTTCATAGTGTACATGTCGTGAAATTATGATTTGGTGAGATGAAAGATCAAGACATTTGTAGCCACGATGATTAGTGGGGTAGCCAAGAAAGACACAAGGTTGGGATCGACAGTCAAGTTTGTGTATGTTGGTTGATGGTGCGAGTGGGTAACATAGACATCAAAAAAAACACGAAGATGTTCGTATTCTGGAGTGCAATGGTAAAGGAGGGATGTAGGGGATTTGAAGTTGTGAGTTTTGCTAGGTAGGATGTTTAGAAGATAAGTGGCGGTTTCAAGGGCATGATGCCACAGGTTGGGTGGGAGAGAGGCTTGAGCAAGGAGGGTGCGGATCATGTTGTTAATGGTACGGATTTTGCGCTCCGCTTTACCATTTTGGGATGAGGAGTAAGGACATGAAAAACGAAATTGCATGCCATTATGATTGCAGAAGTTGTAGAAATTTTGATTTGCATATTCTTTTCCATTGTCACATTGAAATTGTTTGATTTTACTATTAAATTGTGTGTTGATTAAGTTGTGGAGGTTGGTGAAGGTTTGAAAGACTTGAGCTTTAGTTGATAAGGGAAAGGTCCACAAGAAATTAGTAAAATCATCCAAAAATAAAATGTAATGTTTGTGACCTCCCGTACTAAGTATGGGAGAGGTCCATAAATCACTGTGAACAATGTCAAAAGCAAAACAAGTTGAATTAAGCGAATCATAAAATGGTTGTCTAACACTTTTGCCAAAAACACAAGACTCACAAAGTGACTTATTAAGTTTTCCACAATCAATAAATGAGGACAATTTCAAAGACTGCAGTAAATTGTCTCCGGGATGACCCAAACGTTGATGTCAGCGATCTTGAGAAACAACAACAAAAGAGGAAGGTTGAGTGGTCTTGAGGGGGAGTGGTTCAGTCAAGGGATATAGATCGCATGTGCTATTGCATCGTAGGATAGGAGCGTGAGTTTTAAGATCCTTCACAAGAAAGCCAAATGGGTCAAATTCAATAGAAACCAAATTGTCGGTGGTAAGGCGACGAACAGAAATAAGATTTTTGATTAAATTGGGAGCAAAAAGGACATTGCTAAGTTAAAGGGGAGGGTATGGTGGTGGGAGGACTTGGTTGCCTTGGGCCACTACAGGTATGGTCATGCCATTTCCAACAATAATAAATTTATTAGTGCACGTATTAAAAGTAGACGGGGAGTATATACCTTGCTCGTAGGCGGAGTGAGAGGAGGCGCCAGTATCCATCACCCCATGATCCGGTGGGTTAAGAGCCGGTGAATACAATGCCTGTTCAATATCTGTTGGAGAGTAACAGGGCGAGGGCCAAGAATCCCTTGAGAGTCGTGGGTGGCGGGTCTAGATGGGTATGGACACGGTGGATGAGTGGACGGGTTGCGTGTGGGGTTATTATTTTTAAGTATGGAGGCCCACTGGGATGAAGTCCAGTTACTGGGAAACACAATATACGGGTGACTCGGGGTTGTTTGGGTACTGTTGGAGGATCAGTTTTGGTTGTTAGTTGGCCGTCCGCGGCCGCGGCCACGGCGAGGCCTGGGACGGTTAGCATCAGAGGGGTTATGGGAAGTGGGTTGGGATGACTGACTTGGGTTATTAGTGGTTGTGGTATGTAGGGCAGTTGCGGCTGAATGCGCGTTCCGAGTCACTTGACGCTTTTTTTTGCTTTCCTCAAACGTAAGACGTGATCGAACCTCATTAAAATTTGGTAGCGGCTCACGGTTTTGGAGAACCGTTGAGATGCTATCATATTGTTCAGTGAGGCCGGTCAACACCTTAAGAACAAGAATCCGGTCTTCCACAGGAGCACCCACACTTGATAGTTGGTCCGCCAAGTGTTTGGCATGTTCACAATAATCTGCCATAGACGAAAAATTTTCAAGACATAAGTTAGCAAATTCTTGACCAAGAAATACCGCACGAGTATTTTGATTGTCATTGAACTCGTGTTCCACAGCAGTCCACACATCATAGGCCATTTGTCCCGGCTGAATTATGATCCGTAACAGGGGCTGAGCAAGTGTAGCATAGATCCATTGCTTCACTAATGCATCAATACGATTCCACAGGTTGTCGGCTGCAGTGGCAGCCGCCGCTGCCTTGGCAACGGCCGTAGGGTCTGACGCAGACGAAGGAGCAGCAGGAGGGAGTCTGGGAGAAAGATGGTCAGCGACTTCATAAGCTTCACAGTGTACTTAAAAGAGAGTCTTCCATGTAGAGTATGATGGTGAGTCCTTTTCAAGGGAAATCGGTATATGTGATTTAATATTTGTTACGGTTAGATCAGGATGAAGGGGTGAGGAGTCCATGTTGAACATAGGAAGGAAACAGAGAATAGAATAGGGCAGAGGTGGTATGCGGCGGTGCAAAGAGGCAGCCGGCCGAAGGAAAGAGGACGCATGGAAGTAGGGTTAGGATCTTAGGTATGATACCATGAAAGCTATTGTCAAACATTTGCTTTGATTTCATTGATAACTCCCAATATATAATACATAAAAAGATCTCCTATATTTGTGGAGAGATATGCTACAATCAATTACATTCAATTTACTATATTTACAGATATACTATTAATTTTTTAGACTAAATCAATTTTTATGAGAAAAAGTGTTTGTTAAATTTCAGGTTTGAAGACATGAACAAACAATTAAGAAAACGAATGTTCAAGAATCACAGAGTTTGTAGGATCAGTTTTATCATTGCAGGTGGATTATCTATTGAACTGAATACATATGCTCTCATTGGTCCCAGTGTTCCAGGTCAGCAAAGTGCCTTCATTTTTCTTCAACCAAAAAATACAAAATGGAAATTAGGGGCCTTGAGGACTGATTCTTTCTTTTTTTTGTTATTGTTGTTTTAGGGAAAGTTACATGGCTCGATTCTATCACTAATCTTCCTCTAAAGGTAACTAAATGGTTGCTTTCTCTTATTTGATTCTTGAAGCCATTTTGGTTAACTCACAAAATCTGTTTGTAACTTTGCATAAAATGACAACAGTTTCACAAAACCAGTTGGTAGTTTTGCATTCGGGTTCGCTCCATCTATAGACCTGGGTTCAAACTCAAAAGTCGAACGATACCAACTCGGGATTTGGTTTGCTGATCTTCCTGGAGATCGTACTCTTGCTTGGTCAGCATATTTGTAAGTTTAGTAGTTAGGCACATTGTTTGGCAATTTTTGTTTGAGCATATTTTTCTTTTCTTCATAATTGATATTAACTGAATTGTTATACATATATTACATAGTTTATAGATTTGTGTGGTTTATACCTACATTATTATTATTATTATTATTATTATTATTATTATTATTATTATTATTATTATTATTATTATTATGATCATCATCATCATCAATCAATCAGGTCCCTTTCAGATTTGCACTTTCTTAATTTAATATGTAATACTTTCATGAATTAAGGATTTGTTTGTTTGTTATAAATTGTAGGATGATGCTACGAAAGTGAAAGATGTAATGCCTATTGCCACTGGTCACGAGCATGCGGAGCTTGAAGCTGAGCTTCAAGTCTCTTTTAATTGGTTTAGACTTTAGATGTTTTGATATGTTGACATTTGTATTGACTGGAATCTGTTTCTTTTTGTGTAATAATTAGGGTAGGGATATTTTTTATATCAATTTTCCTGAAGGACCCTTCGGAACCAAGGCAAGTCGAATGATTATATAGTTTGATTTTGCTGACTTGGGTTTGTTTTGTTTTTGTTTTGCTAATAAGGGTATATTTTAAAATTTTATCTTGTCTTTGATTCTTTCTTTGTTACTAGGTTGTGTTTTGCTGGATATGATTTTAGATGTATGAGGTTGTTTGTGTGTTTTTTTAAAGATATATGTGATATTTTATTTATGGGGTTGGATATGTTAGTGTTCATTGTTTAATAGTGTTATTATACATGCTTCTATAGAAATATTATTTGAATCTCAATGTCGAATGTGTTGTACAGATGGCATCGCAGGCGGCAAGTCCTGGTGCTGTTCTTTCGAGTGCTCAAGTTATTGGCAATGCATTTGCGGAGCAATACTACCATATTCTTCATACGGTGGCGGTTACAGTAGTTATGGGATCTGGATTCCGTTTATAATTCCGATTAGGACCTGATTATGGTGGTAAGTCCCATAACTTCTCTCCATTCCGTTTATGGTTACTGTTAAGTAAAACAATATTAGGATTACGGTGTTAGCATTGGATTTATAGATTGTTTTAGGTTAGATATTGAATTTTGATATTAGAATTATGTATTTTTTTAGCCTTTATGACATGTATTAATATTAGAGTTATACATTGTTTTAGGTTATGTATTGAATATTGATATTAGAGTTATGCATTTTTTAGTATTTATGATCGGTGTTAATATTATAGTTATACATTCTTTTAGGTTAGGTATCAATATTAGTATTTTGAGACTTGGTATATAGATGTGATAAGTTTTTTAATGGTTACAACTTCCAACTTAAGTGTTTGTTTAGTTGATTAGGTTAAGAATTATAAGAGTCATTAGAGATTGATGAGTTTTTTAATAGTTGCAACTTATATAAGTGATTGTTGGATTAATATGTACGGTCTCGATAACTCAACGATGTCGACTGAGTTGTGACCCGTAAGAGTTAAACATTGGGTAGCGAACATTAAATCCATTTAACTAGATTAACTTGTAAACACAAACAATTAACGAAAGGAGCGGTTTTATTATTTATACTGTTTATAAATAATAAATAAAGTTTATTTACTAGTTAAATAAACGGGTTGCAGGTTGTGTATCATGTCTTGAACTTGGTCTAAGTGTATTGGGCTTGGGGCCTGGTGAGGATTAACATGTGATTAGATAATGATTGTTTTAAACTCATCATTATCTAATAACCAATTATATCGTAATAATGATTTGATGATGTGTTATATACAGTGTTGTAGAACTCGCTAGGCGCTAGTCAGCCGATGGGGTAACGACTAAGGATTAATCAGGATTAATCAGATTTGATTTTTATATATATATTTCCAAATTTATACGTATATAATGCTAATTTTATATCTTATATGTATGAATTTAGAAGTTTAGGGACCAAATATAAACTAGTGATTATGGAAGGGGGTTTAATATTAAAATAGTTAAACTTAAATAACCTTAATCACCTCCATCGTTCACCATATCTCTTTTTTCCTCCTCATTCATTCTTTCATCGTAAGGAACCATCAGACGCAACTAGAGTTCATGGAGTTTCATCAATCTTGCTTTTAAATTATGGATTATCATCCCATTTTGAGATGAGAACTTGTTTTATTTATTCGATTTGCTCCAGTTTTAACTTGTTCGAATTCCTTTTTACCGAATTTTGAGTTTTTTAGGTCCGACTAGGAACAATTTGGTCCGACTAATCGGTGATTAATCGTGACACCAATTAATTGAGTGATTAGCCCAAAATTAATCAGTAAAGTGAGGACTAGCGATTAATCACCGATTTACAACCTTGGTTATATATATATATATATATATATATAACATTGATCTGCCGCATCATATAAAGATACATACATTATCACAAAAGTCATATACCCCAATTCCCACTTTTATAATATTAGTCGCAAGATTGATTTTTTGACCGTCTGTTTTCGGTCGAGCATAAGCTGCACCCCGCTTCATATGGCGCCACCACCCAACCTTTCAAGCCGTACTCGTTTTCTCTCATGTTCGGTTCTAGCATTAGTTCGTTGTACCTCGGTGTCTCAAACGGTTAATTATTAACCACTCAGGTATATCTATCTCATTGGTAGATTAATAATTTTATATTGTATTTGTATGTTTTGTAACCAAATCCTATTCGGCTGATTATTTGATGTTAATCTCTACTACATTATAAAGGAGGAGAGATGGCTAAAATAGTAACTTCATGTCAATTTTAAGATGGCATACAAAAAGTCACAAGGTAAACAACTATCTTTTTGCCAAATCATTCCCTTTATGCCTCTACTAGCTGATTACCCCGGGAAGGTCCCGGGGTTGAAAAATCTAATTTTACGTGATAACCTATTGCAAATGGCTCAAGTTAACTAACCACAAAATCTCTCAATCATTGTATGTTCATAGTATTCTAATCAGTAATAACTCATATTCCCTAATCTAAAACCTAATCAGTAATCATCTAAAGGATCACTTATATAAGCTGCAAATATTCAAAAACTCATCACATCTCTCTAATTTCTCACATTCTAATGGCTCATATAATTCCTAACTTAATCAACTAAACAAACACTTAAGTTGGAAGTTGTAACCATTGTATCTCATTATGCCACGTGGCATAATCAAGAGATGGTTGAGGCCACCATTGAACGCCACGCCAGCAACTATCAATTCTTCCCGGGAGCGTCCCGGGGTTGAAAAATATAATCATTCTAATAATACTAATATTAATAGTAATAATTATTACTCTTGTAATTAAATAAATAAAAAATAACATTGCTATAAGCTGACACCATGTGTTGCAGTGTTGCGCGATTCTTTCTCCTAGCTTCTCTTGATTAAGTATACCTAGTAAAATTCCAATGATAACATGGCGATTGGGCTGATTTTCAACATCGTAGATAAGAACCTGGTTTAAAAGAAAAAACATGATTAATGAATAACATGAACAGTTTTTGTGTTTTTTTCCTGTATGAACGAAACCCCACAAAAAATAGTCGATTTTTTCTCCGTTTTTTATATAGCACTATGGTACTCGTTGGAAAGATAATAAAACGTTCGTTAATTTGGTGTAATTTTTTTCTTTAAAAAATCTTGTATATAAAAGATATAAACGTTTAAAAATTATGGGAGGAAATATGAGAGAGAAAATTTTAAATTTATTTTTAAATTATTTTTTCCTAAAATAATTCAATTTAATTAAAAAAAGAAATAATTCAAAAACAATAAAATCTTTCAATTATGATGCCACGTGGCAGTTTCATGGAGAGGTTGAAGACACCATTGCACGCCACGTCAGCAATGTTCAATTCTTTTATATATATTAATAGATGTGCAACATTTGATTACAATTGTACAAATGACTGATGCAAGTCATCTCTGTTATTATTTGCTTCACCTTTTGATTTTCTCATCTTTAATGAATTGAATTTGAGATTCAATGCCTCACCTTTTCCTTTTCTCATATTCAATGATGAATTAAAATCAACATCCCTCAATTTAATCTCTAAAACCTCTCATATCATTGCCTTATCACACCATTTTCTTTATTTCTCTTGGAAGCAATCATTGAATGATATTGTTCAACACTTGTAGTCTTGCACTATCGATTATTATGTTGGTAAGCCAACACTTGTAATCTTGTATATTCTTTATGTATATTTATTTATTTAGTTTTTAAGCTTTTTGTTAGTTCTTATATATGTTTTTTTTTCATTATTTTGTCCGTGTTTTCTTTCACATTCCTTTTATTTCAATTTCTGTAAATTGTGGTTTCATGTTTATCATTCAATTGAATTGTTTATTTTTTAGGATCAAATCTGTTTTGTTTTGGAGACATCACAACTCATCAACCCATTTCCATGTACATACATATTTTAGTTTATGTTATATTCTCTAAACTACACTTATTTTCTTCTACGGTTATAATGTGATATTCGCTTCCAATTGTCATTTTCGTTTTACCCGCATGATATACAACAAGGAGAGGGAAGCAAATCCCAACTTATTGACATTTGATAGTGATGTGTGTGAAAGATTTATATTGTAATCTATCTTGTCAAGGTGCATAAGCACACTCATAAGAGCTAGAAACCGTGTCTTTCAGTTAACTACTCATATGGTGCGTTGAGTTGAGCTTGAGCACCGCGCCCCTGACGCGCACCTTTGACAACTTAGATTATAATTGGTGCTCACAGTCATGCATTCCTATGTCATCATTTGAGTATAAATTTGAAGTTTTGTTGATTTCATTTGAAATTTTAAAAATAAATTATAAATTTTTCTCAATTTACTTTAAATGATGACATTAGAGCTTTAATGGCAATTTTCATTTTTTTTATAGATCCTAACATTATTAGGGGATGGCAAAACAATCCGAGCCTGATGGGATGTTTGAAATATCACGCCTGTATATCGCATTGGCGTGTTCGATGGGAAGTTCAGTTGGGAAAATTGTGACTCTGTATCGCATAAGTGTGTTCGATAGGAAGATTGGTTGGGCCAATTCATAGGAAAAATAATCTTTGTTGTGTTCAGAAAAACATTACAAACAAAGAATAAGATTACAACTACGACTCACCTATGTAAATAAAAGAAGAAACATAAATGATCAAATAAGACATCTTACAATCAATTACATCGCAACTGTAAATACTCGAGGTTGTTTTTTTAAGTTTGGGTTCAAGAGTTCTGTGAAAAAATTACCCTCTTCTAATTTGGAACTAATGCTATAATGATTTTGATACTTATTTGACACCTTTGTGTTTTTTAATTTACACGTATGCGTATTGGATCTTTATGACACTAAAGTTGAATTTGCCAGGTAAAATTTGTTTCCTAAAAGGATTTTCCTCTCAAATTCGGGTGTTGCTTTAATTGATCATTGACTATGTGTGTATATAAGCAAGAGGAGGACTTACTTAAGAAGCGTCAAGAACTACGCTCCCCATATCATTTTCTTAGAACTTTATACAACAAGTCGACCAATACGAACCAAACTTCAAGGAATACATGTTTGTCGACAGGATTTACCGCTGCAATGCGCGATGGGAAAACTGCTAGCGTATTACAAGTTTTTTGGATCCCGCCGCAACGCGCGGGTAAACCCACTAATATTTATAAACATTCCGTTGCGTTTTAATTAATTATATATTTAATTAATAACAACTATATCAAACCCATTTTTAATAAAAAGTAAAGTTGAAATCACTATAACCCAACAATAATTTCATCCAAACATCTAGAGTGCTTAAAATCTGCAATTATCTACCCGCAACAATAAACAAAAGGTATAATCTCATAATTACAGGCCTTTACATCGCTAATTAACAAAATATTTGTCATGAGCTTATCCCAATCTCTCAAAGTCTCAATGTAACATATTTGAAAGATTAGGGTCGTATAATGCCATGCTTACTGAGTATAATGCTTTAATTAGAAATGGTACTTGGGAGTTAGTTCCTCGCTCACCTAATATGAATATTGTCCGTAGCATGTGGTTGTTTAAACATAAATACAGGTCGGATGGCATGCTGGAACGGTACAAAGCACGGTTGGTCTGTGATGGTCGGTCACAACAGGTTGGGGTCGATTGTGGAGAAACTTTCAGTCCGGTTGTAAAACCGGCTACTATACGGACGGTCCTTTCTATTGCTCTCTCTAAAAAGTGGGCAGTTCACCAGCTGGATGTCACTAACGCCTTCTTACACGGGGATCTTCATGAGACAGTCTACATGTACCAACCTATGGGATTTCGAAACAAACAGTTACCTGATCACGTTTGCCTCCTCAAGAAATCTCTGTACGGTCTCAAACAGGCACCACAGGCTTGGTACCAACGATTCACAGAATACGTTCTTAGATTGGGCTTTCTAAACAGTCAGTGTGATGCTTCTTTATTTACTCTACACCAGGGTCATGATACGGCTTACTTACTTCTTTATGTTGATGACATACTGCTCGTGACTTCTTCCACAGCCCTTCGCCAGCGACTTCTTCACAGTCTGTCAGCAGAGTTCGCAATGAAGGATCTTGGGCCTCTAAGTTATTTCTTGGGCATTTCTGTTACTAGAACCGGCAACTCCATGTTTCTCTCACAGCAGTCTTATGCTAATGACATCATTGCCCGGGCACGCATGCAAGCATGCAATCCCGTTGCTACACCAGTTGATACAAATGGCAAACTAAGCACCACATCTAGCGAGTTGTTCAGTGACCCGACTATGTACCGCAGTCTTGCTGGCGCCCTACAGTATTTGACTTTCACCCGACCGGATATAACGTATGCCGTACAGCAGATTTGCATGCATATGCATGCACCCCGTGTGGATCATTGGAACGCTCTTAAGCGTATCATTCGGTACATTAAAGGAACATCTACACTCGGCCTCACACTTTCGGCATCATCGGCCCCTCCGTCTCTTGTCTCTTATACGGATGCCGATTGGGCAGGTTGCCCCGATACCAGACGGTCTACCAGTGGGTATTGCATTTACTTTGGGGATAACCTGATCTCCTGGTCCTCCAAACGCCAAAGTACCGTCTCTCGATCCAGTGCCGAGGCCGAATACCGTGGTGTAGCAAACGTCGTTGCAGAAATTTGTTGGTTACGCAATCTTTTATTAGAACTCTCAGTCCCGTTAGCTCGTGCGACTTTGGTTTATTGTGATAATGTTAGTGCCATTTACCTCTCAGGCAACCCAGTTCAGCATCAGCGCACTAAACACATCGAGCTAGACATTCATTTTGTTCGCTAGCAGGTCCAACGCGGCAACGTTCGAGTACTTCACATGCCTTCACGCTATCAGATTGCAGACATCTTCACCAAAGGTCTCCCTCGTGTTCTATTTGAGGATTTTCGCTCCAGTCTCAGCATCCGGTCACCTCCCGCTTCGACTGCGGGGGTGTAATAGCCGATGACTATGTTTAGTATATATTAAATTGTATTTAATATTAATTATTGTAATTAATGGTATCCATAATTAGTGGAACCACCTTGTATTATTTATAGGAGATAATCAATGAGAAGAGGGCAAGGACCCTAATCTTTCAATATTTATCATCCCTAATTTAAAATTATTATTTTGACAACTATGGTTGGACATAGGTATAAGCCTTTTTTTGAAATGAACCGTCTCCTATGTCATCATGCATACATCAAACATAGCAAATAAGGCTTTTTCCCAATGTTAAAAAATTAAAAAAAAAAAAAAAAAAAGCTTGCAGTGTGGACGCGAGCTATCACCTTTAAAAGCATTTCTTATCAATATTTTAACTTCTATAATATACGGATATAGAATGTGAGAGAAATGGAATCCAATATAAATATAGTAGCACTAAATAATCATAGCAAACCGGCAAGAAGTTGGGAAACAAAACAACAGATTGCAAAGCTGCAACTATGCTAAAGTCTACCCAATCGGCCCAACCAATAGGCTTGTCACCAGCCCCATTCTTAAACCATATAAACAAACAAGTCTTCCTTGATTCTCTCCACCACCTTCAAGATAGGCATCGACTTACCCATTGCCGAAGGTTATTGAAGGCCAACGGTGGCCCCTGCCCCCTCCGTTTTTTGGCTTACTAGTGGAAGTTTGTGATTTTCGTAGGTAATTTTTATATGGGTTGAGTTTGGCCCCACCGATTTGATCTTCCAGCCCCTATCGATACGAAAAAATTGAGTCCGGCCCCCGCCGATTTAATCTTCAAGCTTCGCCACTGAACTTACCATTAAATTCCATATTGTTCTGGACATTCCATAGCGTCCAAAAGGTTGGAATGGCCACCATGAGGACAATTTTCTTCCACTCCCATGACTTGATTTGAGCAGTAATAAGGTCAATAATCTGCTCAACCGAGTTTATGTCAACCAAAATTGACGCCTTCAGCCATCTAAAAACTTGCCACCAGACTATAACCAACTTTTTTATTGTCAAGCCCACACGTTTTAAGTCTGTTACTAATAATTTAATAACCCGTTAAATCTAACGTTACGGCCTAAGAAGCCGTCTAAGAGGGGTTTTTTTTAAAAGTTATGCTAATCATTTTCTTTTATTTTATTTTTTTTATATAATGATATAATTTTTTTTTAATGGAACTTTATCTATCTATACATATTATAAAAGGTAAATTATATAAGGATAAGGATGATAAGACTCTTTTTCCTGTTTTTTTCCTCATAGCCAATAAAGACACCTAGTCTTTTTTCATTTAAATTTAAGTAAAAGCTGAATCCAAAGTTGTTGGTGTATTGACTCTCTAGGTATGAGCGGCCGGACGGCAACATCGAAAATTCCGGCAACCATTATTTCAAGAATCACTAAGGTTTTCATCACCAATCTGCCAGACAAATGTAGTGGAAAGGATTTATCGGAATTTGTACGTGATTATGGGGATATTTATGATATTTACATTGCTCGGAAACGGGATAAGTTTGGCAATCGTTTCGGGTTTGTTTCTTTCTTAGATGTCAAAGATTCCAAAGAGATTATCAGAAAGATCCGTAATACATGTATGGGAGATTGTTGGCTTAAGGCTAATATCGCTAGATTCACACTTGAAGACGGTGAGATTCGACCAGATCCGGTGCACACGAAGAAGCAGGCGAACGAGGACGACCTTGGACGTAATGCTGATAAACCTCACTCCTCGTTCGTCAATGGTAATCGTTCCTTCACTGATACTCTATTGGGTAGACAAGGGATTCTGAAGATCGGGAAAACGGTAATTGTGGATGATAATGTGTCTGCGATGTCCGACGTGCATGGGAGGGCATTGGTTGTTCGTATGATAGATTTAGATGCCCTCAAAAACATCTATATCATTCTGAACGATCTGTGCTGTGACACCCGGCATGTTCGGCTTAAACATATTAGTAACATCTAAGTCTACCTTAGCGAGAAACGTTTATAAACAAACTTAACCGGGTTAGTTGAGTTGGGTCAAGTTAGGATTGTCCAGGGTACAATGATCTGGAGGATCATTGGGAGTCGTTTTGGTAATACACTAGTACCGGGTTCCGTTGTTGGTGACATTACATGAACTAATTAAGTATATGGGTAGATTATGGGTTGTGTGGTGGTTTATATACATAGACGTGTTTAAATGATGTGTAAATGATTATCTGTGCTTTAATGTGCTAAATATAGACTAAGGATGCATGCTTATGTGTTAAGATGTGTTAGAATGCGTTAAACACGATAAACTGGAAAACTAGTTAAGAAGGGGCTCTGGTTCGACCACTTCGAGTGGTCGAAGGAGAGGAAAATTGTCTGGTTCGACCCATGCAAGTGGGCGAACCAGGGAAATGGAATTGAAGAATTCCCTTCGACCTGGACAAGTCTCATTCGACCCTGTGAAAGGGGCGAAGGAGACCACCTTCGACCAATCAATTGGTGCGAAGGAGGAACAGTATAAATACCAACCTTAGTCATTTTTCATCATTTCACAAACCCTAACCGTCCCAAAACGCTCTCAAACGATCTTAAACACTAAGGAAGGAGTTTTTGCTCTTCTTTTTCATAATCTAACCTACCTACAACATCTAAACAAGAATCCAAGGTGTGTTCATAATCCTAAATCTTTTAGAAGCATTTTAATTCGTTTTCATCTAACCTTAATTGTCCAGATCTGTTCTAAGGGTGTTTTTATGATTAAAAACCTTTGAAACATCTTTCTAAAACAAAACCCTATCATTTAACATGAGTTTTCATAATAAATAACATGTGTTAATTGAGTATTATGTGGTGTAATGTGTTATTCAATGTTTTGCTGCTTTATCTATGTTAGAGACATGATGTAGGATTGCTTTTAATGCTGATTGATTGTTGTTTAGGGTTAGAATCGATGGGATGATGATATTATGTGTAAATTGGGGATTTTGACGAATCTAGACGTAACATGTGGTGTTTATAATCAATAGAACCCATAGGGATGATCGGATGATCGATAAACTGAGTATTTTAAATCAAACATGAGTCGATTTCAAGAGTTTCCAAATTGGGTAAAGATTTCATGCATGAAAGTGACGTTTCCATAATTTTTGCCATTTTGGGAAAGGGCTGAAACGGATATGGTTTGGGGCAAAATCAGTGGGGTTTTGTTAGGATAACATAATCATGTTTGACTGCTGTGATTGGTGATGTTTCGAGTCGTTTTGAATGTGTTTTAAGCGTTTTTAGGCAAAATAGAACAACAGGGGCGAACCTGGCCTCCTTCGACCAGTCGAAGGTGCGAAGGAGTAATCCCAGGGTCGAACCAGGCTTTTCAGTGGGCGAACGTGTCAAAACGTGCGAAGGAAGCATCAAATGGTCGAACGAGAGGTAAAACGGGCGAAGGAGAGTAAAAAGGTGCGAAGGAGGTCTTAAACTGACTGGTTCGACCGTTCTGATGCAGAAATGAGATTTTTGATACAAACTAAGTGTTTTATGCTTGAACCTTGCGTGTAATCTATGTGTACTTGATTAGTTAGGGTAATGGGTCACCAACGGGATGTCGGGTCGGTCTAGCGTGTCGGTTAAACATTTAAACACGTTTTAAAACATACTCGGTTATGATCTGGACAATCGGGGGCTAGATAACCTTATGGTTATTAGTCGGAACACTTATGTGAACATTTTGATAGATCTCCGGTAGAGGGATTATCAAGGGCTAAACATCTTTACTTATATTTGAAGAACGCTATCTAAGGTGAGTTCACAGCCCCACTTTTACTGCTTTAACTTTTGGGGGAGAAAACATGCGCTAAACGGTTTTGGTAACATATGTCATACTATGGTTTTAACTTTATATTGCTATACGATCTTTTGGAAAGTCCCGGGGGAAACCATGAATGTGCGGGTTTGCACAACGGGGGAAATGTGGATAGATCTATTGGGCGTGACCTGCCCCACTCGTCGGCTTGGAGGGCCGGGCGGGTGCATGTTGTCTCGAACAGGTACATTGGTATCATGCTGAACATACGGGCTGCTTAAACATGCTGAACATTGCTAAACGTGTCTAGTAATGGTTTCCAATCGTAGTAGTAATGAAACATACGCCTAGCTAGCGTACTTGGTAACATTGATATAGTATGGGCATGGCAACACTTTGGTAACATTTTTGAACAAACCTGTGAACTCACCAGCATTATATGTTGACATCTTTTTGGCATGTTTTTCTCAGGTCGCTAAGGTAGCAATGAATGGAACTAGGCGCACGGGTCTGCATTGGCGTCTAGATTTTAGTGCACGTTTTGTAATAAGTGTCTTGGATACTTGGGAACACTGTTTGTAGAGATTAAATTCTTTAAATGCTTCCGCTGGTTAAATTAATGGTTATGTTTGTTTACGTTTTTCATATAGAGTTGTTTATTGTGATCGTTGACTTGGATCCTGGTTTGTCATGCGCCTCGCGGTAAAACCCCGCAAGTGGTAATTTGAGGGTGTGACAGATTGGTATCAGAGCCAATGGTTATAGTGAACTAGGACTGCATTTAGAGTCTAGTCTATAGCCGAGTCGCACACACTAGACGGTCACATACTTGTGTCAGTTTGGAACATGTACTAACTTTGTCGGGGTGTCGTTACATTATCATCACACTTCTCTGTTACATCATCCGTTTTTATTTGGGTTCTTACCTACTCTTGTCTTCTTCTTCTGGATTGAAGGAGGAGGGGTTGATTTGTTGGTTCTTGCACACACATGCCTTCTTACACTTGCACCTATTGCCACACAGGCGACAATGTTCGGTGACTGGGGTCTAGATTAGGGGCACATCTGGAGGACCATGTAGAGCAGTTTATCATTTCGGGTGCACACGAAATAATAAACTGGGATGCATGAAAATCCCGATGGACTTCGAGTTTGGATGTATAGTCCTGAATTTGTCCCTAGGTTAACTCTTGAAAAATTTCTAGTGGTTGACACTGGAAGTGAATCTGAATCTCTCGATTTCTTGGTTTGTTAGATCATGTCTGGTGCTCGTGGTGGTGGACGTCGTGGTGGTGGTCGTGGCGGCGGTGGTCGTGCCGGAGGCGGTGGTCGTGGGAACATCAACATGACCCAAGCTGAGCTGAACAACTTGCTCCAGCAGCAAGTGAATATGGCTATGGCTAATTTCCAGGCCGGGATTAATGCCATGGGTGGTGAGTTGATTTCTGTCGACCTTGCCTCATTTTTGGGTTTCGTGTCCTTTCGTTTGTGTTTTACTCGTGTACCGTGTTTCAGGTGTTGGTGCCAATCCACCCCCACCTCAGTGCTCTTATAAGAAGTTTAGGGACTGTCAGCCCCATAACTTCGCTGGAACTGAGGGAGCGGTGGGACTGCTCCGATGGCTAGAGAAGGTGGAATCTGTGTTTGTCATGTGTAACTGTCCTGCTGGGGACCGGGTGAAGTATGCTACTGCGACATTTGAGGGGCCTGCATTGTCGTGGTGGAATGCTACTACTCAGAATATGGGATTGGGAGAGGCTATTGCTATGCCTTGGGCGGAGTTTGTGCAGCTTTTGAGAGGTGAGTACTGTCCGAGGGAGGAGATACAGAAGTTGGAGCATGAGGTCTGGAGTTACAAGATGGTTGGGTCGGAGATTGAGGAGTATACTGTGAGGAGGAACGAACTGGCGGTGTTGTGTCCTGACTTACACACACCCGAGTATAGGAGAATCGAGCACTATGTGTCTGGACTAGTGCCCGAGATTGCTGGGTTGGTAGCTGCTGGGAATCTTCCCACTATTGCTGAAGTTGTCCGATCAGCTCATCGGATGACTAACCTGAAGGTGGCGGAAGGCGTTTTGCCACCCAAGGGTACTACTGTGAAGGCTGCTGAGGGGAACAAGAGGAAGTGGGAGAGTGTGGGGAAGAGTGTGGTGCCAGCTCAGCCGGCGAAGAAGTTTGATACGTCTGGGTCTTCTTCTGGGGCGAAGACGGGTGGGTATGTTGGGAAGCATCCCAAGTGCAACAAGTGTGGTTTCCATCATTCGGGGAGTTGTGACAGGGCTCGTTGTCATCGGTGCCATCAGTTGGGGCACCATGCTAAGGATTGCAAGGTGGCGCTCACCCCAACTCAGACTCCTGCGGCTACTCCTGCTCCTGCTGCTCAGGGGACTCAGGGGAGGCAGGGGTGTTACAACTGTGGTGACACGGGACACTTCAAGCGTGATTGTCCCAAGCTGAAGCAGGGCGATAATGGGAGGGGCGGAAACGGTAGCGGTAACGGGAATGGCGGCGGAGGCAGGACCGCGCGTGCTTTCGTCATTGGGTCTGCGGAGGCTAGGCAGGATCCAGACACAGTTACCGGTACGTTCCTTCTCAACAATCGCTATGTTTCTGTTTTATTTGATTCTGGTGCCGATAAGAGCTTCGTATTTGTGGATGTTAGTCATTTGCTAGATATAGTACCCACACCTTTAGAGGCTAAGTACTTGATAGAATTGGCTAATGGTAAAAACATCGAGGCGACTCATATCCTTAGGGAGTGTCACTTGGAACTGTCAGGTCTGTCATTCCCCATTGACCTTATGCCTGTACCTTTGGGTAGTTTCGATGTCGTTGTGGGCATGGATTGGTTATCGTTGTATCGTGCAGAGATTGTTTGCTTTGACAAGGTTATTCGGATCCCTCTCCCCGATGGAGAGATTCTTTCGGTTCATGGCGAGAAAAGCGGTGCTCCGTTGAGTATCATTTCCAGCATGAAAGCCCGTAAGTATCTTCGGAAGGGCTGTTCGGCCATTCTGGCACTTGTTAACGTTTCTACTGACGATGAGAAGAAGATCGAGGATATCCCGGTGGTTCGTGACTTTCATGATGTGTTTCCTGATGATTTGCCTGGTCTTCCTCCCCATCGTCAGGTTGAGTTTGGTATTGATCTTGCTCCGGGCGCAGCTCCTATTGCCCGAGCTCCGTATCGTCTTGCACCTCCCGAGATGCAGGAGTTATCCAGCCAGTTACAGGAACTCTTGGAAAAGGGTTTCATTCGACCGAGCTCGTCCCCGTGGGGAGCTCCTATTTTGTTTGTGAAGAAGAAGGACGGGAGCCTTCGTATGTGTATTGATTACCGTGAGCTGAACAAAGTGACCATCAAAAATCGTTATCCTCTTCCTCGCATTGATGATCTCTTTGACCAGCTTCAGGGCTCCAGCTATTATTCGAAGATTGATTTGCGGTCCGGGTATCACCAGTTGCGCGTCAGGGAAGCTGACATCCAGAAGACTGCCTTTCGCACTCGTTATGGCCATTTTGAGTTCTTGGTCATGCCTTTTGGTCTCACTAACGCACCTGCGGTGTTCATGGATTTGATGAACCGCGTTTGCAAGCCTTACCTTGATAAGTTCGTCATCGTGTTTATTGACGACATTCTGATCTATTCCAAGAACAAGGCGGATCACGAGGAACATCTGCGGTTGGTCTTGGAACTTTTGAGACAAGAGCAGTTGTATGCTAAGTTCTCAAAGTGTGATTTTTGGTTGCGTGAAGTTCAATTCCTAGGACATGTGGTGAATGAACTGGGAATTCATGTCGATCCGGCTAAGGTCGAAGCTATTAAAGACTGGGAAGCACCAAAGACGTCATCTGAGGTGCGGCAATTCCTAGGTCTTGCGGGTTACTATCGTCGTTTCATCGAGGGATTTTCGAAGATCGCTCAACCCCTCACTACTCTCACCCAGAAGGACCGAAAGTTCGACTGGGACGAACCACAGGAATCAGCATTTCAGATGCTGAAGCTTAAACTTTGTTCTGCACCTATCTTATCCCTTCCTGAGGGTACAGATGATTTCGTTGTGTACTGTGATGCTTCCATTCGGGGTCTTGGTTGCGTGTTGATGCAGCGCGGGAAGGTTATTGCTTATGCTTCTCGTCAACTCAAAGTTCATGAGAAGAACTACACTACTCATGACTTAGAACTGGGTGCAGTGGTCTTTGCGTTGAAAATCTGGAGACATTACTTGTACGGTACCAAGTGTGAAGTTTACACCGATCACAAGAGTCTCCAGCATATTTTCGACCAGAAGGTGTTAAACATGCGGCAGCGTCGTTGGGTTGAACTCTTGAACGACTACGACTGTGCGATTAAGTACCATCCTGGCAAGGCAAACGTTGTGGCGGATGCCTTGAGCAGGAAAGAGTCGGCGAAGCCTCGGCGTGTCCGAGCCTTGCAGCTTACCATTCATTCCTCCTTACCTGACCGGATCCGTTCGGCTCAGGTGGATGCCTTGAAGGAGGAAAACCTTAAGGCCGAAACGATGCACAGTGCGGACAAACACCTTGAGCTTAGGTCTGATGGCCTACACTACTTCGCTGGGCGTGTTTGGGTTCCTTTACTCGGGGGATTACGGGAGCTTGTCTTGGACGAGGCTCACAAATCCCGGTATTCTATTCATCCAGGCTCCGATAAGATGTATCAGGATCTGAAGATACTTTATTGGTGGCCGAACATGAAGGCTGATATAGCCTCCTATGTGAGCAAATGCTTGACCTGTGCTAAGGTCAAGGTGGAGTATCAGAAGCCGTCTGGTCTCCTACAGCAACCTGAGATTCCAGAATGGAAGTGGGAGCGGATCACGATGGATTTCGTCACCAAACTACCGAGATCACCAAGTGGCTGCGACATGATTTGGGTGATCGTCGACCGGTTGACGAAATCGGCACACTTCATACCTATTAAGGAAACGGATGGACTCGAGCGGTTGGCTCGGCTCTACCTTAAGGAGGTGGTTTCTCGGCACGGGGTGCCTGTTTCTATCATTTCTGATCGTGATTCCCGCTTTGCTTCGCGTTTCTGGAAGGCTCTGCACAAGGCTTTGGGTACTTAGTTGGATATGAGTACGGCATATCATCCGCAAACTGATGGACAGAGTGAGCGGACGATTCAAACCTTGGAAGACATGCTTCGGGCATGTGTTATCGATTTTGGCAAAAGTTGGGAGATCCACCTACCGTTAGTGGAGTTCTCCTACAACAACAGCTATCACTCTAGCATCAAGGCAGCTCCGTTCGAGGCTCTTTACGGACGGAAATGCCGATCACCACTTTGTTGGGCCGAGGTGGGCGAGAGCCAGCTCACCGGTCCGGAACTCGTGTACGAAACTTCGGAGAAAATCGTACAGATCCGTCAACGTTTGGCTGCGGCACGAGATCGTCAGAAGAGCTATGCCGATCGCCGTCGAAAACCTTTGGAGTTCCAGGTTGGGGACAAGGTACTTCTGAAAGTTTCACCATGGAAGGGCGTCATACGCTTTGGAAAGCGTGGCAAGCTTAACCCTCGTTATGTCGGACCGTTCGCAATCCTGGATCGGATTGGGCCGGTGGCATATAGACTTGACTTACCGGCAGAGCTCGGTAGTGTGCACAACGTCTTCCATGTGTCTAACTTGAAGAAGTGTTTGGCTGATGAATCTCTCATTGTACCACTGGAAGAGATCAAGGTGGATGATCGTCTTCGCATTGTGGAGGAACCTGTCGAGATTCTGGATTACAAGATTCGTAGCCTTCGGCGGAGTAAAATCCGCATCGTTAAAGTTCGTTGGAACTCGGATCGTGGACCGGAGTTCACGTGGGAACGAGAGGACCAGATGAAGGCTAAGTACCCTCATCTCTTTCCGAAGCGCGCGTTCGAGTCCAGGCATGTTACTGCTGAAACAGAGTGAATCTCGGGGCGAGATTCCCTTTCAACGTGGGGATGATGTGACAACCGGTAACCTTTCTTTTCGTTTTCTTCCTTTTCGTCTTTTTCATTTTTGGGCTTCGTGCAATTTTCGGGACGAAAATTCTTTCAACGTGGGGATGATGTGACACCCGGCATGTTCGGCTTAAACATATTAGTAACATCTAAGTCTACCTTAGCGAGAAACGTTTATAAACAAACTTAACCGGGTTAGTTGAGTTGGGTCAAGTTAGGATTGTCCAGGGTACAATGATCTGGAGGATCATTGGGAGTCGTTTTGGTAATACACTAGTACCGGGTTCCGTTGTTGGTGACATTACATGAACTAATTAAGTATATGGGTAGATTATGGGTTGTGTGGTGGTTTATATACATAGACGTGTTTAAATGATGTGTAAATGATTATCTGTGCTTTAATGTGCTAAATATAGACTAAGGATGCATGCTTATGTGTTAAGATGTGTTAGAATGCGTTAAACACGATAAACTGGAAAACTAGTTAAGAAGGGGCTCTGGTTCGACCACTTCGAGTGGTCGAAGGAGAGGAAAATTGTCTGGTTCGACCCATGCAAGTGGGCGAACCAGGGAAATGGAATTGAAGAATTCCCTTCGACCTGGACAAGTCTCATTCGACCCTGTGAAAGGGGCGAAGGAGACCACCTTCGACCAATCAATTGGTGCGAAGGAGGAACAGTATAAATACCAACCTTAGTCATTTTTCATCATTTCACAAACCCTAACCGTCCCAAAACGCTCTCAAACGATCTTAAACACTAAGGAAGGAGTTTTTGCTCTTCTTTTTCATAATCTAACCTACCTACAACATCTAAACAAGAATCCAAGGTGTGTTCATAATCCTAAATCTTTTAGAAGCATTTTAATTCGTTTTCATCTAACCTTAATTGTCCAGATCTGTTCTAAGGGTGTTTTTATGATTAAAAACCTTTGAAACATCTTTCTAAAACAAAACCCTATCATTTAACATGAGTTTTCATAATAAATAACATGTGTTAATTGAGTATTATGTGGTGTAATGTGTTATTCAATGTTTTGCTGCTTTATCTATGTTAGAGACATGATGTAGGATTGCTTTTAATGCTGATTGATTGTTGTTTAGGGTTAGAATCGATGGGATGATGATATTATGTGTAAATTGGGGATTTTGACGAATCTAGACGTAACATGTGGTGTTTATAATCAATAGAACCCATAGGGATGATCGGATGATCGATAAACTGAGTATTTTAAATCAAACATGAGTCGATTTCAAGAGTTTCCAAATTGGGTAAAGATTTCATGCATGAAAGTGACGTTTCCATAATTTTTGCCATTTTGGGAAAGGGCTGAAACGGATATGGTTTGGGGCAAAATCAGTGGGGTTTTGTTAGGATAACATAATCATGTTTGACTGCTGTGATTGGTGATGTTTCGAGTCGTTTTGAATGTGTTTTAAGCGTTTTTAGGCAAAATAGAACAACAGGGGCGAACCTGGCCTCCTTCGACCAGTCGAAGGTGCGAAGGAGTAATCCCAGGGTCGAACCAGGCTTTTCAGTGGGCGAACGTGTCAAAACGTGCGAAGGAAGCATCAAATGGTCGAACGAGAGGTAAAACGGGCGAAGGAGAGTAAAAAGGTGCGAAGGAGGTCTTAAACTGACTGGTTCGACCGTTCTGATGCAGAAATGAGATTTTTGATACAAACTAAGTGTTTTATGCTTGAACCTTGCGTGTAATCTATGTGTACTTGATTAGTTAGGGTAATGGGTCACCAACGGGATGTCGGGTCGGTCTAGCGTGTCGGTTAAACATTTAAACACGTTTTAAAACATACTCGGTTATGATCTGGACAATCGGGGGCTAGATAACCTTATGGTTATTAGTCGGAACACTTATGTGAACATTTTGATAGATCTCCGGTAGAGGGATTATCAAGGGCTAAACATCTTTACTTATATTTGAAGAACGCTATCTAAGGTGAGTTCACGGCCCCACTTTTACTGCTTTAACTTTTGGGGGAGAAAACATGCGCTAAACGGTTTTGGTAACATATGTCATACTATGGTTTTAACTTTATATTGCTATACGATCTTTTGGAAAGTCCCGGGGGAAACCATGAATGTGCGGGTTTGCACAACGGGGGAAATGTGGATAGATCTATTGGGCGTGACCTGCCCCACTCGTCGGCTTGGAGGGCCGGGCGGGTGCATGTTGTCTCGAACAGGTACATTGGTATCATGCTGAACATACGGGCTGCTTAAACATGCTGAACATTGCTAAACGTGTCTAGTAATGGTTTCCAATCGTAGTAGTAATGAAACATACGCCTAGCTAGCGTACTTGGTAACATTGATATAGTATGGGCATGGCAACACTTTGGTAACATTTTTGAACAAACCTGTGAACTCACCAGCATTATATGTTGACATCTTTTTGGCATGTTTTTCTCAGGTCGCTAAGGTAGCAATGAATGGAACTAGGCGCACGGGTCTGCATTGGCGTCTAGATTTTAGTGCACGTTTTGTAATAAGTGTCTTGGATACTTGGGAACACTGTTTGTAGAGATTAAATTCTTTAAATGCTTCCGCTGGTTAAATTAATGGTTATGTTTGTTTACGTTTTTCATATAGAGTTGTTTATTGTGATCGTTGACTTGGATCCTGGTTTATCATGCGCCTCGCGGTAAAACCCCGCAAGTGGTAATTTGAGGGTGTGACATGTGCCCTGGCGTTGGTAAGATTCAATACATCGGTGGGTTATCAGTGCTGATTACGTTTGAAAACAAAGAGACAGCCATTAGGGTTCGCGATGCGGCTAAAGAAGTGCTGGGTCGTTTCTCCTCGGTTGATCTTTGGGAAGGCCAAATATTTGCGTTTGAACGGTTAGCTTGGGTTAAGATAGTGGGCGTTCCTTTACACCTATTATCAACCCAGGTTATCAACGCCGTTGGGAATTCGGTGGGTAAGGTTTTGCACATGCCGAATAGGAATGAAGACGAGTGGGACCTCTCCTATGATTATGTGGGGATTCTGGCTGGAGATGGTAAACGGATTGAGGAAGAAGTCACCGTTGCATGGAAAGACAGGAAGTTCAGTATTTGGGTTACGGAAGAGCCTAGGGTTTGGGTCCCGGAATTTTATGAAATCCCGACATCGTCCGAATCATCGCCGGATGTTAGTGATGATGAGGATGACAACGTTGACACCACCATGCATGCAGAACAAAACATGGACGAGATGCTCGAGAACACGTCGGAGATTGATCGGCCGGCGGCGGAAGCGGCTGTTACAGATTCTACGACTATTGGCCATTCAGGTTTGGAAACTCCCTTAAATGCATTTAATGCGGGCATTGATGATCCCATTATTGCCAATAATGAGGTCAATAATTATGGGTTGGAAACTCCTATTGTTTTGGAGCAACATTCGGATAGGCAAGATTTTATTCCAGGGGCCGATTTTGACTTTGAAGCCCACTGTAATTTTGATGGGGATAATTGTGGGCCTAATATTAACAAAAGAAAAAAGAAAGGTGGAGTGGGCTTGGTGGGCCAGAGTAATCCTGCTTATTCTAGTAGCTTAAAAAAGTCCAAAGTGGGTAAGAAATATAGAGCCCAAGATGATGAAGATGTATTTGGGCTTGATCCTCTTTTGGGCCTAAACGATAACACTAGTTTGGACCTGAACATCCAGCCCGCTACTGTTGTTATGGAGCCGACTGGCTTGGCTGATTTGGGCCACTTTAACGACTCAAGTGAGATTAATAATTCAGAGATAGAGGCCACTATTGTTATGGGGGATATGCTTGGCGCAAATTTGTCCAATGCTCATGTTTTGATACAGGAGTCCATAGTTACCGAAGGCTTACAAGGGGTGAAGAAATGAATTGCATTTCGATCAATATTAGAGGGATTGGTGGTGTTGGTAAAGCGGGTTGGATTAAAAAGATAAAGTTCGATAATGGCGTCTCTTTTATTGGCATGCAAGAAACTATGAGTAATAACATTCGTCCTGGTTTAGCTTCGGCTTACTGGGGAGGTTCGGGGTACGATTTTGATTTTGTGGAAGCTAATGGTAATTCGGGTGGTTTGATTAGTATCTGGGACCCAAAAGTTTTTGTTAAAGACAAGGTGACTAAAGATAGCAATTTTCTCCTCGTCTCGGGCATGCTTGCTGATGGAGCGATTAGAATTAATGTTCTAAACGTCTACGCTCCTCAAAAGAAAGACGAAAAAAAACGTTTGTGGTCGAAAATTGAAAACCTTCTTGGCACAAATGATGGGTGGTGGATTTTACTTGGGGATTTTAATGCGGTTCGATCGTCAGAAGATAGAAAGCACTCCAAGTTCGACAAGCTTAGCGCTTGTGATTTCAATGATTTCATCGATAGGGCAGGTTTGCGCGAGTTCAACCAGAAGGGGCATAGATACACTTACATGTCTTGCAGGAAAGGGGTGGTCACGTATAGTTGTATCGACAGGGTCCTTGTTTGTGAAAATGTTTTTAACAAGTGGCCTAATGCTTATGTTCGTGTGTTGAACAGGAATTTATCGGATCACTCGCCTTTGCTCTTCTCGGTTGTTGACACTAATTTCGGGCCAAAGCCGTTCAGGATGTTTGAAGCCTGGATCGACCGTCCTGGATGTATTGATATTATTAATTCTGTGTTTGATACGTGGGTGGCAGATGGTCCGGCCGATCTGAACCTACATAAAAAATTGGGGACCCTTAGAGACCGGTTACGAAGTTGGTTCTATGAAGTGAGTTCGCGTGAGAAGATGGAGGAATCTATCCTTCGTGAAGAAAAAGATGAGATGGATAGAATGATGGAGACCAAAGACGTGGAAGAATCCAATGTTTGGATTTGGACCGAGTGCAAAGTGGCTTTAGAAAGCATCGAAATCCACAAAGCTAGAGATCTTAGACAAAAGTCTCGAGTTAAGTGGGCCTCTTTGGGAGATGAGAATTCCACTTTTTTTCATAATATTGTAAACGGTAGAAAAGCTCTTAATGCCATTCCAGGAATTATGATTGATGGCGATTGGGTGACCAAACCGGCGATTGTGAAACGTGAGGTCCTGCGGTTCTTTCGTAATCATTTTAAAGAGCAGCATTTGAGTCGGCCACATTTGTTATGTTCGGGTATTAAACAAATTCATGGTTCGGATCGGGATTCATTGGTGGATATTTTTTCTAGACAAGAGATTAAAGCGGCGGTTTTTGATTGTGGTTCTAACAAGGCCCCGGGCCCAGATGGTTTTAATTTCCGCTTCGTCAAGCGGTTCTGGAAGCTTTTTGAGGATGATTTCTTTAATATCCTCACGGAGTTTCACTCTTCTGGCGTTATTAACCAAGGATGCGGCTCTTCTTTTATTACTCTAATTCCAAAGGTAAAATCTCCATTGGGTTTAAAAGATTATAGGCCTATCACCCTTATTGGTATGATTAGTAAAGTTATTTCAAAAATTCTTGCTAATCGTATTAAAAGGGTTATGGGAAACATTATCTCTGAAACCCAATCGGCTTTCTTATCGGACCGTTATATTCTTGATGGGCCTCTCGTGGTTAATGAAGTCGTGGATTGTTTAAAGAAGAGAAACAAGAAAGCGTTTTTATTAAAAATAGACTTCGAAAAAGCCTATGACAACGTCAACTGGAATTTTTTGATTTCTATTATGTCCCAAATGGGTTTCCCCTTGAAATGGTGCGATTGGGTTAAAGGCGTTTGCGAGTCTTCTAGAGCCGCGGTTTTGGTCAATGGGTCCCCTACTTTCGAATTTAAATGTGAAAAGGGTCTCCGTCAAGGTGATCCCCTTTCTCCTTTTCTTTTCTTAATCGTTATGGAAGCGTTGTCATGGCTTCTTGAAAAAGCTAGGGACCTTGGTATTTTTAAAGGAATCCGACTTTCTAATAATGATATGGAGGTTAGTCATCTTTTGTATGCGGATGATGCTTTGATTATGGGGGATTGGTCGTACGATAATATTAAAAACATTGCTAGAATCCTTCATATTTTCTATTTGTGTTCGGGGCTCCGAATCAATCTTCACAAATCGAATATATATGGTGTTTGCGTGGAGGATGGGGATTTGGATAACATGTTGGACTATCTAGGTTGTAGACGTGGATGTTTTCCTTTTACATACCTAGGTATCCAAGTAGGTGCAAAGATGACTCGGGTTAAAAATTGGGAGCCGGTGATTGATACTATTCGGACCCGCCTTGCTTCTTGGAAGGTTCGTCATTTGTCTATGGGTGGGAGGTTGATTTTGTTGAAATCGGTTCTTGAAAGCCTTCCAATTTACTATCTCTCTATTTATAAAGCCCCGAAAGCCGTTGTGGAAATCATTGAACAAATCATGCGCCGGTTTCTTTGGGCCGGTCCGGGTATTGAGAATAAAATTTCTTGGGTTGCTTGGGACGTTGTTACGACCCCTAAAAACAAAGGTGGGCTTGGTATATCTAAGATTGAGGAGGTGAACAAAGCGTTGCTTTTAAAGTGGACGTGGAGGTACAAAAAGGAGGGGAATAATCTTTGGAAGAAGATCATCTTGGGTTGCCATGGTTCTAGTAGACCTTGGTCGCTCTTGCCTTGTAATACATCTTCGAATGGGTGTTGGAAATATATTGTTAAAAACGGCGAAAACCAACTTCCTAACGGTAGATCGCTCAACTCCTTTTTTGTTGGGGTCTTTGGCAACGACAATCATATTAATTTTTGGAGTGATACGTGGCTTCTTGACGCTCCTCTTCGAGTTATGTTCCCAAATCTGTTTCGGCTTGAAAAACACAAGTGGTGCAAAATCAGTGACCGGATTGATTATGTAGATGGCAACAAACGACTTAAGTGGGAGTGGAAATCTCAACCGCAAAATCACGAGCAGCTCTCAGAACTGTTTAGTCTCCTCCAAATGGTTTATGACTTTGATTGGATAGGTGGTGAAGACCGTTGGAAGTGGACAGAAGCTAACGACGGGACGTTCACTGTTTCGTCGGCCAAGAAGTTGCTTGCCAGCCATTATGTGGGCGATGCCAACCGTGGGGTTAAGTGGAAAGGGTGGGTTCCTTTGAAGTGCAAAATCCTAGTTTGGAGGATCGCCAGAAATCGGATTCCTACTACGGCTGAACTCATCAAACGGGGAGTCCCTATTCAACACGCGGAATGCTGTTTTTGTCAAGAAAATGTGGAAACTACCTCGCATCTTTTTACCGGGTGCCGCTACTCGAATGAGGTATGGTTTCGTGTTGAAAATTGGTGCAACCTTAGCCACTCCTTTCTTTTTGACATCCCGGACCTATTGGATATGCCGGAGACCCAAGCCACGTCCAAAGATGCGAAGGACATTTTTAGGGGTATTGCATACACAACCATTTGGATGATTTGGAATGAAAGAAATGAACGTGTTTTTAACGACAATAAGAGGAATCCGGTTCAGTTAGTGGAGAACATCAAAGCGACGTCTTATTTTTGGATTCGAAATAGATCTCGTTAGAAATTTAAGGATTGGAAAACTTGGTGTAATTTCCCTTTGGATTGATGTTTTGTTTTTTCGCTTAGTCCTTGCTTTAAGGACTAGCGAGTTTTGTTAATGAAGTTTTCCTTTCAAAAAAAAAGGATGATAAGATGTAGCTACGATTATGACGAAAGAAAAGAGATAAAATTTTGGGGTGTGATTTATTTATTTACCAACAAATTAGCAAATTGTATATATATTAATGAAAAGACACTTTAATAGTGTCTTAAACTAACATACGCAGCCAACCCAATTTACTATTTTGCCCCTTCAAAGTACAGAAATTACACAAAGAGAGAAAACAAATAGTGATGAACTGGGCCACGTACCGACAAACCTCTTGAGGCCTAAATTTTGTATATTACACTAACTTTACTACTAACCTTTGTATTTTAATTTTTTTCAATTTGACCAAAAAACTTTTAGTTTTTAAGATTTCAAACTTTGACCACCAAACTTTTAGCCTTTAGCCGCGAGTAATTTTTTGAAGCCCACGCGAGAATAACAGTCACTTAATATAATCTTTTATGTCCACGAAACCGTCCACGCAACAGGAGCTCCCACAACGATGCACGATCTTTAATGTTTAACAAACCCTCAACACAACAGGAGCTCCCGCTGCGAAGCGCGGGCAATAGAATCCTAGTTGAAAAAAAAAGACAGATAAAAAAATATATTATTAGTGGTTATCCTTTGGGCAGAATAATTGAAGTCCCTCCTTATTAACAACGCCTCACAACATCTTATATTTGCATCAAAATCAATGGCTGAAGTGGTGCTCTCTTCCCTGCTACCTGTTCTCTTTGAGAAGCTGACCGATGCAGCTTTGAAAACCATTGCTCGGCACAAAGGGATTGATGCTGAGATCAAGAAATTGCAGAAATTGTTAATCTCAATCCAACTTTACCTTACTCATGCTAATTCCCAGATGGAGATAACCCATCCATCTGTGAAACAACGGCTCAATGATCTCCAGCATCTTGCTTATGACATAGATGACGTCCTCGACGGTTGGCTGTCCGAAGCCATGCATCCTGAGTAGTCCACCCCCGAGTCAGAAGGCAGGTTCACCAGCAAGGTAATAATGCTCATTCCAAACCAACTTGTTGCACTAATTTCTCACGGACTGCTTCGCTGATTGCTGACCTAGATCATATTTCCACCAAATTACAACATCTAGTTAAGAATAAAACTGAGCTTGCTTTAGATATTCTTGGTTTTAAATTGGAAGAGGGAAATAATAATAATAATAATAATAATACCAATAGAAGATTTCAATCCTCTGTTGTTGACTCGTCTAGTATTGTTGGGCGGCAAGACGAGAAAGCTGCACTGGTTCAACATTTAGTGTTACCGGCAGATGAACCATGTGATCAAAACTTTAGCATTGTTCCCATAGTTGGCATGGGTGGGGTTGGGAAAACCACTCTAGCAAGACTTTTGTACAACGAAAAGCAAGTCAATGATCACTTCGAACTCAAGGCATGGGTTTGTGTCTCCGATGAGTTTGATAGCTTTCGTATAAGCAAAGAGATCTTGCAATCTATGGCAAACAAGGAAGTTTCAAATTTTAATCAGCTTCAAGAAGCTCTTGGAGATACTGTACGGGGTAAAAAAATTCTGTTGGTACTTGATGATATATGGAGCGAAAGTTACGCGGATTGGGAAACCCTGGTTAGACCGTTTTATACATGTGCTTCCGGAAGTAAAATCATCATAACAACAAGAAAGGTTCAGTTAGTCGATCAGTTGGTTCACAACCCTCTAAACAAGCAGTTGCTAAGACTCTCAGACGATGATGCTTTGTCTTTAGTTGCTCGACATGCATTAGGTGTGAATAACTTTGATTCACATTTGTCACTCAAACTCTATGCTAAAGGTATTGTGAAAAAATGTGGTGGGTTACCTTTAGCGTTGGTAGCACTTGGTAGATTGTTGAGAGCAAAACATGATGACGAAGAGCACTGGAAGAAAGTGTCAAACAGTGACATATGGAGATTAAAAGACGAGGGTGGAATTCTCCCAGCCCTAAGACTAAGCTACAATGATCTTTCTGCACCTTTGAAAAAGTTGTTTGCATATTGCTCCTTGTTTCCTAAAGACTTCCTGTTTGACAAGGAGGAACTGGTTTTGTTATGGATAGCCGAAGGGTTCTTACACCAGCCAACTCAAATTGATTCAACAGAAGAAGAACTACAACGCTTGGGTCACGAATTCTTTGACGAGTTGTTGTCAAGATCATTTTTTCAACATGTGCCTAATAGTGAATCATTATTTGTGATGCATGACCTCATGAATGACTTGGCAACATCTGTAGCTACCGAATTTTTTATAAGGTTAGACAGCAACTCAGAGAAGAATATTTGGAAGATGAAGCTAGACAGGCACCGCCATATGTCATTTGTTCGTGATAAATACGTAGCTTACAAGAAGTTGGAGGAATTTGAAAGAGCCAAATGTCTGAGGACATTCTTGGCAACATCTGTTGGGGAAAGTTGGGAATATTTCTACATATCCAACAAGATTCTTACTGATTTATTTCCTAGGTTACCATTATTAAGGGTACTAAGTTTGAGTGACTTTAGAATAAGTGAGATACCTGAGTCCATTGGTACTTTGAGGCACTTGAGATATCTTAATCTATCTTCAACTAGTATAACTCATTTGCCTGAAATAGTTTGCACCCTCTATAATTTACAATCATTGATCCTAGCTGGTTGTGTGAAATTAACTAAGTTGCCCAACAACTTCCCAAAGCTTAAAAACCTGTGGCATCTTGACGTTAGGGATACCCCGCTTTTGTTTAAGACACTATTAGAGATTGGCAAGTTGAAAAGACTACAAATTACTCTCTCGAAAATCAATATTGAAACTGAAAGTGGAAATGAAATAGCCAAATTCAAAGACTTTAAAAAAATATACCGGAAAATGTCCGTTGTAGGTTTGGAAAAAGTGCAAAATGCAATTTATGCGCATGAGGCGGATTTTTCACAAAAGATGATAAGTGAGTTAGAGCTTGTATGGAGTGATGAGTTCAGTGATCCACGAAACGAATTGCTTGAAAAAGAGGTCCTAAATGAGCTTAAGCCATGTGATGATAAGTTAATAAAACTCAAAATTAGGTCATACGGGGGAATAGAGTTTCCAAAGTGGGTTGGGGATCCCTTGTTCCTTCATTTGAAGCATGTGTCAATAAGTGGTTGTAAGAGATGTACATCTCTACCACCACTTGCGCAACTACCATCACTTAAGGAGTTGTTTATTAAAGGCTTACATGAGGTGGAAGTTATGGGTTTTGAGTTAGTTGGGGCTGGTCGCACATTTCCTTCACTTGAAATTCTGAGTTTTAAAGATATGTGTGGGTGGAAGAAATGGTCTGGGGTTGTGTTTCCATGCTTGCAAAAGCTTCATATAAAAGATTGTCCTAATTTGGTTGAAGTCACACTTGAAGCTTTACCTTTATTGAATGTTCTAGAAATATATAGTTGTCCTAGCTTGGCAGAACTCAAACTTGAAGCACTACCTTCACTGAATGTTTTAGAACTAGAAAAGTGTGATAGTGGTTTGTTGGAAAGGCTGGTTGAAATAGCTTCAAGAGTTACCAAGTTGAATATATCATCTATTTTAGGGCTTAATGATGTGGTGTGGAGAGGTGTTATAGAGTATCTTGGGGCACTTGAAGAATTAGAGATACGAAAGTGTAATGAAATAAGATACCTGGTGCAATCGTATGCAGTTGCAAGTAAGGTTCTTTTGAAGCTGAGGAAATTGAAATTGAGAGAATGTGATAATTTGGTGAGTATAGGAGAGAACGAGGAGGAGGAGGAGGATAATTGTAGGAGCAACCTCCTACCTTCTCTTAGGATTTTGTGTGTAGAAGGTTGTAAGAATATGGAGCGTTGCAGTTGTCCATATGGCATTGAGGAGTTGAGTGTAGAAGATCGTAGTTCAATTAGAGTTGTCTCCTTTCCAAAAGGAGGACAAGAGAAGCTCAGGTCACTCTATATCGGAAATTGTAGTAAACTATTGGAAAGGGAGTTAAGAGGACAAGAAATGAACAACAGCAGAAGCAGCTTTCGGATGCTTGAACTGAATTGTTGTGTTCATCTCACTAGATTGAGAATAAGAAATTGTGAAAGTCTGGAGTCATTTCCTGACAGTTTAACCTCTTTAAAGGAACTGGGAATAAGTATGGATGGTTCGTCCTTTGTTGGTGACAAATTAACATCGTTGGAGAAGCTAGAAATATACAATTCTAAAAGTATGGATGCTTCTTTACCTGGTTGGGTTTGGCCTCCCAATTTGCGTTCTTTATATATTCACAGGTTGAAGAAGCCATTTTCAGAGTGGGCCCCACAGAATTTTCCAACGTCACTTGTGGACCTATACTTAAATGGTGACGGTGAAGATGGAGTTGATAGTTGTAGTCAGTTTTCTCATATTCTTCCTTCATCTCTTACTTCTCTTTGGATAGGTGGATTTGCGAAGTTGGAATCGGTAGTTTCAATGGGACTCCAACACCTCACCTCCCTCCAACATCTCACTTTTTTTTGTTGCCCTAATCTGAAGGAAGTGTCTTTACATCCCCAACACCTCTCCTCCCTACAACATCTCACTTTTGATGATTGCCCTAAGATGAAGGATCTACCAGAACTGTTGTTGCCTTCATTCTTGAGCTTAACCATCAGGGGTGATTGCCCAGCTTTGAAAGAAAGATGCAGTAAAAACGGGAGTTACTGGCCCCGAATCTCCCATATCCCCTGTATCAGAATGTCATTATGGGACTGAATATGAAGGTCTCTCTCCCTCTACCTTTAATGATTTAATATTAAATTACTGTTTTATTTTTTCTTGTTATTAAATAGACGCTTTTGAATGTATTTACAAATATATGATTTACTGTTTTTTTTCTTGAAAATTGTATGTTAACGAACACAAACATGTTAATTCTAGTGGGTTTTGTGATCATTTAGAATGTTAAGTGTTAACGAACACAAACATGTTAATTTTCTTAATGAACAAACATAAACGAACAAACATAATAATTTTCTTAATGAACGAACATGAAAATGATCCGTTCGTTTAATTTTTCATGTTGGTGTTTGGTTAAAGTTAAATGAACAAACACGAAATGCCCTTGTTCGGTTCGTTTACAGACCTAGGTGAGATAGCAATGCAAATTTCAATGATCAGGTCATCCAGTTTGAACGAAGAACACTTGTTTTTCTTCTGATAATGGTGTTTATCAATTATGAATGATATAATGGATGTTTGATAAAATTAAGGATAGATATTTAGAAACGAATGAGATTATTGTTTATACCAGATGCATCTTTTGAAATGTGATTCTTGATGTGTTATCTTAGTTTAAAAAAGTGCAGGGCACATCGAGGTCTTAAAAGCTGAGGCACAGCTTTTCGCCACTTATGTGTTTTCCAGAGCACCTTGCGCAACAGACCTTTTTCTAAAACCAATTGTGCTATCTTGTGAATAGTGGGTTCTGTTACATGTTACACTTAGAGTTATTTATGGTAAATTATGTGCAGATCTTGGCGGGTGGGTCTACTAAGCCCAGCAGACGGTTTCGTGTATGTGAGGAAACCAAGAAGTTATGTCTTCCAAAACCCAGATCACCAAGTTAGTTTTTCTAATCCTTTTATCCACTGATGTAGTTTATATGATTAAATATATGAATCGGGTATCGTTTAAAAGTAATAAAGGGAGGGACTTTTTACATATTTGGTGTAGATGCATCCATGGGGCATTTTGTCAGTTAAAAAGAATAACAAAATTTGGGACATTACTGAACTGTATATGTGTATGTGAGCTAGTTTAAGAGATCCCAGATTCATGCTTTTAGGTCGTTATGCCTACCGTAGAAGCTGATGTGGCGTTTGGCCTAGGACGGTTCAACCTGACGAATGATGAAACAAAACTGAGAGTTGCAAAAGCGTTAACCGCTGTGGGCATGTATGATTATCTGCAGGTATGATATGAACCTGTCTTGTCTTTTATAAAGTATAAACAATAAGCTTCAAGTATAATGGAAAACATTAATTGACTGTTTATAGAAGAACACAAACACATGTTATGAGTTATGACATGCATCTGTTGAGTTATTTTGTTTACATATAACATATAGACATAAATTTATATATTTGTTTAGTCATTCTTCATGACTTAAAGGTGTAGTTGCTTGTTAATCTAGTAATAAACGCGCACGGCCAAATATTAGGTATATCTTATTGTGATGCGGCCAAATTAATATATTTAGACGTTCATATATGTTAACTTTGCAAATAGTCTTTAAAGAGTTTCGGGCCCTCACTTTATTTGGTGTTGAGCTCTGAACCTTAAACAAATCCCACATTGGGCGTGGAAAACAGAGATGTTGGTTTCATAGGGAATGTTTGGCCTCAAATGCCACCAACGCATTTTAGATGTTTTGGCTGTGGATAAGAGGAGAGACCCTTGCACACTTAAGCGTCAGAGCCGTCCCAAGCAATTTAGGGGCCCAAAGCGAATACTAAAAGCGGGGCCCTTCTGTGAAGAGATAGGGAACCGCGCAAGCGCACGGGCCCACATCTCCACATATGCCAACACAGCAAGCCTACGTGGGCTTCTAGAAAGCGGCGCGGGGTACCTCGTAGTGTGACAGCTAATAACCGACAAGAAAGGGACGTCCAGCCAATAAGAGACGTCCATTCCCTGCTCCACGATCGCCTGCAGGTACGAGGTACAGAATAGTACAAGAAAGGACAGACAAGGACACGTGGACCAATAGCGAAGGAACAGCGCAACGAATGACAACGGCCTAATCGTACAGCCAGCTGTCATTCTCCCCTCGACCAATCACAGAAGACCTCAGGTGGCCTATAAATACCCTATGAGGTCAGACGAAGAAAAGGATGAACAATCAAGGAGAGGGAGAATCATAGTTACGAGAATTAGATTATAGTCGAAGCGCTGTAACAGTAGCTATCATAGTCTTGTAATAATCATTGAATCATTAATGAGAATAATGTCCTTACTTGTGCTATCATTTTAGTAACTGTTATATTGGTGTTTCTTCATTGGCGCCATCCGTCTATTTGAGCATACAAGAACGTTAAAAACTTCTATTTCTCAAAAACAGTAACTATGTCTCTCATACCACCGTTACCAAACTTCACGAACACTAACCCCGACACCGACGTTGCCCAGGGAGGCACCGGCCAGTCGGGAAACACAGCAGATGTTCAGCAACAAACAACAAACACGGGTCCAGCCGTCACCCCATCTTCAGGGACAAGGCAGACCCCCTCCTTCCAGTTTATTACCGAAACGAATCAGGTTTCCCCAGCCGAGAATACCGCGCCGATGGTTAGTCCGGAGGTATGGTATACTCAGCAAAAGGAAGCCCTGAAACGTGTATACCTCCAAAAACTGAGGGACCAACAACTCAGAGAGGCTGCCCGCGCGCTTTCCTACAGCGAGGGACCGTCCAACACAGCAAGGAACAACGGCGGGAGCAACCATGAAACTGACCCCACATGGAGAGAAGACTCAGACGAGTCCCAAAGTCGTTTCACGCGTGACATAAGCCAGCCCTTAAGCAACACCGCTGCGCAAGGGCACTTTATGACCGGTGATGACGACCTAACCAAACCATATTATCCTCCATCGTTCATGGAAAAGTCAAAATTCACCCCGCGCATTGCGCTGGCACCCCTGCCACCCAAAACAAAAATCCCAAGTACGCTGGGTAAATTTGATGGAACAGGGGACCCAGACGACCACCTGAGGACATTCGAGGTCGCAGGAAAATGTGCACAATGGAGTTTGCCAGCATGGTGTCACATGTTCGCGCAGACGCTCACGGGCGCTGCGCGAGTATGGTTTGACAGCCTACCAAATGGGAAAATTGATAACATCAAAGAACTGACAGACAAGTTTGCAGACCACTTCAGCCAAAACAAACGAATTGAGCGCGACTCAACTGACATCCTGCAAGTCAAGCGACGAGACAATGAGTCAATCGAAGACTACATCACCCGTTTCAATAGGGAAGCTCTGCAGATCGGGCCCATCGGTTTCGAGCTTATGAAAGCAGCCTTCACTCAGGGAGTACGATGCGACTCCCTCATCCGCACACTAGCAGGCTGCACCGGAATGCCCAACACATGGGATGAAATCATGAAAGGGGCTAAAACATATGCAAAAACAGAACGAGAACTGTCTGTCTGGAACCGAGTACAAGCACCTCAATACACGGACGCGCAAGCGCAAGCTGCGCGATCCAGGCATGGTCGACAGGACAGAAGGGGAAGAGGCTCTGTTTGGAACCGACTCCAAGGGGGCGCCCAAACAGATACCAAACCCATTGAGATCCAAGACCACAAGGGAAACACACAGAATGACCACAGGTCAGGAAGAAGGAGTCACAACAATTGGACCCCACTCACGAAAACCCCAGCGCAGGTGTTAGCAACGGAAAACGTAGCTTTCCCAGAGCCCAAGGTGATCAAAAGACGGGATAACTTGGATCCAGGAAAGTTCTGCGCCTATCACCAAGACATCGGGCACGACACAGACAAATGCTATCAGCTGAAGCAAGCAATCGAAGAGGCCCTAAAATCCGGTAAACTTGGGCACTTGCTAAGAAATGTCGAGCGCAAGCAGCAAGAAGGGCCACCGCAAAAGAAGATAAAAAATGTTAGCCTGATGATCCACTCTGACAGAAGAAAGCAAGCGAAAAGAAAGCCTGACCAAGTGGCAGAATGGAAAGAACAACAAGTACGTTTCCCAACAGTCAAGGGCGGACCTTCATCCACCCGAGCACTCGTCATCACAGCCATTTTCGATCATTATCGAACCACTCGCGCGCTGGTGGACACAGGGAGCAACTCTGACATAATGTACGAGCAATGCTTCAACCTCCTAGACGAGGAAGACAAGCAGCGCCTGCGCCCAGTCAACTCCCCTATCATGGGTTTCTCAAATGAAGTCATATCACCTCTAGGGGAAATTTCCTTCCGTCTAACGATGGGGGACAAAGCGCATTCAAGAACAGAAGATGTCACTTTCCTCGTTGTGCCAACGAAGTCCACCTACGACATCATTTTGGGGCGAGAAGCAATGGCTGCCTACAACATGGTGCCGTCAACGATACATGGAGCCATTGGGTTCCCAACACCAACGGGCGTAGCAATCATATGGGCCAACAGAGAGTGCGTTATGACAGAAGAGCCACATCCCGCCAAAATGTTAAAGGCCACCCCGCGCACTGAGCCGGAAAAGTGGATCCTCAACACCAAGTTCCCAGAACAGACGGTAACACTGGGGGCCGCCATCTCGGAGAACACACGGGAACGCCTAAAGCAGCTCCTGCGAAAGAACTTAGACGTTTTCGCGTGGCAACCATCAGACATGGTGGGGGTCCCGCGAGAGCTCGCCCAACACAAGCTTAACACATACCGTTCGGTTGAGCCAATCGCACAAAAGCGCAGGAGCATGGGCGCTGAAAAAGCCAAAGCAATGAACGAGCAAGTCAATGAGCTACTGAAGGCAGGGATCCTGCGCGAAACCAGATACCAGACCTGGGTCGCAAACCCAGTCATGGTCAAGAAAAGCAATGGAAGCTGGAGAATGTGTGTGGATTACACTGACCTCAACAAAGCTTGCCCAAAGGATTGCTACCCTTTGCCGGAAATAGACTTGAAAATCGACTCCCTCGCGCCATTCAGATTCAAATGCTTTTTGGACGCCTACAAAGGCTACCACCAAATCCAAATGGCGCCCGAGGACGAGGACAAAACTGCTTTTCGAACAGACAAAGGCATCTTTTGCTACACAAAGATGCCATTTGGGCTAAAGAATGCAGGAGCCACCTATCAACGGCTGATGGACCGCGCATTCGCACTACAAATCGGCAGAAACCTCGAAGTCTATGTAGATGACCTAGTCATCAAAAGCAAAGAGGAGGACCAGATGTTGAAAGACATCGAAGAGACCTTCAAGCACTTGAAAGAGATCCACATGAAACTCAACCCGAGCAAGTGCGCATTCGGAATGGAGGAGGGAAAGTTTCTGGGGGTAATCGTCACCAAAGATGGTTTCCGACCAAACCCAGAAAAAATCCAAGCCATAGCACAGATGCCATCTCCATCAACGCTGAAGGACGTCCAAACCCTGAACGGACGCTTGGTCGCCATCAACAGGTTCCTCTCCAACCACGCAACCAAATCCATCCCGTTCATTGAAACACTAAAGAGTTGCCTGAAAAAGAACCAATTCAAATGGACCAGCGAGGCAGAGAAAGCTTTTCAAGACATGAAAGCCTGCCTAATGGATCTCCCAACGCTCACTGCGCCTCTACCGCGAGAACCTTTGACAATGTACCTATGCGCCACAGAAAAGGCGGTAAGCGCAGTGCTCATGGTGGATCGCAAACTGGTCCAAACCCCAATTTATTACATCAGCAGAGTCCTGACAGATGCAGAAACCAGGTACACGACGATGGAAAAGTTGGTACTAGCCCTAGTGCATGCATCGCGCAGACTGCGCCGATACTTCCAAGGACACCCAATCAATGTGCTCAGCGACTACAAGCTGAACAATGTACTCTCCAAACCAGAGCTGTCCGGGAGATTGGCAAAGTGGGCAATTGAGCTAGGCGAGCATACCATCTTCTACAAGTCAAGACCAGCAATCAAGGGACAAGTCCTGGCGGATTTCATCGCCGAGGTACCACAAGAAAAAATAGAAGAGTGCAAGGCTGAGCAAGGCCCACAGCAACAATGTGAGGACAAGGCAATTTGGAACTTATACACGGACGGAGCCTCAAACGACGATGGCGCAGGTGCGGGGGTCAGGCTCGTCCACCCTGACGGGGCCGAGTTCACCTACGCAATCCGCCTAGAATTCAAAACAACGAACAACGAGGCCGAGTACGAAGCTTTCCTCGCAGGCCTGCGCATCGCGCAAAAATTGGGCGCTAAGCACGTTTTCGCGCATGTAGACTCCATGTTGGTAGCAGGACAAATTACCGGGAAGTATGATGCCAAAGACCCATCCATGGCAACATACCTTCGGTACGCGAAGGAATTAATGGCCACTTTCTCAAGCTGCACCATCGACCACATCAGTCGCAGCCAAAATAAGCCAGCTGACGCTCTAAGCAAAATGGCATCCACAAACTTTGGCCATTTAGCAAAAGAGGTCCGCGTGGAAGTGCTAGCCGAACCTTCAGTACCACCCAAAGAGGTCCATGTAATCCAAGTAGGTATTGACAGCTGGATGACCCCCATCGTCTCTTACCTCACCACAGGCACACTGCCAAGTCAGCGCGCAGAGGCAAGAAAGATACAACACAAAGCGTTACAGTACCAAATGCAAGATGGAGTGTTGTATCGAAAATCTTACTTGGGGCCATTGCTGAAGTGTGTCGATGGAACAGACGCAGACTACCTTGTCAGGGAAATCCACGAAGGGATATGTGGTATACATGCGGGGCCGCGCATGGTGGTGGCAAAGATCATGAACGCCGGCTACTACTGGCCTGGCATGCATCTGGACGCGCTGGAAATCATACGACGATGCGACTCTTGCCAACGCCATGCGCCGAACACCATGCGCCCCAAAAACGACTTGATACCAGTAACATCCGCATGGCCATTTCAAAAATGGGCCATCGACCTGGTAGGGCCGTTCCCCATGACCACAGGCAAGCGGCGGTACTTGATTGTTGCAATTGATTACTTCACGAAATGGATAGAAGCCAAACCGTTAGCAGAGATCAACGCAAACCAAGTAAAGAAATTCATTTGGGAGTTCCTCATTTGCCGTTTCGGTCTACCCATGGAGATTGTCACAGACAATGGAACACAATTCGCGGATAGAGGACTCCTAAAGTGGTACACAGAGCTGCACATCAAGCCCATCTTTACATCAGTCGCTCACCCACAGGGTAATGGGCAGGTTGAGCGCGCCAACAGGAGCATCGTCGAAGGCATCAAAGCACGCCTAGGGACGAAAGGAAAAGCCTGGGCGGAGGAATTACCGAGCGTGCTATGGGCTAATCGAACCCTAACAAAAACGAGCACCGGCGAAACCCCGTTCAGCCTCACCTATGGCTCCGAAGCAGTCATCCCGGCCGAGATAGGGTGCCCCTCTGCAAGAGTCCTGTCTGCACGCCACACCGACAACGAAAAAGAGCTGCGCACCAACTTGGATTTGCTGGAAGAACGTCGAGACTTGGCAGCGATAAAAGAGGCTAACTACAAAAAGCAGTTAGAAAAATACTACAACGCCAGGGTCAAACTGAACACCTTCAAAGTCGGCGACTTTGTCCTAAGAAACAACGAAGCCAGCGGAGTGCTTCCAGCAGGCAAGCTCACTCCCACTTGGGAGGGTCCATACCGCATCACCGAAGTGCTAGGGAAAGGAGCATATAAGCTATCAATGTAACATCGCCAAAAATTTCAAAACGTATACATAACGTGCCTAAGTTTTATTTCACGACTACACAGCTTATATATATATATATACATACATATATATATAATAATAATAATAATAATAATAATAATAATAATAATTATTAGTCAAAAAAAAATCAGCTTTGTTTTAGCCCACAACATCAAACCCAAACCCTTCCCTTTCCCTTGAATATTGCAGCCCAAGTCTGGAAGCCCAACAGAGCTATCCCAGCCCAAACCCCAGAAGCCCACAACCCAGGGCCCAACTGCCCCTCCCCTCTCCCTTCTCTGTTTTAAATTGAAACAAAAAGAGATGGTTGTGCCGGGTTTCGAACTCGGGACCTCTCACACACACACACGAGTGCTAGCCACCTGAGCTAGCCTTGATATCTGTTTGTATTCCAACTTAACTTATATAAATACACACCTTCAACTCTCCTTTTTCCCTTTTCCTTAACAGCGCGCAGCAGCAGATTTGAGTTTCCAATTTTATAACCAATCAATTAACTGAATTAACGTGAAATTTATCTCAATTTGACTTGTACACATGATTATCGGCCCTGTGTGACTAAGCAACACACCAATTATCAATCAATTGACCATCAATTGATCAAAAACGCGTATACAATGAATGCTTGGTCAATCCTTGCCAATTCGAACACTGAAGCCTCCACACTATAAATTGACCCTCTGCAAACCTTGTACACTCGCTCACATATCTCTCCTAACCTCCAATCATTCTGAAACACTCTAAATAATTATTATTGTTCGTCGTTTGACTTTTACTTTGACTCGGCATTCATACTCAATTCATAATTGTAAGTTTGATTTTTCCAGTGGATTTTGATTATCGGCATTCACACATCATTAACCCTAAGTTTAATCAGGGTATTGATGTGTGAATCCCTTGATTAGAAAAGCTAGGGCTCGAAATCTTAATTTGGGGATGAAACTGATTTTTCATAATGTATTTATTTAATTAAAACAGGTCTAAATCACAACCACAGGCCTAGGCCAAGTGGTTGTGATCCTTGCTTGTAACCAAGGGGACCCGAGTTCGAGTCCCGGCTTGGACGCCATTTTCTGTTGTTTTCATTTTTTTTTTCACAAACCATATATATATATATATATTACATTAAAACTTGTAAATTCATTTTTAATTATTAAAACCTTTTTATAAATTCTAAAAAAAATTATTTTTAACAAATCTGATGTATAAGTTCCACCTACAATTTTTAGTTTTCTGAAATTTATTTATTTAATATTTATAATAATTAAATCAATTTTATGCTATTAAATTTATAAAAATCCATTAAAATATCAAAACGATCTTATTAATTTCCACAAAAATTATCCTAAGTTTTTATAACATTAAGCTTTTCAGAAATGATTTTTATTTCTGAAAAACCATTTATTTAATATTTTTAATCAATTTTTGTTAGATTTAATCATAATTAAATCATAATAAATCCAATTTTCATCATTTTTGCACCAAAATTTTATACAAATTATTTTTAATCATTTAGAACAGAAATATGATTTTTAAAATAATAATTCTTTAATTTTAGTATTTTTGAATATTAAAGTTAAGTTTTGACAAATTGTAATAAATAGATTTAATAATCTATTTTAAAGAAAATAATTTTATAAAAATTATTTTTATACTTTATGCATATTATTGTGACCATCTTAAATTTAAATTTCATAAAAAGATTTTTAGTTATTTATTTACTAAATTTCTCTCAATTGGCGAATATTTTTAATAATAATCAAACAAGCATTTATCCCCAATTCGAAGCCCTACAACTTATACATTTGTATGCTAGATAGACTTAGACTTATTTGTTACCTTATTATAGGGTGATACTTGATACATTTGGGCAACACCATTATCCAATTTTTCAACAGATATAACATTTTACCAAGGTGAGTTTTACATAGCCCCTTTTCTATTTATCACCGTTTTTGGGGTGAAACATGTTACAACATCATTTATGCAATTCAATCATCGATGTGTCTATGTGTTTTCTATGTTGCATTATGTCTTGAGCATGATTAGAGTAAGCACCATTCTAGCATAATCATTAACTCCGTACAAGCCGACGGTATACATTGATAGATCTATTGGACTGACAATCCCACCCGGATACGTGCCTCCTACAAAGGTTACGTGGGTGTTTGTTATCGCATAACATATTCATTGGGACCATAAGTGTATGGTATGTATCATTTTATAACAGTCACAAGGGTTGATTATGCACTCGATTTATTTCTAGTATGTTCTCACATATGGACTAGATTGACATGACACATGAATTGCACAACATTTTATTCAATCATCAAAAACCTATGTAATTCTCACCAACTTTTGTTGACCCAAAACATTTTCAACTTAACATGTTTCAGGTTCTATACGCTTGAAGATTTGAATTGATGCTTGAAGATATGTGTTTAGAACAATTGTATGTAATTTATCTAAATCATATAATGGGAAGTATTATTCACCATGAGCTACTGAACAATCATCAATACGTAACATCCCGATGTTTCCGCCATCGGTTGGGGTGTTACAGATTGGTATCAGAGCCATGGTTATAGGGAATTAGGTTATTAGAAAAATAATCTAGTCTATAACCATAGGATTTAACAAGTACTTGCTTCTTTTGCTTGCTATTCTCTATCTCCTACTTCTTATCCCCACTATCATCCCTACAAAAAAAGTTACTCTCCCTCACTGGATCTACTCCTAGACTAATAGGACAAAAATCCTCAGGTTTAACCTGAACTACCTTGAGATCTCGTCGAAGTTCTAGATTTTAATAACGAACACGTGCAATCTGGAAGGGTGAACGCCTGTATTCTGAGTCTTCTGTCTAGGCTGGCATTGCGCATATATCCCAATCAGACGAGGGACCCGGATGCCTACCTGGGAATTCTCGGGATGAGTGTTCACTTATAGGCTAAAGCATGTCTTCATATATTAGAATTTAGAATCTTTGATAAGTCAACGTTTTCGTTTATTCGTTTTAATTAATGAATAAATGATTACATTCCTTATATAAACTCTCATTCATTTCATTGTCTATTACAGATCATGCCTCCTCGTCGCAGCACTCGCAACAGCACTGGTGAGAACCACGATGAAGGTAGTGATAACCATAACCATGACCAAGTTCCTAACCACAACAACAATGGTGTTGATGCCCAATTGGCTGCAATCATTTCTCAACAAATGGCGCAGCAAATCGCAACTCTGGTTCCCAACTTACTCGCTCAGGTCATCCAATTGAACGGCAACGGGAATGGCCACAACAACGGGAACGGCAATGGCAATGGAAATGGACCCCAAGCCTGCACCCTTAAGCATTTCAATTCTTGTAACCCTCCAAAGTTTAGTGGTGAAGAAGGAGCTACAGGACTCCTACAATGGTTTGAGGGTATTGAGAATACCTTCATAAACAGTGAATGCCCCGACAACTTTAAAGTCCGTTATGCCATGAGTGTTCTTCACAAACGAGCACTCACCTGGTGGAATGAAGAAAAACGCACTCGCGGAGCTGAAGCTGCACTAGCCTTAACTTGGGATCAAGCTAAAGACATTATGAAGGCAGAGTTCTGTCCTCGTAATGAAATCAAGAAACTGGAAGACGAATTTTATGATCTTGCTCAAGACAGTGGGGAAAACCTTGCTTACAACACTCGCTTTCACGAACTTAGCTTACTGCTACCCCACAAAGTCACCCCTTTACCTATTGCAATCGAAAAATACATTGGTGGTTTACCAATGCAAATTCAAGACACAGTGTGGGGAAGGAACCCTGCTACTTTGGAAGAAGCAAAGCGTTTGGCTGCCACCCTAACAGATAACCATGTGAAAGCAGGAACCCTAACTCGTAAAGGGGAAAAGAAAAAGGATACTCCCCAACCTGCCGTTGAAATCAAAATCGAGGCCTCAACAAACGGGAAGAACAAGGTCAGGAATTTTGCAATAGAAACCACTGCCCCACCCACCAAGAAACAATACAATGGGAACCTACCTAAGTGTAACACCTGCCAGTATCACCATCCAACTCAGGTACCCTGTCGACAGTGCACCAATTGTCAGAGGTATGGGCATCTTGCGGAAGCTTGTCGAATTCCTGCTACAAACGCTCTTGATGCTCCAAATAACCCCACTTGAGACCTTCCAACTACTTAACAGCAAACCCTACCATTCGAATAATATCTATTTTTAATTTCATGTATTGCCACTTTTTGAATCAAATAATAAAATCAAGTATTATCATAACATCTGTGTGCATGCTTGTTTGAATGTGAACTAATTGCTATATCTATACTTACTTGCTTGTACAAACAATTAGTTAACTACCAAACAACCAGCTTAACGATTGGTAGAGGTCATCATGTCTTTCCAACAGTCGGGAGAGGCCCTACCACCTGCTCAACGACTGGCGGAGACTATCAGACCTGCTTAACAATCGGTAAAGTCATAAAAGGACGCAAAGCCCTAATGTAAGGTAAATTGGTAATTACGGTCCGGAACGTAATCACGAATTTACAGGTACGTTAAGGTAGTGTGGAATTTTATCAAGGTTTCCGGTGGTTGACCAATTGAAAACCTAATGTTTCTCTTAACTTCGGGACGAAGTTCCTAAAAGTAGGGGAGACTGTAACATCGCCAAAAATTTCAAAACGTATACATAACGTGCCTAAGTTTTATTTCACGACTACACAGCTTATATATATATATACATACATATATATATAATAATAATAATAATAATAATAATAATAATAATAATAATTATTAGTCAAAAAAAAAATCAGCTTTGTTTTAGCCCACAACATCAAACCCAAACCCTTCCCTTTCCCTTGAATATTGCAGCCCAAGTCTGGAAGCCCAACAGAGCTATCCCAGCCCAAACCCCAGAAGCCCACAACCCAGGGCCCAACTGCCCCTCCCCTCTCCCTTCTCTGTTTTAAATTGAAACAAAAAGAGATGGTTGTGCCGGGTTTCGAACTCGGGACCTCTCACACACACACACGAGTGCTAGCCACCTGAGCTAGCCTTGATATCTGTTTGTATTCCAACTTAACTTATATAAATACACACCTTCAACTCTCCTTTTTCCCTTTTCCTTAACAGCGCGCAGCAGCAGATTTGAGTTTCCAATTTTATAACCAATCAATTAACTGAATTAACGTGAAATTTATCTCAATTTGACTTGTACACATGATTATCGGCCCTGTGTGACTAAGCAACACACCAATTATCAATCAATTGACCATCAATTGATCAAAAACGCGTATACAATGAATGCTTGGTCAATCCTTGCCAATTCGAACACTGAAGCCTCCACACTATAAATTGACCCTCTGCAAACCTTGTACACTCGCTCACATATCTCTCCTAACCTCCAATCATTCTGAAACACTCTAAATAATTATTATTGTTCGTCGTTTGACTTTTACTTTGACTCGGCATTCATACTCAATTCATAATTGTAAGTTTGATTTTTCCAGTGGATTTTGATTATCGGCATTCACACATCATTAACCCTAAGTTTAATCAGGGTATTGATGTGTGAATCCCTTGATTAGAAAAGCTAGGGCTCGAAATCTTAATTTGGGGATGAAACTGATTTTTCATAATGTATTTATTTAATTAAAACAGGTCTAAATCACAACCACAGGCCTAGGCCAAGTGGTTGTGATCCTTGCTTGTAACCAAGGGGACCCGAGTTCGAGTCCCGGCTTGGACGTCATTTTCTGTTGTTTTCATTTTTTTTTTCACAAACCATATATATATATATATATTACATTAAAACTTGTAAATTCATTTTTAATTATTAAAACCTTTTTATAAATTCTAAAAAAAATTATTTTTAACAAATCTGATGTATAAGTTCCACCTACAATTTTTAGTTTTCTGAAATTTATTTATTTAATATTTATAATAATTAAATCAATTTTATGCTATTAAATTTATAAAAATCCATTAAAATATCAAAACGATCTTATTAATTTCCACAAAAATTATCCTAAGTTTTTATAACATTAAGCTTTTCAGAAATGATTTTTATTTCTGAAAAACCATTTATTTAATATTTTTAATCAATTTTTGTTAGATTTAATCATAATTAAATCATAATAAATCCAATTTTCATCATTTTTGCACCAAAATTTTATACAAATTATTTTTAATCATTTAGAACAGAAATATGATTTTTAAAATAATAATTCTTTAATTTTAGTATTTTTGAATATTAAAGTTAAGTTTTGACAAATTGTAATAAATAGATTTAATAATCTATTTTAAAGAAAATAATTTTATAAAAATTATTTTTATACTTTATGCATATTATTGTGACCATCTTAAATTTAAATTTCATAAAAAGATTTTTAGTTATTTATTTACTAAATTTCTCTCAATTGGCGAATATTTTTAATAATAATCAAACAAGCATTTATCCCCAATTCGAAGCCCTACAACTTATACATTTGTATGCTAGATAGACTTAGACTTATTTGTTACCTTATTATAGGGTGATACTTGATACATTTGGGCAACACCATTATCCAATTTTTCAACAGATATAACATTTTACCAAGGTGAGTTTTACATAGCCCCTTTTCTATTTATCACCGTTTTTGGGGTGAAACATGTTACAACATCATTTATGCAATTCAATCATCGATGTGTCTATGTGTTTTCTATGTTGCATTATGTCTTGAGCATGATTAGAGTAAGCACCATTCTAGCATAATCATTAACTCCGTACAAGCCGACGGTATACATTGATAGATCTATTGGACTGACAATCCCACCCGGATACGTGCCTCCTACAAAGGTTACGTGGGTGTTTGTTATCGCATAACATATTCATTGGGACCATAAGTGTATGGTATGTATCATTTTATAACAGTCACAAGGGTTGATTATGCACTCGATTTATTTCTAGTATGTTCTCACATATGGACTAGATTGACATGACACATGAATTGCACAACATTTTATTCAATCATCAAAAACCTATGTAATTCTCACCAACTTTTGTTGACCCAAAACATTTTCAACTTAACATGTTTCAGGTTCTATACGCTTGAAGATTTGAATTGATGCTTGAAGATATGTGTTTAGAACAATTGTATGTAATTTATCTAAATCATATAATGGGAAGTATTATTCACCATGAGCTACTGAACAATCATCAATACGTGACATCCCGATGTTTCCGCCATCGGTTGGGGTGTTACAATCAACACTAGAGGACAAGCTGATCCCACGCACGTGGAATGCAGCGCAACTAAGAAAATGTTATATGTAATCACCACTCGTATTGTAATGAAGGCTGTTTAGCCATTTAATATGACAGTTGTTTTTCTTTCCCTAACCCAAACTCCTATTCTGTTACCCATCATATCGTTACATATACCAACTTGTAAATTCTAAAACAGGCGCGCCATATGGCTAAGATATCGCGCGCCACCTAAACATTGTATGGCTAAGATACAATGTCAAATTAAAATTGCAAAATAACTTGCAAACTCTAAAACAGGCGCGCCATATGGCTAAGATATCGCGCGCCACCTAAACATTGTATGGCTAAGATACAATGTCAAATCAAAATTGCAAAATAACTTGCAAATTCTAAAACAGGCGCGCCATATGGCTAAGATATCGCGCGCCCCCCAAACATTGTATGGCTAAGATACAATGTCAAATTAAAATTGCAAAATAACTTGCAAACTCTAAAACAGGCGCGCCATATGGCTAAGATATCGCGCGCCACCTAAACATTGTATGGCTAAGATACAATGTCAAATTAAAAATTGCAAGGTAACTTGCAAACTCTAAAACAGGCGCGCCATATGGCTAATATATCGCGCGCCACCTAAACATTGTACGGCTAAGATACAGTGTCAAATTAAAAATTGCAAGACAACTTGCAAGTCCTAAAACAGGCGCGCCATATGGCTAAGATATCGCGCGCCACTCAAATGTTGCATGACTAAGATGCAATGTCTAAAATTAAAGGATGGCAAAAATAACTTGCAGTCTTCTAAACAGATGCGCCATATGGCTAAGATATAGCGCGCGACCTAAACACTACACAGCGATCAAAAACATAAGACGTACAACACAGTACACAAAATTAAAATTCTTACTAACATTCAAACCCGCAAACATATCGTTCATTAAGTCATTACAGGGTTCCAAAAAAGAAAAAAATACATATATCTATGGCGCCGCACCCTCAGAAGCATCACTAAGCTCCTCCTCAGAATCAGACAAATCCAGCTTCTCACTAGGGCCAGGAGTTTCACCTTCAACCGAAGGACCCGCATCAGTCTTCTTCATGGCATATTTGCGCCTAGTATGCGTCAGACCCTGCTTTTCAAAAGACGACCGTAGGATATGACATGTTGGCTGGTCTCGATGACTCACAACGAAATCCACCAACTCAACATTCAGGCGGTCGTACTCTGCGGTCTTCTTCTCAAACAAAGCATCCAGGTCTTTGTCATACAAAGGGAACTGCTCCAAGGCCTTCCCATCTTTCGCATGCTGGAACCCCTCGAGGAACCCAGCCTTGCGCCCCACCAACTTGGCAGCAGCGTTCACAGCGGCAACCGCCTGGCGCGCCTCATCACAATTCTTCACGTGATAAGCGACCTATAAAATGTACACAAGAACCTGTTAAGCATCATAAAAAAGAAAAACAACAGGAAAATAAAGAGTAAGAGCAAAAGACGAACCTCTGGGACACAACAGGTCATAAGCCATTCCCGGTCCTCATGCGCCAAGCGCGCCTCGTCACGAGCATCCAACGCTTCCCCCTCAAGGTCAGCGTTCTGCTGCTCAAGTTCCAAGTTGGCCTCCTCTAAGCCTGCCACCTTGGTCTCCAATTTTGCAATCTTGGCATCCTTCTGCCTCAGCATCTCGCGAGCATCAACCAAGGCATCACGACGCTGCTCCAACTTTTCATTAAGATCGAGGATCTTCCGCGAAGCCTCACCCCATAAACGCTCAGCTTCCTGCTGCTTCTGCGCTGCAACTTCCAGAGTCCGGTTGGTTTTGGCACAGGCAGCTGTCCACTGCTGCTCTCGCTCAGACAAGTGCTTCTCAAGTTTATCACGCTCCTCGCGATAAGTAACAGCATCCCACTTAGCGCGCTTCAACTCCTGCGCCAACCTATCACGCTCAGCGCACACCTCACTGAACTTAGTGTCATATTCTTGGCGCTCATGGGCCAGGAAACCCCACTGCCGGGCAATCTCAGCGGAAGTAGAGATCAAGTTTGCCAGGCTCATCATATTGTCTTCAAGAAGATCCTGATGAGGACGACTGGCCTGGTGCTCGCGTTCAGCGGGAGGCACAAGATTACCCAGCAGCTCCCTACAGCTATTCACATCCACAAACCGAGCGCTGGTAGTCAATTGCCAGGAAGGGATGTAAACTTCATCAGGATTCACATCCGCGTTTTTAAGGCTAGCCCCCGAAAAGCCAGCCTCGAACTCGGGGACTGGACGCTTCTCGTTGGAATCGTCGTCCATAATTGGCAAGCCCTTTGTATCGCCTTCGCTAATGTCTGGCGGAGACACGCGCTGGGTCTCCCCCTCCAAACCCACAGCTGCCTCAGTGGCCACTGGAGCAGTATGGACAGGGGGATCATCCAGCTGCGCCGTCAGACGCAGAGGAGAAGGCTGAACCACATCAAAAGGGGGAGACGACGGCGGAGTCCTCGACGAAAGAGGCTGAACAGGAGGAGTAACAACCCGCCTATCTGGCGAGGGCACCTCCTGAGTCTCAGTCGGGTTCACCATAAAACCCTCATGCACAGCAGTCTCGGTCACATGACTGGGCGCCCCTTCACCCATTAAGTCAGCTGCAAGCAACACATAGCGAACAATAAGTCAAAAAGGGAGAAATAAGGACGAAGGCATAATACGCACACCATGACACTAAGGAACATACCTAATAAGCTGTCCTCGGCGCTATGCACCAAGTCACCCAACTTTTGCCTTTTTTCAGCTGGGGATAGAGAGCCAGCATCATGCGCCCCCTCAGTAGAAGGCTGACGAGACTTGGTTCGCCTCGAACGCTTCTTTTTCTGCGGGGTCTGTTGGGCCGCAGACTGATCCACTTCGGTCTCTACAGTCAACGGAGCCTGAAGAATCACCCCCTCCGCCATGTCCTTCAACGCAGCTGTTCCCTCATCCGTGAACGCATCTGAAAGTTCAACGTAGCTTCGTTCAATAGGATTGTAGTTTTGAAGATACCTGCTAACGACCTCATGGTCTAAAATAAAGGCAACACCTTCACTTCGACTACCACCATGCGCCACCCCAGCCCTTGGCTGCCTCACTCGACGGAGCACAAACTCTTCAGCCTCCGTCTCCTCTCCGCTGTCGTCCACAACAAAGGTTGACAGTACTTCTCTCTCGCTTCCGCCTGCAGACGACAAATGCGGAGAAGAGGATGCGCCAGAGTCAGACGACTCATCACTTGAAATAACAATAAAAGGACAACCCGTCCGCATGAACATGTTCACTGGAGAGGGGTTATCATATAGAGAAAAAGGCTCACCTGTCTCAGTTATCTGCAGAGGCGCATTGACACCCTCCTGCGCCACAACCTCCAATTGGGGACGAACAAGCGTGTCCCACGCCTTCTCCAATATATACAGCTCACCCTCCGCGAGCTCTCTGAAGGCGAAACCCATATTATCACCACCCAACAGCACACTATGTAAACTCTCCACATCTGCAAAAGAACAAAACAAGTCAATACAAACGTAAAGCAAACACACTGAGGAACGTACCCCGAGAGACAAACCTTTGCCATCCTCAGTCAGATGAGGATTACGCCCCTGAATATCATATTTCAGGCTCATCCCTGCCATCACCAGTGCCGTCTCAGGGATTTCGCACAGATCCACTGGGTGCGCAGTAAGAGTTTGGAACCAATCTTGGTCTTTGTAGTCAATCAACACCGCCTTTGGCGCACCATCATCCGGGTCCAACCGACCCATCACAACAGGGATAACACCCTCGTTGATCCAGAAAAACTTAGGCTTCCAATCACGAAAGCTCTTCACTCCTGCCTTAGCACAAGGAGCCACTCCTGCGCGTGGCCTGCAAGACAGCCAACTCTCTACAAAGCAGAGAGAATAGAAGACATAAAACATGTCAACCAACGGCTCGATCTTCTGTGAGTGACAGCAAAACTCAAAGAACATCAGCCGGGACATCAAACCGGGATGAATCTGGTTAACATGTACGCCTACGGTCTGAACGAACGTCTTCAAAAAACAGGTCACCGGAACCCTAAAATTACAATCCTTGAAGTACGTAGCGTACAACCCAATCTTGCCAACTGGAGGCTCCAAGATGGTTTTATCGGGGGCAGGAGCCTCAACACCATAGCTAGAAGGAAACGCATGTTCCTTCCTGAACTTACGGAACTCTCCTTTCGCCCACACTGCCGTAACTTCGCCGGCGTGTGGTGGCCCTTTTTTAGAACCATCGTCTCTCCTTTTCGAGCCACCACGTTTCTTCTTGGGAATCTGAACAACGTTCTCCATCATAAAAAGGTAAAAGTTTTTTGAAAAAGGGAACTCAACTCTTGAAGAATGCAGAGAGAATTTTCTTTTGCTAAGGTTCGAAATATGTAAGTGTGAGAATAGAAGAGAAGAAGGAACGACCTTTTATATGCAAGTCACGTGCCACACAGACGGTTACAGTCGTGTGGCACGACCGACCAATAAGAACGTGACACGTCAGGAGAGAGAAGGACAGGGAGCATGCGAAGCGACAGGTCGGGTCCACCTGTCCCTGCAGCAGTACAACTGTCAGAAACTTTTCGGCTACCAACCTGTCCCATCCGCCCCGCGCCCTGACACATTTGATGTGTGCATTAATTACTGACGTGCGCAGGAAACCCACTTGGAATGTCGCTGCACAACGCGCAGTCGCATTTAGACAAAATAAACAACTTAACAAAAACACAACAATTTCCTTTTTCTTTTCTTTCCTTTTAGTGCAGCGCCCTGCATGCAACGCATACAGCACACTACACTGGGGGGACTTGAAGAGATAGGGAACCGCGCAAGCGCACGGGCCCACATCTCCACATATGCCAACACAGCAAGCCTACGTGGGCTTCTAGAAAGCGGCGCGGGGTACCTCGTAGTGTGACAGCTAATAACCGACAAGAAAGGGACGTCCAGCCAATAAGAGACGTCCATTCCCTGCTCCACGATCGCCTGCAGGTACGAGGTACAGAATAGTACAAGAAAGGACAGACAAGGACACGTGGACCAATAGCGAAGGAACAGCGCAACGAATGACAACGGCCTAATCGTACAGCCAGCTGTCATTCTCCCCTCGACCAATCACAGAAGACCTCAGGTGGCCTATAAATACCCTATGAGGTCAGACGAAGAAAAGGATGAACAATCAAGGAGAGGGAGAATCATAGTTACGAGAATTAGATTATAGTCGAAGCGCTGTAACAGTAGCTATCATAGTCTTGTAATAATCATTGAATCATTAATGAGAATAATGTCCTTACTTGTGCTATCATTTTAGTAACTGTTATATTGGTGTTTCTTCACTAATGACTTACCAAATTACTAGATTGACCCGATAGTGAGTGAAATTGCTAAAAGCGGGGCCTTTTTCGTAGAACATGACGATGAAAACGTGAATGGTTTGATGACCCTCAACAAACCTAGCCATGTTGTTGTCGTATATTATTAAAGAAACATAGTAATTAAGTGCGACATCCATTTTGAAAATAACCGTGCTCCAAACAATCCTACTCTTTTCACATCTGTTTATATGAAAATAGAATGTATGCAAACATGGAGAAAGAATCAAAATGCAACAAGAGGAAGACAATTAAATAAATTAAATAAGTCACTATCTTGTTTGCAATTGCAAATAACTTTAGCCATATTACTAGATTCAAGTGTAGGCTTACAGTCCTACAAAATTTTTCCATTCTCAATGGCATTAGCATCTGGAAAATCTTAAACTGGTAGGTATATATATCAATAATGAAAGTAGGAAATAATAAAACTGATCAAAAGTTTACAAACTTACACTCGCAATGTATCCTATATAATGAAGTATTCAAAGCCAATAACTTCACTAGAATGGGATTAAAATGTTGGAATTCTGACAATATTACACTAAAAAAAGCAATGATACAAAAAAAAAAAAAAAAAAAAAACAATGAAAATTTAACATTTAGGTGAGTTATTTTGTTGAGTGTCTGTAATATTCAGGTAAGAATCCTAGTAATCCATCAATGATTCAAAGCTTTGGGGGCCTTTCAAGATGGGGGCCCTAAGCAATTGCCTCACCTTGGTATAGAGAAGAGCCGGCTCTGATAAGCGTGTTTGGGTGGGAGCAATCTAGGATGGGTGCAAGGGCGAAGCTTAGTGAGGGCCAGGGCCACCGATTTTTGGCCTAATAGTGTAAATTTCTCCGGTTTTATCCAAAAAAAAATATAATTATTTCTTGAGTCTGGCCCCCACCGATTTGAGAAAAAAAAAGGGTCTCGTGACTTTTGGCCCCCACCATCCAAAAGTTCAATCTCGCTAGTTGACCATGCAATCCTTGCTACTTAGTTTTTTTTTTTTTCAAAAAGAAATGTTGATAATGATAATTCATATAGAATTTCATGTGGCAATTGGTAATTAGGTAACTTATTTACTTCTTTTATCTTTTATACCAATTACATGTTTATATATTAAATCTTGATCGCTCAATGTTGTTAGAGACCGGTACAAACTCTTAGTGGAGGTCAGAAACAAAGAGTTGCAATTGCTGGTGCATTGGTTGAGCAATGTAAAGTATTGTTATTGGATGAACTCACAACATTCTTAGATGAAACCGATCAGGTATGAACTTTTATTACTGTTACTATTACTACTACCGTTACTGTTTAGTGTTATAATTAGTGAATTAAGCATCTGATTGAATATTTTTTAGATTGGGGTTATTAAAGCGGTGAAGAACACGTTGAGTAGTTCTGAAGACGTGACTGCATTATGGGTAACACACCGTTTAGAAGAACTTGAGTATGCAGACGGCGCTGTGTATATGGAAGATGGAAGGGTGGTGATGCATGGTGAACCATCTGTCATAATGGATTCAATTGAAGCGAGGAAAGCCTCTTATACCGACAATATCAACTCATGATAACCATGTGCTCGTTTCCTCATATGTAACATCGCATCACTAAATTCTACTCGTCTTCGATTATTCTCTTTTGATATACACCGAGGCATCATTGTCATTCGTAATTGGCATATATGTTTTGACCACCTAGGTTCGCCATGTATGGTAATACATCTTGAAAGGGTTCCAACATCGAACCCAACTCGATCTTCGCCATGTATGGTAATACATCTTGAAAGGGTTCCAACGTCGAACCCAACCCGATCTTGTTTGTTGTTGGGTTGGGTTGGGTCGGGTCGGGTTGGAATCTTGAAATTAATATATTTCTAGGCCCTCTACGGGATACTGAAGGGAGGTGATCTTTTTTTCTCTCTCTTCTTCTCTAGGCTTGAGACCGGAAATGAACCGATAACAAGTTTTCCGATCCAACCAAAAAAGAGAAAAGAAAGCACTATTATATATAAAAAAAATAAAGTGTTTTTTGATATCTTATACTATCCCAAAGTATCGATATTGTAAGTGTATGGTGTTCGGTTTCATATTTAATTCAAAAATTGAGCCGTGTTAATGCTTACTGGGTCCGCCAAGTATATATTCAACACCTACCTAAAAACATTTTCTAACAAAAGCACAACAAATTATACTACCAACAGATGTTCTTCTGCTCCTCTAGGTACCGATAATATAAATAATAAAAAAAATACCGATACCTAAAGTTTACCGCTCATAATAAATAACCTAATATTTGTTAATTTATAATCTTGATCTTTATTATATACATAATAAATAAAAATCTTATAATTATCTCAATTGTTTCTCATATTAAATAATACTAATCATAATTTCACGTTTATCTCTTCTTTATTTTCTTAACTATTTTTTTTATATTTTCGCTTATAAAACCATTTAATATTTTACTGATCCAATCTCACGTAATATTAAATTTCTAACCTAATAATAAATAAAAAACAAAAAAAAAATATTATAACTGACGAGGTAGGCCCACTCCAGATGGATCGGCCCAACTCTAACTAAAGGCCCACATCGCCTTAAGGCCGGCCCAATGGCAGAGTAACGCCGGATGGGCCAAGGCGGTCATGTTCCGGACTATTGATAAGCCTAACCTCTTCTCCGAGCAATTGGGGATGAAGGGTTCAATAGAAGAGATAAAGCCTATCTCCATCGAAACCGGAGAGTTGGCTCCTGGAGATAGGCTCAACAAGGCGGTTACGAGAAAGGTTATAAATACAGGTTAAAGGTAAGTCAATTGATATACACACTCACAAAAGCTACTGCTTTACTTTCACCTCAGAAACCCATACTTATTCTCACGCCGGAGGGTGGTCACAGGAAACCCCCCTTTCCTGTGACGAGTCCTAACGGTGTTTTGTTTTGCAGGCACCCGGATCCAACTTCAATAGGTTGTTTATAACCGGAGCACTATTTCTTGTCTACTCGGAGAGGTATTTACTTCTTCATTGGCGCCATCCGTGGGACCCGTACAAGGAACTAGCTACCGGTTAAATAACCTAAAGAACCGAGATGACTTCAAACCAAAATACCATGGTTACCGCCAACCCGGCAAGAAGCGATCAGAATTTGATTCCCACAACAGAGCGGATCGATGGTGCAGTGGCTTCCGACTCGGAAGGGGAAGGTGACGGAGTGGCTCCGGGGTTTTCTCCAAGAACATCAGCTCCACTCCCGGGAAACACGCAGACTTTTGTGTCACTCGGAGGTCACCAGGGACGTCTCTCTTCTACAAGAGGACCGGTTCCATCGTCCACATACACTCGACCGATCGTTAGTACAAGTTTCTCAGCTCCTCGAGTTTCGGCACCCGTATCATCGATGCCCTGGTTTACAGCAGCACAAAGTCTCCCACTTTTCTCTGCTGCAATCTCAGCAGCCATGACATCATCACCACAAGCAACTCTCATGCAGCCGAGCATGCCACCTTACACACCGGTTACTCCCGGAAACCAACCGTTCATGCCTTACTATCCTATGTCCCCATATGGGTATATGTGCGCACCGTCAACTGGTGGTACGTACACATACCCCTATCCTTACATGTATCCTCCGGTGCAACCACCCCCTGGGTGGAACCCTCAGACTGGGATACCCTCGAACAAAAGGTTGAATGAAGTCCGTACGCGCCTCAACTATGAAACCACTCCCGGGGGCCCGGGAACTTCCGCGGGACCTACCCAGGAACGACAGCAAAACGCAGTGGTAGTGCAGGAGAATGAAGATCAAGGTGATGATGAAGACCTTACCCGGCCATACCGTCCTCCGACGATGGCAACGTACTCCAAGTTCACGGAAAGGATAGCTAATGCCCCATTACCCCAGAACCTGAAACTCCCATCGACAGTGGGTAAGTATGATGGAACTGGGGACCCGGATGATCATTTGAGCATCTTTGAGTCTGTAGGCACATCCAAAGACTGGCCAATGCAAGCCTGGTGCCACATGTTTGTTCAGACCCTCGTGGGAGCGGCACGGGTCTGGTGGGACAGTTTGCCGCCCAGGTCTATTTCAAACTGGAGAGACATCCATAAGGGATTTACCCAGCAGTTCAGTCAGCAGCGCAGACATACCAAGTATAGGGAGGAAGTGATGCATATCCGCCAGAGAGACAATGAGCCGATGGAGAATTTCATAATACGGTTCAACAAAGAAAGGCTTCAGATCCCGGGTCTTACTGAAGAGTTGGCGTGCACTGCATTCACCATGGGAGTGAATGACGATGGATTGTTAAGAAAGCTTCATGGTCCCCATGGATATCCTCAGACCATGGATGAGATGATGACAATAGCTAAGGCATATGTCAAACAGGAGAAATCAATTGCCATGAATCATGCAGTGCGGAAGAAGCATGAGACTACCAAAACAAGTGACAACCAAGACTCCAGAGGCTCCAGAAACAAGGGGCGGTCAGGCCAACCTTATGCAAGGGACGACCGTCGGGACGAACGCCGGGAGGAGCGGAGAGATGATCGTCGCGAGCAGGGACGAAGATCAGAAAGGTCTCGTGATTCCTACTCCAGCAGAGGGGATACGGCTTCCAAGCCCAAATTGGATTACCCGGAGCTGATCAAGACACCGTCCCAGATACTAGAAACGGAGAACCTAAGGCTGAACACTCCTCGGCCGGTCAAGGACTCTCCGTCAAAGGACAAGTCAAAATTCTGTGATTACCACAAAGGCAACGGGCATGACACGAATGATTGTTTCCAATTGAAGAGACAAATAGAGTACTTCGTCAGAACAGGGAAGTTAGCTCATCTGGTCAAAGACACTAAACCGGAAACGACAACCTGGGAAGACAGGGTAACTGGAAAAAAGCCCAGGGAGATCAATACAATGCGGCCGGAGGCAAGAGGCGGCTCCAAGAGACGATTTGAAACAATCGAGCCGTGGATGGAAACGGTGATGACTGTACCTCCGTACTACAAAGCATTAAGAATGGAAGCGCTGGTAATTTCAGCAGCTGTAGGTGACTACAGGATGAAAAGAATCATGGTGGACACGGGCAGTTCAGAAGATATCATTTATGAGCCGTGTTTCAGAAGAATGTCAATGGAAGACCAGAAGATGCTAGCACCGGCCCATGGTCCGGTAAAAGGGTTCACGGGAGAGTGTATAGAGCCGTTGGGGCAACTGACGTTCCCAGTCACACTCGGCGATGGCTATAAAGAACGAACCATACTGGTCACTTTTCTGGTGATCCCAGCTACCTCACAGTACAATCTAATCATCGGCCGGTACACGTTGGGACGAATCGACGCCCTGGTATCTACAGCCAGGGGTTTTCTCATGTTCCCAACACCACATGGAGTAGCCACTGTTTCCGGGGAAAAAGTTGTTGCAGCAACTGAGGGCACAGCATGCCGTCAGGCACCGTCCGGGATACGAGGCCCGGAGAGATGGGTGTTGAGCACGAAACACCCGGATCAAACGGTCACTATCGGAGACTCGTTGGCCCCGGCCACTCAGGAGAAATTGAAGCGGCTATTAAAGCGCAACATGGACATTTTTGCGTTCTCACATTCCGACATGACCGGAATTGCTCGAGAAAAAGCAGAACACAAGCTGTCTACTTACCCAAACGTGAAACCAATCACACAAAAGAGAAGAAGCATGGCTCCGGATCGAAGAGCGGCTGTTGTGCAGGAGGTAAAAAAGTTAGAAGAAGCCGGGATCCTGAGAAAGACCAAGTACCACACATGGGTCGCCAACCCTGTCATGGTTCGAAAGCACGACGGATCATGGAGGATGTGTGTGGACTACAAGGATCTGAATAAAGCATGTCCTAAAGATGCATACCCGCTCCCGGAGATAGACCTCAAGGTCGATTCCCTGGCTCCTTTCCAGTTCAAGTGTTTTTTGGATGCATACAAGGGATATCATCAGATTCAGATGGCCAAGGAGGACGAGGAGAAGACAGCTTTCCACACGGACGCTGGTATATTTTGCTACACCAAAATGCCGTTCGGCCTAAAGAATGCAGGGGCAACTTATCAAAGGCTGATGGATCAAGCGTTCGAACACCAGATCGGCAGGAACCTGGAAGTATACGTGGATGATCTGGTAATCAAAAGCAAGACGGAAGAAATGATGTTAAAGGATATCGAAGAAACGTTTGATACTCTCCGAGAATACAACATCAAGCTGAACCCGGGAAAATGCTCTTTTGGGGTTGAAGAGGGAAAGTTCCTGGGAGTGATAGTTTCCAAGGACGGGTTCCGAGTCAACCCGGAAAAGGTAGCGGCAATTAGTAATATGCCCGCCCCTAAGACTTTGAAAGATGCCCAAACACTCAATGGAAGATTAGCCGCCATCAGCAGGTTCCTGGCCAGGCATGCCGAGCGTTCGTTACCATTTATCTCCACACTTAAAGATTGCCTGAACAAGAACAAGTTTAAATGGACTGAAGAGGCGGATAAAGCATTTGAACAGATGAAAACGTTCGTCGGTAACTTGCCCATGCTTACAGCGCCTCGTCCGGGAGAAGTATTGAAGATGTATTTGGCGGCCGGGCACCATGCCGTCAGTTCGGTTTTGCTGGTTGAAAGAAACAAATGCCAGACTCCAATTTACTACATCAGCCGGACATTGTCAGACGCCGAGGCCAGGTACCCTACCTTGGAAAAATTGGTACTGGCACTGGTACACTCGTCCCGGAGGTTGCGCAGATACTTCCAAGCGCACGAAGTGGAAGTCCTCACAAACTTCCAACTGGGACAAATTCTAAACAGGCCAGAAGTGTCGGGACGGCTTGCCAAGTGGGCGATCGAATTGGGAGCATTGGATGTATCATTTAAAAAGCGAACGGCTGTAAAGGGCCAAGTACTGGCTGACTTCATGACGGAAATCCCGGAAGGAGAAGAGATCCAAGAATCTGTGCCGAGAATTGAAGATATGCTGGAAGATGAATCTACCCCGTGGCAGCTCTATACTGACGGCTCCTCCAACAGCAAGGGAGCCGGAGCAGGATTATTGTTGGTTAGTCCGGAGGGTGCACGGTTCCTCTATGCCCTACGATTCGACTTTGAATGTTCTAACAATCAATCTGAGTATGAAGCCCTACTAGCGGGACTGCGAGTGGCCCTGGCCATGGGGGCCGCCCGGGTAGATGCCCATGTGGACTCACTCTTGGTCAACAATCAGGTCAACGAGTCATACGAAGCCAAGGACGAATCTATGGCCAGGTACCTAGAAAAGACAAAGGAGTTGATGGCAAAGTTCAAGCAGGTCACGCTACATCATGTAAGAAGACACAAGAATGACATAGCTGATGCTCTCAGTAAGTTGGCCTCGTCCGGCACGGATGCAAATGTCCACACAGAAACTTTAAAGCACCCGTCCACACAGATATCCGAAGTTCATCTGGTGCACGCGGTTGAGGTCTCCTGGATGACCCCTATACATAAGTTCTTAACGGATGGAAGTCTACCAGAGGATAAAGCCGAGGCAATGAAAATTCGAACCAAGGCTATTCAATATGAAATCCAAGCCGGGGTTCTTTACAGAAAGTCTTACCTAGGGCCATCCCTGAGGTGTGTATCCCCTTCGGAAGCCAGATATTTGATCAAGGATATCCATTCGGGGATGTGTGGTATACATGCAGGGCCCCGGGCAGTAGTGGCCAAGATCACTAATGCAGGATACTACTGGCCCGGAATGCACACCATGGCCGTCGAAGAGCTCAGGAAGTGTATTAGTTGCCGTCGAAGAGCTCAGGAAGTGTATTAGTTGCCAGGAGCCAGTGATCCAAGAGGTTCAACCTACTACTGAAGAGTTGATGAACCAAATGCAACAAATGAGGGGTGAGCTAGAAAGAACTCGGGAGGAGCTAAGACAACATCAAATGAGGAATCCAATTCATGATCGACAAGAAAATATTGGGGATAATGGAGCTAGGATCAACCAAGGTAACCGGGTGGTCATGCCTCATAATGAAGGAGGTTGTACATTCAAAACCTTCCTAAGTTGCCAACCACCTAAGTTCGAAGGGAGTACAGATCCAACAGAGAGTCAAAGATGGATTCGGGGGATACAACAGGCGTTTGATTCGTGTGACTGTGATGAGGGTCACAAGGTGGTATACGCTATACGGATGTTGAGAGGGAAAGCATTGGATTGGTGGGACACCGTTAGTACCGCTTTGGGGCAAGAAGTTGTTAATAACTTGACTTGGGCCATGTTTATAGAAAGATTTAATGAAGACCATTGCACTAAGAGAGATCGAAACAAGATGATAGATGAATTCCTGACTTTGAAGAAGGGTGACATGACTGTAGACAAGTACGCTAGTAGATTTGTTGAAAAACTCAAGTTTGCTCGGAAGGTGGCACCTGATGAGGAAGAGGTAGTAAATCGTTTTCTGGCAGGTTTGCCTGCTGCCTACAGATTTGCAGTACGAAGAGCCACAACCCTAAATGCAGCTATCCAGGAAGCAAAAATAGTTGAAGATGATCTTGTTTTAGAGGAAAAAGAAAAGGAAGTTTTGATAGAAAAGAAAGCTAGTGGAGAGAAGAGAAAGTGGGACGGGCAATCAGGATCATCCAACAAGTCTAGCTCGGAGCAAACTAAAAAGGATACAGAGTCAAACAGAAAATGGAGTTGGTGCTCAGGTTGCAACTCCATGCATAATGGGAAGTGCACGAAAGAAACACAGAGATGTTTTCGATGCGGAGACAAAGGGCATTTAGGTAAAGAATGTACCAGCAAAGATCCACTGTGTTACACCTGTAGGAAAATGGGACACATTAGTAGTGATTGTCCTGAAAAGAAAGATACCGGAATTGTTGGAGACAAGAGAAAAAAGAATGATCCGCCCCGAAACAATGGAAGGGTTTTTCAATTGACAGGCAAAGAAGCGAAGTAAGCAACAAGAGATCCATGAGCATCGATTTTTATTTTTTTACTTATGCTTGAATTACGAGGACGTAATTTTTTTAGGGGGAGATAATTGTGACACCCATTTATTTTATTTAAGTAATTCTTATGGTTATGATTTTTAAATTAAGTAAAGCATTAGTTTGTGATTTTTTTTTTGTGTGATTGTGCCTTAATTTGTTAAATAAAATAAAAAAAAAAACATAATGATGAGATGGAAAATAACTAACGATGCATACAATTAGAATTATATATATATGTATGTAAGTTACATTTTCTTGAGAATAATTTGAATGTTTCGCTATTTTGAACTTCAAATCTTATAGGGAATTTAGTTAATATAATAAGATAGTATATAAAGTATCTAATAATTGAGAGTGAGAATGATAAGTTGAATTTTGACTTTCAAAAACGAAGTGGGTAAACCGCGAGTCGGTTAATGTTCCCAAATTCACAATATGATAATTAATATAATTGCATAATTAATGTGTACATATTTAGAATATTTGATTGGCTGATTTGTAGGCTAACATTGATAGATGATTAGCTAATTTCTAGGTGTCAATGGTCTGTGCATTGTCCCTATTTATGGTGGATTCTTTTGTATTGTGAGAGTTGATTGGAAGAACCATTTACTCTAGTATCATTATATATCTACACCCATACGATAAGCTTTCAAATACATGAGCATTGAACGGTGACGGAATCTCTTTTGGTCCACATATCTTTTGGAGAATTTTGTTGCTCAATTGTCGTCTTACTAGAGGTAACTCTCTATTAAGTTTGATTTGTTAAACGTAGGTTTCCGTTAGTCAGTTGGTTGGGTTTAGGTTATCGCTAATACATCTTGATCATCAAATAAGGTTCCGTTTTCCTTCTGTAAAATTTATTTGAAACCATTATTTGATTTTCTAATGACTACCGTAAATTGAGGTTGTGATGATGAAAATAATAATAATAATCCTTATATTGTCGTCTGCCTTGTCACAACCTATATTTCAAAGTCAATGTTTTCTTCAACAGAAGCCAATATCATATATTGTTTCATGTAGAGTTTAATCCAATGGAGCAAAAATTTGTTTCCTCGATTAATTTATTATTATTATTTTTTTTTGTAACAAATAATGGTTTTAGTATATTTGGTCATTAGTTAACCGATATAAATAGTAATTTTTGATTATGATAAGGAGTGTTACTCAAACATGGGTGTTATAGATTTTACTTGGTACTAAGGTATGAGTATTGTAAGGTAAAAACTCAATAAATTGTTAAAATGGGATCGGATAGCAAGACAATAAACTCAACCAACCAAATAGAAACCCCACTTTAGAAATTGTAGTGATGGCTTTATCTATAGGATTCTGAGTAGACACTCTAATATTGTAGGCGTCATTTGGATACACGATCACAACGATAATTTGCTCTTCAATATTATCGAGGTAAGATATTGTTTTCTGAAAGTCGGGTACACATCAAAAGAACTTTTTTTTTTTTATATTACAAGTTATTTAAGATTCATACGGGTATGTGTATGGGATTTTATTATAATGTTTGGTCGGGTTACTCTGTATATTATTCGTTGTGATATTTTGTTGCTATGACGTTATTTTCATGTCTTGAAATGATGAACCTATGCCTAATATGATACATGAAACGATTTAGACTACACTAGACTTTTGACTCGTAAGACACATGCACGTTAAGGGCCCTAAAATATTAAAGAGCTAATGAAAAAAAAAAAGAATTATAGAAAAGCAAACGAACATGATTGAGAGGTAATACTCTCTGATGGATCCATCCCAAGATTTGGTGTGGGTATGCTTGCATACACATACCAGGAGCGGTACCGTGGCACCAAGATTTAAAGACACGCCCAAGAGCCACATGCGTGAAGTACTTGCTCGCTATTGTTTACGGACGATGGCTAACGACAACAGTGAACTGCTTTTGTGCTCCTTCACTTAGTCGGTTGTAGTGGACATTCCCCCGACCGGTCTATCCGATGCACATGGTTTACTATGTGTAGTTCTGGAGACCTAAGGACTATCCTCCACGTGGTTTACGATGATGAAAGATAAAATATAAAGAATTAAACCACGTGATATGATAAAGATTAAGATTTAAGATATGAATGTGATAAGATGGAAAAGATAAAGATTAGACAAGATTGCTTAAAGATAGGCACAAATTTAAGATTTTTTTATTTGATTATTTGTTTTGTTTGGATCATAGCTTGCAAGCACATGAACTAAATGATTTATAAAAAAAAATGATGCTTTTCTTTGTTTTATGATTCACCCTCTATCTTACTCAGCCTTTAAAAAGCTGACACTTGTTTTCGAAAATCGATGTGTACTATTTTTCAGGGTAGTTAAGAATGTTAGACGCGAAGCTTGTGAGGATTGAGTAGAGGAACTTTGACAAGACCTAACGGATTTAAATGATTCGTTTTTTTTTATTTGTATTATAGTAAGGTTCGTTTATGATTCTATTGCTATGAATGACGAGTAACACCCAAGTTTTATGATCATTTCGATGACTTTTAAATGGTTTATAAAATTTTTATAAGAACTTCCGCTGCGAAAGAAAGGTTTTTGAAATGTTAAATTTATGAAAAAAAAAATACGGGGTGTTACAGTTGGTATCAGAGCAATAGTTTAAGCGAACTAGGTACAATGATTAGGTGCCTAGACTTAAACTTAGGACTTTGATTTATGAAATTTGAAGATAGATGGGAGTAGTATGTGTTGAGAGTGTGTGACCTAAACGATTAGTTCTATGTGTATGCGGTAGGAGCGGTATGGTTCCATGTTTACGTTTCGTATTGCGTAATTCTAATCGTCCTCTCTATCAGATCAAATAATGGTGAACACACGAGCTAGGGGTGCTGGACAGTCGGGACATGTTGATGGTGAGGAAGCAAGTGTTACTGCATCAGGAGTCCGACCATTTATCACTGTTGGACAAGGAAACCAAGCTAGGCAGAATCAAGGTCGTGGGGCAGTGATTCAGGAGCCAGTGATCCAAGAGGTTCAACCTACTACTGAAGAGTTGATGAACCAAATGCAACAAATGAGGGGTGAGCTAGAAAGAACTCGGGAGGAGCTAAGACAACATCAAATGAGGAATCCAATTCATGATCGACAAGAAAATATTGGGGATAATGGAGCTAGGATCAACCAAGGTAACCGGGTGGTCATGCCTCATAATGAAGGAGGTTGTACATTCAAAACCTTCCTAAGTTGCCAACCACCTAAGTTCGAAGGGAGTACAGATCCAACAGAGAGTCAAAGATGGATTCGGGGGATACAACAGGCGTTTGATTCGTGTGACTGTGATGAGGGTCACAAGGTGGTATACGCTATACGGATGTTGAGAGGGAAAGCATTGGATTGGTGGGACACCGTTAGTACCGCTTTGGGGCAAGAAGTTGTTAATAACTTGACTTGGGCCATGTTTATAGAAAGATTTAATGAAGACCATTGCACTAAGAGAGATCGAAACAAGATGATAGATGAATTCCTGACTTTGAAGAAGGGTGACATGACTGTAGACAAGTACGCTAGTAGATTTGTTGAAAAACTCAAGTTTGCTCGGAAGGTGGCACCTGATGAGGAAGAGGTAGTAAATCGTTTTCTGGCAGGTTTGCCTGCTGCCTACAGATTTGCAGTACGAAGAGCCACAACCCTAAATGCAGCTATCCAGGAAGCAAAAATAGTTGAAGATGATCTTGTTTTAGAGGAAAAAGAAAAGGAAGTTTTGATAGAAAAGAAAGCTAGTGGAGAGAAGAGAAAGTGGGACGGGCAATCAGGATCATCCAACAAGTCTAGCTCGGAGCAAACTAAAAAGGATACAGAGTCAAACAGAAAATGGAGTTGGTGCTCAGGTTGCAACTCCATGCATAATGGGAAGTGCACGAAAGAAACACAGAGATGTTTTCGATGCGGAGACAAAGGGCATTTAGGTAAAGAATGTACCAGCAAAGATCCACTGTGTTACACCTGTAGGAAAATGGGACACATTAGTAGTGATTGTCCTGAAAAGAAAGATACCGGAATTGTTGGAGACAAGAGAAAAAAGAATGATCCGCCCCGAAACAATGGAAGGGTTTTTCAATTGACAGGCAAAGAAGCGAAGTAAGCAACAAGAGATCCATGAGCATCGATTTTTATTTTTTTACTTATGCTTGAATTACGAGGACGTAATTTTTTTAGGGGGAGATAATTGTGACACCCATTTATTTTATTTAAGTAATTCTTATGGTTATGATTTTTAAATTAAGTAAAGCATTAGTTTGTGATTTTTTTTTTGTGTGATTGTGCCTTAATTTGTTAAATAAAATAAAAAAAAAAACATAATGATGAGATGGAAAATAACTAACGATGCATACAATTAGAATTATATATATATGTATGTAAGTTACATTTTCTTGAGAATAATTTGAATGTTTCGCTATTTTGAACTTCAAATCTTATAGGGAATTTAGTTAATATAATAAGATAGTATATAAAGTATCTAATAATTGAGAGTGAGAATGATAAGTTGAATTTTGACTTTCAAAAACGAAGTGGGTAAACCGCGAGTCGGTTAATGTTCCCAAATTCACAATATGATAATTAATATAATTGCATAATTAATGTGTACATATTTAGAATATTTGATTGGCTGATTTGTAGGCTAACATTGATAGATGATTAGCTAATTTCTAGGTGTCAATGGTCTGTGCATTGTCCCTATTTATGGTGGATTCTTTTGTATTGTGAGAGTTGATTGGAAGAACCATTTACTCTAGTATCATTATATATCTACACCCATACGATAAGCTTTCAAATACATGAGCATTGAACGGTGACGGAATCTCTTTTGGTCCACATATCTTTTGGAGAATTTTGTTGCTCAATTGTCGTCTTACTAGAGGTAACTCTCTATTAAGTTTGATTTGTTAAACGTAGGTTTCCGTTAGTCAGTTGGTTGGGTTTAGGTTATCGCTAATACATCTTGATCATCAAATAAGGTTCCGTTTTCCTTCTGTAAAATTTATTTGAAACCATTATTTGATTTTCTAATGACTACCGTAAATTGAGGTTGTGATGATGAAAATAATAATAATAATCCTTATATTGTCGTCTGCCTTGTCACAACCTATATTTCAAAGTCAATGTTTTCTTCAACAGAAGCCAATATCATATATTGTTTCATGTAGAGTTTAATCCAATGGAGCAAAAATTTGTTTCCTCGATTAATTTATTATTATTATTTTTTTTTGTAACAAATAATGGTTTTAGTATATTTGGTCATTAGTTAACCGATATAAATAGTAATTTTTGATTATGATAAGGAGTGTTACTCAAACATGGGTGTTATAGATTTTACTTGGTACTAAGGTATGAGTATTGTAAGGTAAAAACTCAATAAATTGTTAAAATGGGATCGGATAGCAAGACAATAAACTCAACCAACCAAATAGAAACCCCACTTTAGAAATTGTAGTGATGGCTTTATCTATAGGATTCTGAGTAGACACTCTAATATTGTAGGCGTCATTTGGATACACGATCACAACGATAATTTGCTCTTCAATATTATCGAGGTAAGATATTGTTTTCTGAAAGTCGGGTACACATCAAAAGAACTTTTTTTTTTTTATATTACAAGTTATTTAAGATTCATACGGGTATGTGTATGGGATTTTATTATAATGTTTGGTCGGGTTACTCTGTATATTATTCGTTGTGATATTTTGTTGCTATGACGTTATTTTCATGTCTTGAAATGATGAACCTATGCCTAATATGATACATGAAACGATTTAGACTACACTAGACTTTTGACTCGTAAGACACATGCACGTTAAGGGCCCTAAAATATTAAAGAGCTAATGAAAAAAAAAAAAGAATTATAGAAAAGCAAACGAACATGATTGAGAGGTAATACTCTCTGATGGATCCATCCCAAGATTTGGTGTGGGTATGCTTGCATACACATACCAGGAGCGGTACCGTGGCACCAAGATTTAAAGACACGCCCAAGAGCCACATGCGTGAAGTACTTGCTCGCTATTGTTTACGGACGATGGCTAACGACAACAGTGAACTGCTTTTGTGCTCCTTCACTTAGTCGGTTGTAGTGGACATTCCCCCGACCGGTCTATCCGATGCACATGGTTTACTATGTGTAGTTCTGGAGACCTAAGGACTATCCTCCACGTGGTTTACGATGATGAAAGATAAAATATAAAGAATTAAACCACGTGATATGATAAAGATTAAGATTTAAGATATGAATGTGATAAGATGGAAAAGATAAAGATTAGACAAGATTGCTTAAAGATAGGCACAAATTTAAGATTTTTTTATTTGATTATTTGTTTTGTTTGGATCATAGCTTGCAAGCACATGAACTAAATGATTTATAAAAAAAAATGATGCTTTTCTTTGTTTTATGATTCACCCTCTATCTTACTCAGCCTTTAAAAAGCTGACACTTGTTTTCGAAAATCGATGTGTACTATTTTTCAGGGTAGTTAAGAATGTTAGACGCGAAGCTTGTGAGGATTGAGTAGAGGAACTTTGACAAGACCTAACGGATTTAAATGATTCGTTTTTTTTTTTATTTGTATTATAGTAAGGTTCGTTTATGATTCTATTGCTATGAATGACGAGTAACACCCAAGTTTTATGATCATTTCGATGACTTTTAAATGGTTTATAAAATTTTTATAAGAACTTCCGCTGCGAAAGAAAGGTTTTTGAAATGTTAAATTTATGAAAAAAAAAATACGGGGTGTTACATGGTCAGTGACAACGGGACGCAGTTCGCGGATAAGCACATACAAGAATGGTGTAAAAGCCTGAACATACAGCAAGTATTCACATCCGTGGCTCACCCTCAAGGAAATGGTCAGGTGGAAAGGGCGAACAGGAGCATACTGGACGGGTTGAAAAGACGCTTGGACCAGGAAGGAACATCATGGGTTGACCAGCTTCCGCATGTTCTTTGGGCCCATCGGACAACACCCAAGACAAGTAATGGAGAGACCCCTTTCTGCTTGACCTACGGATCAGAAGCGATGATTCCGGCAGAGGTAATGTTGCCGTCTATCAGGTACGCCGACCCAAGTGTTGACAACGACCAGCTGTTAAGACTCAATCTCGACACGATAGAGGCTCGGCGTGAAGAAGCCCATATCAAGGAAGCCCGGTACAAGAGGTTGATGGAAAAATATTACAACAAAAGAGTCAGGACCTGCTCATTCAAGCCCGGCGACCTGGTCATGAGGGATAATGAGGCAAGCAGACAACAGCCCCCGGGAAAGCTAAGTCCCAACTGGGAAGGACCATATGAAGTCGTTGAGAACCTGGGAAAGGGAGCATACCGACTAAAACAACTGGACGGGACGCCGGTGCCCAGAAGTTGGAATGCTGCCCAACTCAGAAAATGCTACATGTAACACAAAAGTTTAGGGCCATAGGCCGTTGTAAACATTGACCGGACGGACACCATGACACCCCGGACAATCAAGTTTTTATCTTTTTTGTTATTTATTACAATCAATAAAACAAACGCCGATAGTGGCACTTTCAGTACTTATATTCCATTATAAACAAACTGCTTGATAAAGCATAATTACAAAAAAGGTAGGGGCAGGACAAAAATCCGAAGCCAACTAATAGTAATCTTCCTACCAACTATACATAGCGCTATCTAACTAAGCCTTGTTCAAACTGCAAGCACTTTCACTACGAACTGCAACCGTCCAACATGGCAAACACCTCTGCAGGGGTATATAACACATCGCCGGAGGGGTTGCAAGTAGGGGGAGGACCCAGAATTCCTCATGCATCTTCATTAATTGGAGATCAAATGACCTAACCCCCGGGTCCTCATTTGCATGGGAAGGCCCAACCAGGTCCACTCCCTGATCTATCACCACATCATTCCCCAAAGGTATCCAGGGGGACGGCTGACGTCCAGCACCTCGCCGGTAGACCAATCCAAAACGTCCAGGAACTGGGATACCGGTTGACTGGACTCTGACGTCATCCTCGATCCTTGTCAGAGTAGGCAAAACAATGGGGATATCATGATATCTCCCAATGTCATCTGCAACAACAGGCGGGGACGATGGTACGGCCTTTGGTCGACGACGATAGACCAATCGACACTCCCTTGGGGGATGAAGCTCAGTTGGTTCCTCAGCAAGAGGATGATGCTCGAACGTCTGGGACTGACGCTGCAGTTCCCTTAACCCTTCCAGAGCGTCAAGCTCCTTCAAGTAATTTTTGAGGGAGACAAATTTACGTGGCATGATTGAACGAGTGGAACACTTGTGCATGATAGGATACTCTGCTTATATAATGGATTAATGTGACGGTTAAGATCGTCCTTGGGAGTTTAAAAACTCTGTAATTATTACACTGACAAGAGCCGCCTGACACGTGGATGGGACGGTCAAGTTGAAAGGCTGACGTCAGCAACATCATTACTAACATTAATGACGACGCGACGCTTCGAGATATAGCTTGCCAAGTGGCCTTAGGCAGAGTATTGCGTTTTTTACAAACATTAAATAAATGATTAACAAAACATAATGTTTTATAACAATCACACAAAATATTAAAGTCCGGGATTACATAAAACATTCCTGACGGGTCGATACACAGGGACTAGAATTCAATAACACACAAGACAATCATTCATCATCGGAAGAACTGGCAATAACGGGCTCAAGAATGGCCCGGACATTTGACATGCCTTCGTCACCTGTTCGGGACTGCAACTGGGTAAGTTCTTCCAAGGAGTCACTACTTAAGGCTTCCAAGGCCTTAGAGGTTCGTTGTTCAACCTCCTTCTCATGATCAGTAGCTTCAGGGAGTTTGCGCCCCAACATCCCGTGACGGTGGCCATGCACAAGGCCATCCTGGTACCCGGACTCTACAGCAGTTCGATAAAAATCGTTAAGCCTCTGCTGATACTGACCTCCTCCCCTGATATGGCCCCACGAGGCCTGGAATCCCTTCGATATTAACCAATCCCGGTCCGTCTCCAGCACACTGACCCGAGCAAGAGCAGCCGTCAACTGTTCAGAAAGGCTCGTAGCATTTTTGGTTGCAGTTTCAGCCTCGGCCTTATGGGTATTCAGCTGCTCTAACATGGCATCCCTATCCTCCTCAGCCCTCCGGGCACGGGATTCATAGCCCTCAATCTCGGCGGACAGCTGTTGATACCTCTCTTGGTCCGCCTTGGCTTTGGAAGCAGTATCTTTCTCCAGTTGCAAGTCTTTTTCCAGCTGTTTCACCCGGTTTTCCAAGGACGCTACCAAACGGGTCTGATTCTCATGAGAGCGAAGAATTTCCAGCTTCTCATCATTATGGGTGTTGATCAAACGAGTCTTATCCCGCTCATATTTATCACGGATAGACGACATCTCGGCAAGCTCTTTCCGGCACTCAGTCAAGGATTGCAATACTCCTTCAGCCTCCACAGACAACTTGCCGTGAGACACATGCATATCATATAAATCCCCAACATCCGAACGCCAACGGCGTAGCACCTCATACATAGAAGCAAGTGAGCTCACACCGGACCCTAGGGCATTTTCAGCCAGTTGAGCGTTGTCTAGACCCTGAAGATAGTGTCGCTCGGCTGGAGGAAAGGCATGATCAACCCAATGCCTGATAATATCCGGACCAATCAGTCGGGTGGATTGAGCTATTTTCCACTTTGGAGTATATTTAGTATCTGGCAGAGAAGGATTCCAATGAATACCCGGAACATAAGCATGAGAGATCATCTTCTCTGACTCAACAGGGTCCACACTAAACGGTGTTTGCCCGGACCTCACACCCCCAGGAAATGCAATAGGGTGATGTTGAACATCGTGTAGCAGTTCGGTGAAGCTCACCTGGGACATATCCCTAAAGGCTTTGCTACTAGAACCACCAACATACAACCCGGTAAGAACAGTTGAGGGCACGGTAGTACTGCTGGGGGTCAAAATAGTGCTTGAAGAAGTTGCCACTGATGGAGCACTTGAAGAACCAGCCGCTAAAGCAGTAGTGGTTACGACGGCCGGGGAAAAGGTAACACCAACCGATATGGTGTTGTTAGGCTCTTCTACGATCTCCAAACGTGGAGCTGCAACAGGAGACGTGGTGATAGCAGTGGAAAACACAGTAACTGGATGAAGAGTGGTTGGCAAAGTGACCACCAGGTCATCAGCACCTTGCTCGGACATGGCTGCAGTAGCAGGAGTTGCCACTCCAACTTGTTGCGCAGACGTGGATTCATCCGGAAGGGGAGCCCCTGGAAACAAGTAAACGGATCGTTATAATCACAGGAGAAAAATTGACATCTAGCACAGACCCAGCAAGACAAAAACACTCACCAAGCCTTTCCTCTTTGCTGGCCAACAGCTCACGACGCTTGGCCATAAAAGACGATACATCGGGCGTGGTGACTTTCCTCTTCCGGATTTTCTTCTTTTTCTCACTGGTAGTAGCAGCAGGTTCAGCAACGTTGAGAGGATCCGGGTTGAGCGGTGGTGACACAGGTGCCTCAGAGTTCACCGGAGCAGAAGTACTCGGCTGATTATCAAGACTCTGTGCAGGGTGAGCAGGGATCACAAAATTCTTTACTGTCTGGCTGAGCACGTCCGCCTCGTCGTCTCCCAACAAACGGTCATGCTCCTCGAGATGGGGGATGGCTTGCGGGTCTATGGCATCAAAGTAATGCCATTCATCTGCGACCAAATACAACAATTTAAATGCACCTTCTTTGCAAAACGTATTAAACTACGGGAAGAACTTACCTTGGTCTTTTCTCCGGTACTCGGGATATATGGTATCGTCAACCCAGATCCGGCTCATGCCAACAGCCACAAGGGCTCGTTCCGGAATATGTGTGCAGGGGGTGGGATGATTCACCAGAGCCGTGTACAATGGAAGCTTCTCAAATACGGCAGGAGCAGGGCTCTCATCTGCAAACCTTGTTTTCCCCTCAGGCGTTTGCACCGGAGCAACAACGGGTAATACGGCCTCGTCAATAAAGAAAAATTTCTTTTTCCAATTTTTGTCTTGCACATTAGGAGGAAAGTTTTCGATACAAGGAGGAGCACCAGGACGGCGGTCAAAGGTAAAATACTCCCCTTTGTACACAAGAATATAAAAAACCCGAAAGACATCTAACTGGGGGGACATACCCAGTCCCCGGGCACAAAACTCAAAATGCTTCGCCTTGATTAACCCTAACGGATGGAGTTGAGAAATGTTCACCTTGTAGTATGACAACAATTCCACAAGAAATTGTGTCACCGGTAACCGGAAGTGGCAGAACTTGAAGAATTCGGCGTACAAAGTAATCTTCCCAGGTTTTAAGGGAAAAGCAACATCAGTAGGTCCTGGACAAACAGGATTCCACTCCGGCAGTATACGCCATTCGGACAAAAAAGATTGAAGTGCCGTTACCGACCAACTGGTATGAATCTGGGCAACACTCATGGTGGTTCGTGATGTGCTGGTTTTGGGAGCCATTTTTAGAGAAGAATGGGGGATTCAATACTGTGGAGTAAATTCCCAATGGCAGCCAGCTAATTTATAGGTGGTAGTTAGTACACGTTTTCAAATTTTTGAAAACCACCCGCCAACAGTCACATCCCTTGAGTTTCTCAGACTGTTGAAACGGCTGAGGTGACAACTCAGGATGACGTCATATCACGTGCCATAACCATGCGGCGCTACATTCTATGAAGATTTTTATTTTTTGGCATGTACGTCATTATTTGAAGACCAATACAGCTTATGATTAAAGCCTAGTCATAACCAAACTTGCTTATCACTAGACTTGGGGGGACATGACGAGGTAGGCCCACTCCAGATGGATCGGCCCAACTCTAACTAAAGGCCCACATCGCCTTAAGGCCGGCCCAATGGCAGAGTAACGCCGGATGGGCCAAGGCGGTCATGTTTCGGACTATTGATAAGCCTAACCTCTTCTCCGAGCAATTGGGGATGAAGGGTTCAATAGAAGAGATAAAGCCTATCTCCATCGAAACCGGAGAGTTGGCTCCTGGAGATAGGCTCAACAAGGCGGTTACGAGAAAGGTTATAAATACAGGTTAAAGGTAAGTCAATTGATATACACACTCACAAAAGCTACTGCTTTACTTTCACCTCAGAAACCCATACTTATTCTCACGCCGGAGGGTGGTCACAGGAAACCCCCCTTTCCTGTGACGAGTCCTAACGGTGTTTTGTTTTGCAGGCACCCGGATCCAACTTCAATAGGTTGTTTATAACCGGAGCACTATTTCTTGTCTACTCGGAGAGGTATTTACTTCTTCAATAACCTATGGGATACACAAGTTTCTAATAATTTTTTTTACACTAAATGAAACTGTAAATGAGAGTTATGTTTTCATCCAGAGCAGAATAGGTTAAAAACAATCGTTTATTAAAAAAACTGCACCTTCAAGACCACTACATCCAGGGGCGGATTTAGGCCCTTTCGGTGGATTCCCGAGAACCCACTCGGTTAGTAATTTATAGTGTTAATGTATATAGAAAACTGAAAAGGAACCCATAAAAAAATAATCCTAGGAAAGGTTTTTTTGTTTTTGGTTTCTATTTTTTTTTTTTTTTAATTCACACCTAGGGTTACCCAAACCCAACTCCTCCACAAACATAAGTAGCAGTCTCACTCCTGCTCTCCTCCTGTTACCTGAATCTAAGCCTCAAAGGTATGATCTTAATTACCTAACCTAGTATCCGTGTATATCGATCACGAGTGTGTTTGGTGCTGCTCATAAAAAAAATACGAGGTTTTTTTAGTAGATCCCTTAAGTTAGTTTTTGGGTGGATATTATTATATATATAGTCTTATTATGCTGAGAGTTATTTGTTTAAACTATTTTATATGATGTTAGTGCCACCAAATATTTTTATTGATTTTGTTAATCGATATATCAAATAGTCTTATACTTTAACCTTGATTGCTTTTATAAATTCAAAAATTGTATGATGTTGCTTACTGCAGTTTATGCTTATATTGCTTTTTAATGAAATTTGTATGTCCCTGCACTTTGATTTAGTATGTATGTATGTAAATGAGTTCCGATTAGTTGTAATTGTTGCCTAAAAACGTTTAATATAATGTCATCATCGCCCTGCAATCGCGTTGATATTTTTGTCGCACAAGCTCGCAGGGGAACATCCGTGGGCAAAATACTAGTTTCTGTAATTTATAAACCTTTTGATTAGGTCTTAAAATTGAAGTAAAACATATGTGATTGTGACATAAAACATATTTCAGGTTGATTTGTACACTCGACGCTATAGCATACCACGTAGGGGCAGCGATGCAAAGCGCCAGAGTCACCGAACGATTTTGAGCATCAAAGTAGGTGATATTTGAGGTAAACCTTCTTTCATTTTTTGTTTCTAACACAAATACTCAATATAAGATTGAAATTGGAATTAAAATTAAGGTCATTATCATGTTTCGTGATCGGTGACCCGACCCGACCCAAACCGGCCCAAACCTCTAAAGTACGGTTGTGAAAATCTAAACATGCAAAAAAAGGAACCCATAGGAAAAAAAAAATCCTGAATCCACCACTGACTGCATCAACCACGTCCTGCAATAATTGCTTCTGCCTTTGTTCCTCATCCCAACATACATTCTCTTTTTAATATACACTAGTTTTTATCCCGGGAGCGTCCCGGGTTGAAATATCTAATATAACATAATAAAATATATTATTAACTAGCTGATTACCCCGGGAGGGTCCCGGGGTTGAAAAATTTAATTTTACGTGATAACCTATTGCAAATGGCTCAAGTTAACTAACCACAAAATCTCTCAATCATTGCATGTTCATAGTATTCTAATCAGTAATAACTCATATTCCCTAATCTAAAACCTAATCAGTAATCATCTAAAGAATCACTTATGTAAGCTGCAACTATTCAAAAACTCATCACATCTCTCTAATTTCTCACATTCTAATGGCTCTTATAATTCCTAACCTAATCAACTAAACAAACACTTAAGTTGGAAGTTGTAACCATTGCATCTCATTATGCCACGTGGCATAATCAAGAGATGGTTGAGGCCACCATTGAACGCCATGTCAGCAACTATCAATTCTTCCCGGGTTGAAAAATATAACCATTCTAATAATACTAATACTAATAGTGATAATTATTACTCTTGTAATTAAATAAATAAAAAAATAACCTTGCTATAAGCTGACACCATGTGTTGCAGTGTTGCGCGATTCTTTCTCATAGCTTCTCTTGATGAAGTATACCTAGTAAAATTTCAATGATAACATGGCGATTGGGCTGATTTTCAACATCGTAGATAAGAACCTGGTTTAAAAGAAAAAACATGATTAATGAATAATATGAACACTTTGTGTGTTTTTTTTCCTGCATGAACGAAACCCCACAAAAAATAGTCGATTTTTTCTCCATTTTTTATTTAGCACTATGGTACTCGTTGTAAAGATAATAAAACGCTCGTTAATTTGGTGTAATTTTTTTCTTTAAAAAATCTCGTATATAAAAGATATAAACGTTTAAAAATTATGGGAGGAAATATGAGAGAGAAAATTTTAAATTTATTTTTAAATTCTTTTTTCTAAAATAACTCAATTTAATTAAAAAAAGAAATAATTCAAAAACACTAAAAATCTTTCAATTATGATGTCACGTGTCAGTTTCATGGAGAGGTTGAATGCACCATTGCACGCCACGTCAGCAATGTTCAATTCTTTTATATATATTAATAGATTTTTATTCACATGATTAAAATTGCTGCTTTATCCTATTACAGTACATTAATTTTCATGCTACATCATAACATACATTTTGCATATCCTAAAAAGATCCTGGACCTGGTACAAAATATTCTACTAGCTATAAGTTTTTTAATTGAGAAAAATAACTTAAAAAAATAAATAAATTACGTTACATATTATTATTAAGGTGGATTTTTAGCCTGTTTAATCCAACAATTCGCCGCCGCTGTCGTCTCTTCGTCCACGCTTCGTACGTTCTCTCAATTCCTGCATCACTAATTCATCTTATTTTGTTAAATTATTATATTTTATGCTATCTATTGATGTTGTTTAGGTCATCGGCTAATTAGGGTTCCTCTTTTGTGATTTTAGTTGGTTAAAACTGTTAATTTACCAAATGTTTTGGTGATTTGTTGTTTAATATTTAGAAGTTGTATGGTAGGTAGTTCTTTATCATTATGCTCATAGTCAAATGTTAGACCGCATTGGTCGCACGAGGAGCTTACGAATTTGTTTTTGGTTATATGAGTGGAGACTTTAGCCGAACATGTTTAACTATGGAGTTTTCTTCTTATCTACAACTAATGTGCCCAAAACACGTTGGTGGTGTTTGAGGTCCGATATTCATGTGATACGGCACCTCTCTTGTGGACGAGACAATTTGAGATTTCCGTAATGCGCAAGATGTTTTAAAACCAAACCACAATGAGTGATAGGGTTAGGGTCAAGGGCGAAGCCTTTTGAGGGCCCAAGGGGGCCCCGGCTCCTACCTTTTTTTGGCACAGTGGTGGAATTTTGTGATTTTCGTTGGTAAATTGAGTCCGGATTGAGTTCGGCCCCCACTGATTTGATCTTCCGGCCAATACCGATTGAAAAAAATTGAGTCCGGCCCCTACCGATATTCGAGAACCAAGCTTCGCCATTGGTTAGGGTTTTCCTTAAAGTTAAGTTAAAGGTTTAATTTTCTAACATAAAACAAACTAATGAAAATACATTATGGTTGTGATTGACATGTTTTATGCTTTTACTGTGTGAATATTGGCCTTTGATCAGCTGGATTGAAAGGTATGGCACTATGAATATTTTTGGAGATGATTCTTGCATATGGACCGTTCGTGTTAGAAAATGGTCAATGAACTTGACGGAAGGAATGGTTTTGTGGCGGTTTATGTAACTCGATCTTAGGGTTAATTTGGAAGTTGTATACCAAAACCATAGATTTTTTATTAATCGGCAAATATGATACAGGATCCGTAGTATGCACAACGATCTAATTTATTGGATAAAATGATTTTTGAGGTCTTATGCATTATTACATCAAAGATATACTTTGGACGATTTTTGACCCATTTGACCCGTTTTCATTTTAGCCTTCTTTTTACATTTACGTGTTTGATGCATCAGAGTTAATGCATAGCCTGAATTTATATGTTTATAAGTAAATAGCTCAAAATTGCCACAACTAATTACTTGTTTCATTTTTTTCGTTAATTTAGTAAGAACTTCATAACTCAAACATGGTCTCACCTTATTTTTGTTCAATTTTGTAGATCGGTTAACGTGTTTGTAGATTCGCTATACAGATAATGCCTAAAAAGAGTTCATCCAAATCCAAACCAGGGCTGCAGGACCCTAATGTAGCTAGTTGGGACATGTCAAAAAAGGCGATATCTAAATCACCCAAACCAGTGTTAAAAAAACCGACTTCTGCAAAGGAGAAACCATCCTCGACACCAAAACGATACGGGCAAGAAATTGATGAAATCTTTGGTAAGAAAAGAAAGAAACCCGAGGAGCAGAAGGGCAGCAAATCGGATAAAAAATCGAGTAAAGATTCAAAAGATGATGAATCCGTGACCCGAAAGAAAAAGAAGAGTAGGTCTGGAGGTTCTAATGTGGATATGTTTGAAAATGAAGAGACGGCTAAACCGAGGCGGAAAACTGCAGACGGGCTAACGATATACACAGAAGAGGAGTTGGGGTTCGGTAAGGCGGATGCTGGACGAACTCGTTTATGTCCTTTTGATTGTGATTGTTGTTTCTGATCTTATATTAATATCAAGTGTTTTATGTTAAACATAGTTTTGACTTTTTTAATTTAATTGATTTTGCAATCATGTCACTTTAGTTTTTGGTTCTCGTTTGTGACTTTGTGCCTTGAGTTAGTAGAGGTGTACCAAAAAATAGTTCCAAAACCGGGTATTGAGGAACCGGTTCCGTATCCGGTCTCATCTGCCGGTTATACATCGAGTATGATTTGACATTGAGCCGGACCGTTCATCTCTCTCTCAAGAAACCGATATACCCGACTTCATCATTGATTGGAACCGCAACCGGTTCCACTTCTGAGTTGGAACCAGTGGCGGATCTAGACTGCAACTTCAAGGGTAGCGTTTTGATTTTTTTTATTGTACTAAGTATTTTCATATAATCGGGGCCGTCTCCGAGAACACTGAAAAAAATTTGAGCCTTGGCCGGAAAAAAAAAATTTGGGCCCAAAAATTTGTAAAGAGAAATGAATTAAAATTTTTTTGAATATGGTGCAAAAGCCAAGGATTGAACTTGAGACCTCTACACTAAATTAACATGGTTTTTTCAATTCCACTAACAAGACTTTTGTGTATAAAAAACAAATCATCATCATCATCATCAATTCATCATCATACTCAGTTAATCCCACCTATAGCAAAGCTAAGGTAGGGTCTGAGGAGGGTAAGATGTAGACAACCTTACCTCTACCAAGGTATGGAGCTGTGTGATGTTTTGTCCCTTGCAAAGATAATAAGCCAAAATCCCTTTTTACATTTCCAAGACATTTTACTGTTTACTTTCTGCCCTGAGGCTCCGATGCGGCAGGTCAGCTGCCTTATATCAGCTCCACTAAGTCAGGCAACCTCTTAATCAAACTTATTTTGCTTATCTTTTTGACGAGAGGTCTAGACGTTGTCATTTTAGGACACACGTCATCAGCCCCCCAGTCATAAGCATTTGTAAAGAAGTTAGAAGTGCTTGTGACTTGTTCATTGTCTCATTTCCTGGTGGTAACGCTGCTCAAGCTGAGGTTAGCACCAGGTAATTTTTACAAACCCCTGGCTCCCTTATGGGAGCGTTGGTGTGTTATTTTTTCCTTCATCAAATTTCGTGCAATCTTTTGGCCTTGCATTTGTCATGATGGTCTGATTTTTTAATTTAATATGGCTATCACCATTACTTCCTAGGGAGCAGACGAGTGTCCCATCAGCCGTTTCAGGCGACTGTTGACATGACAAGGGTCTAGGCTGATGTCATCCCCTAGGACAGCTGAATGATGGTTCCCCTTGATAACCGTTAAATGCCATTAAATTCAAATTTTAAATCTCTTATAAAGAGATAAACCTTCTTTCTTCTTCATTTCATTCCTAAACTAGAAAACCGTCACATTCTCTCCCACGATTATTTCTCAACCGGCGATCCTCTTTTCTTCCCTATAAATCTGGTAAGTAACTTCTTTCTTCTGTCATACCTTGCCTTTCATTATGTCGAAAACTGATCTCGCAAATCAATTTACTCGGCTATCTAAGTTCGATGTTGAGCGATTCTGTACCGAGATTGGTATTCCTCTGTCTTTTAATCCTACTGTTCCAAAGGGGAAAACCCCTGTGACCTCCGTTCCTACTGGCAAAGTGGCGGTGTATACCCGTCAGTTTGATCAGGGTAACCTTAGGTATCCCTTTTCCACCCTTTTCCTTAACGTTTTAGAATATCATCAACTCTCCCTTGATCAGTTGTGTCCATCCGGAGTTGCAAGGATTTTGCACTTCGAGATAGTGTGTCGCTGCCTTGGTCATAAGCCTTCCTTGGCCATGTACCGGCGGTTTTTCAGATTGGCTAAAAATGGGAACTGGTTTACCATTGAGAAGACTCAATGTGAACCGGCTCTTATTTCTAGTGTCATCGGGATTGTTTCCTCCTGGAAAGACAAATTCTTTTTCCTAAATTCTGACTTCCTACCTTTTAAAACTCCTCGGAGATCTTCGGATGCTCCCCTGAATGAGAAGGAGCCTGAACCTGGTACTCTCGACCAAGTGTTGTTGGAGAAGCTGCGTGGCTTCCCTACTCGTCTTCGTACCTTTCCCGAGGATTTTTTGGTGATGGTGGGTTTGAGTGCCAACTGGCATGATCTTGGGACTGACCCGGTGATATATCATGGTGGGAAGGGTAGGTGTCTCCTTGTCTCCTCTTTGGTATCCTTATCCTTGTTATGTTGTCTAACCCTTTTGTCTTTTTTGCAGAGATGAGCACTTTGGATTTTCTGGCTTTGGATGATATTGCTGACGTGAAATTCAAGGTTCGGAGTGTTGCTGAGGGTCAGAATGTTGTTGTGAAGACTGAGCATGTTCGTTTCAAGGGAGTGTACACAAGTGTGATCACATCGTCTGCTGCTGCTACAGAGCCTCCTGTGGAGAGGTCTGTTACTGCCCGTCGCTCCAGCAAGCGACTTCAAACTGCTTCTTCGGGTCAGGGGGCTTCTACTGCTGTGCCCTTGGTCCTAGGAGATGAAGATGAAGATTCTTCTCTGATTTCTTCAGCGTTAGGGTATACCCCTGCCCCTGGGAAGGGCAAGCTGACATTATCCTCCCCGAAGAAAGACGATGTTGTTTTCAAGAAGCCGAAGGATGTTGCTGCACCAAGTCCAAGTTCAAAGTTATTGCCAGTTGAAGGTGGTGAAAGTTCCAAAGCTGCCGTTGAAGATGTTTCTGATGCTCCTGCCCAGCAGGAGCCTGTTGAAGGAGTGTTTGTGCCAGATTGGGATATCAAGTCTACTGATTTGTTGAAGAAAGCTTCTGTGTGCCGTGATCTGATAGACCATTGTGTTCCAGATGCTGAGAGAGAGCTCCACAAGGAATGGACAGACAGGGACGTGATGAAGAAGATGTATTACCACTTCGGGCAATTCCTATCTTTGTTCCCGGATGGTATGGCCAGATGGGGTGAGTTGATGGCAAGGAGGGAACAAGTGGAAGAGTTTTTTGAAGAGCATGAGGCTGAGCTGGTGAAGGCGAGGGAGGAGTTGACCAAGCTTGCTGCTCGGGAGAAAGACTTGGTTCAAGAGTTGGCTGTGTCAAAGACTCAGCTTGGTTTAGAGAAGGAAAAATTTGAGAAGATGTTCAAGGGTCTTCATGATGAGAAGGCTAAAGTTGCAGAGGAGAGGGAGGGTTTGGCTCGGGCACGTCAGGCAGTTAAGCAGGAGTTGGCCTCGGTGGAGAGGGTGGGTACAGAGCTTCGAGTCCAGGTGGACCGTTTGACCGAAGAGAAAGAGTGGTTAGTCTCTAAGGGGGTAGCTCGCTTTGTCACCAACCTCCTGCACTCCCAAGAATTTAATGCTCCCCTGGCTGACATTTATGCAAAAGCCATAGCTTTCGGTCGCCATGGAGGGATTCAAGCCGGCTTTAAAGCGGCTCGGGAGGGTCAGGATGTTGAAGAGCTGCCATCCTTTAAGCCTTCTTCCGGTGATGAGTTTGTGAATGCTGTGAAGGCAATGGAGCTTGCAACTTACCCCTATATCTCTGCTATTGCCAAGGCTTCTGAGCAGCCTCTCTCCTTCCTTCAAGACTTGGAGCCGGAAGGCCTTAAAAAGGATGTGGCCGACCAGGTGTTTGGCTCTTATGTGTCAAAAAGGCCTCTTATGATCATGCTGGAGGGAGCCGACGGTGGGGAGGGCAGTTCCAAACGTATGAAACCTGCTAGTTCTTCTAAAGTTCCAAATTTAGAGCAGGTATTTGAGAGTCCTTCCCCCCTACAGGCTCTGGAGGTTGAGTCTCTCCCTCCTTCTAGCGAAGATGATCCCTTTGCCGGTCTTGACACAGAGGGCCTTTATGATGATGTTGGTAACCGAGCCTTGGCTCCCCCTGGTGAGGATGCTGCCACCCATGAAGCCGAAGACCCAGCTACCCCGTGACTTGCCTTAGTTATGTTTTCAAGTTTTTAGCATGTCTTTTGTAACCGAACTATGCTGTACTCAGCCCTTGGGGCTTTTAATTATTGTCTTTTAATGGAATGCTCCCCCCTTTAGGGGGTGATGCTTTATCTATGTTTATTGCTTCGTTGTTTTGACTCTGTTACTTGTCGTTCATAGTGTTTGCAATGTCTTTAACTTTTTTCCCAAAGGTGGATGCTGCAGTCATCCAACTTAGGATACTTAGCTAAGGAACCGATGCAATGCTCATCCTATCAGCTTTTTTCGTTTATGTTTTAAACTTTTTTCAAACGGTTTCTTAGTGTTATGTTCGTTTTATATTAAGTGTGAACATGTGGGAGCTGTCTTGGTGTGAGGAGCTCACCCTCTTTCATGGGTTTAGGTATTCCTTCTAAGGACTTGTCCCATGGAGTCGTGGATTGTATTAGGGACTCACCCTGTATACAGGAAGGTTACTTAGCCTTGTTACCTGTTGAGCAGTTGTGGCCTGGGAGCTCATCCCCGTTTCATGGGTAGGTATAGCGCCGGATCCCATGGAGCCTGGTTTGGAGGGGCTCACCCTTTGATAAGATAAGCGACAAGTTAATAATTTGAAACATAATTCATTCATTCATCATAACTTTTGATGGTACAATAGAGACGTTTACAACTTTCAAACATAGAAACGTTTTAAATGCTTGTCGCTCCAATGCCTTGGAATCATGTTGCCATTAGGATCAGCTAGCTTATAGGATCCTCCTTTATGGGCTTCTTTTACGACATAGGGACCCTCCCATCGGGGACCCAATTTTCCTACATTCTGCTGCTTACTGGCTTCATTGCATCTCAACACGAGGTCTCCTGGCCTGAAGGCCTCTTTCTTCACCTTTGTGTTGTAGTATGCTTCGAGTTTCTTTTTGTACCTTGCTTCCCTGATGGAGGCTTGGTCTCTTGATTCTTCGAGTAGGTCCAGATTGAGCAGGACCTCCCTTTGATTGTGGTGAGCATCTTGGCGAGTACTTCTTCTTGAGCTTACCCCTATCTCGGCTGGTATGACAGCTTCGCTTCCAAAGACGAGGCTATATGGGGTCCTTTGATGGCTTGTCTTTTCCATGGTCCTTATGGCCCACAGGACGCTGGGGAGCTCATCAATCCATTTCTTGCCATATCTCCCTAGTCTCGTTTTAATTCCTTCAACGATGCTTCTGTTCATCCGCTCAACTTGTCCATTGGACTGGGGGTAAGCTACTGAGCTGAAGACCTGCTTGATGCCTAGCTCGGAGCACCAGCTGCTGAAAGGTTTGTTGGCAAATTGCTTCCCATTGTCTGTCACCATCTCCCCTGGTAGGCCGTATCTGCAGACTATTTGCTCCCATACGAAGGTTATCACATGTTTTCCTGAGATGGTAGCCAATGGTCTAACCTCTGGCCATTTGGTAAAGTAGTCTACTGCCACGAGAAGGAACTTCAATTTTCCTGCGGCCTGCGGGAAGGGACCCACAATGTCCATCCCCCATTTGTAGAAGGGCCATGCTGAGATAATGGGGACAAGGTCATGCTTGGGGTTGGTCTTGATCGGTGTTTGTAACTGACAGGCTTCACATCTTCGGATTGTTTCGGAGGCATCCTTGTGCATGGTGGGCCAGTAGTAGCCCAAGTTCATGAGCTTTGATACCACGGACCGTGGCCCAGAATGCATGCCACATATGCCCTCGTGTACCTCCCTGATGAGGTAGTTACTCTGGTTAGGGCCCACGCATCTTAGTAGGGGTGCCAAGTACCCTTTCTTGTAGAGCTTGTCATCTTCGATTACATATTGCCTTGCCTTTAGGACCAACCGCTTAGCTTCCAGCTCGTCTTCTGGCAGCTTCCCTTCCTTCAAGTAGGACATTATGGGTGTCATCCATGTGGAGTCTGTTTCGGTGACCACATCTTGTACCTCTCTGTCATCAATGGATGGTTCTTTCAGCACCTCAACTAGGACCTTCTTGGTAAGGTGAGCGAAAGTCAAGGAAGCCAGCTTGCTGAGGGCATCTGCCTGCTTGTTCTTAGTCCTTGACACTTGCTCCAGTGAGAACTCTTTGAATTCTTTGATGAGTTCTTTGACCTTGTCCTTGTACCTAATCATTGAGGGTTCTTTGGCTGTGTATCCTCCATTCACCTGCTTGACCACAAGATTTGAATCAACAAAGACTTTTAGCTCTTGTACCTTCATTGTTTTTGCCAATCGCAACCCGGCCAGTAGGGCCTCGTATTCAGCAGCGTTGTTGGTGCAGGGGAAGTCCAGACGGAGGGCATAAGTGTATTCGGTTCCGTGAGGGTCCCTGATGACGAGACCAGCCCCGGAACCTTCTACACTTGAGGCTCCATCAGTGAAAAGGCACCATTTCCCCTGAAGATCAGGTTGCTCCTCAATCTCGTTCATTTCTTCATCTGCCTGCAGGTAGGGTAACTCGGCAAGGAAATCAGCAAACACTTGTCCCTTGTAAGCCCTTCTCGGTAGGTACTCTATTTTGTGTTCTCCTAGGCCAATGGCCCATTTGGCTAACCTCCCCGAGTCTTCTGGTTTTTCTAAGATGGCTCGTATGGGCTGATCTGTGATGACCTTCATGGGATGGGCCTGGAAGTACCGTCTGAGCCTCTTGGCGGTGTGCACAAGTGCCAATACAAGCTTCTCTATGGGAGTGTAGTTAATTTCAGAATCTTTGAGGGCTCTGCTGACAAAGTATACTGGGACTTGTTCCTTTCCTCGGTCAACCAAGAGGACTGAGCTCACAGCCTCCGCTCCTGCAGACAAATAAACTGTTATTACTTCCCCTACCTCAGGGGCTGCCACTTCAGGCAGGGAAGCTATGTGTTTTTTGAGCTCCAAGAAGGCAGCCTCTGCCTCAGCTGTCCACCGGAAATCCTTTTTATCGACACAGTTTTTGAGTGTTTTAAAGAAAGGTAAGGATCTTTCCGCGGACTTGGGCAAGAAACGTTTTAAGGCAGCAATTTTACCGTTGAGGCTCTGTACTTCTTTCTTTGTGGTAGGAGACTTCATGTCAAGGACTGCTTGGACCTTGCTTGGGTTTGCTTTGATGCTTTGTTTTCCAACAATGTGGCCTAGAAATTTCCCCTCCTCAAACCCAAAGGAGCACTTGACAGGGTTGAGCTTCATGTTTATTCTTCGAAGGTTGTCAAACGTTTCTCGGATGTCTTGGATCATGGCTTCCCCGGATTTGCTCTTGATGACAAGGTCATCCACATAAGCTTCCATATTCCTTCCAATTTGTTTCGAGAAAGCTTGGTCCACCAACCGTTGGTAGGTAGCTCCCGCATTCTTCAGACCGAAGGGCATCTTCTTATAGCAAAAGATCCCCTTGTCGGTATGGAAGGCTGTCTTTTCTTCATCTTCTTGCTTCATCTGAATCTGGTGGTATCCCTTGTAGGCATCCAAGAAGCACTTGTATTGGAAGCCGGCGAGAGAATCCACCTTCCAATCAATTTCGGGCAAGGGATAGCAATCCTTAGGGCAGGCTTTGTTGAGATCCTTGAAATCGACACACATCCTCCAAGATCCGTCTTGCTTGGCAACCATGACCGGATTTGCCACCCACGAATGATATTGAACCTCCCTTAGAATGCCTGCTTCTACCAGTTTTTCCACCTCTTGACAGGCAGCTTGGCTCCTTGCTGGGGCCAAGCTCCTTTTCTTTTGGACAACTGGTTTATATGAGGGAGCTATGTTGAGTGAGTGTTCGGCCATATCTCTGGGGACACCTGTCATGTCTCCGGGGCACCAAGCGAACACGTCTTGACTATCCTGCAAAAGGTTAATTAGTTCACTCATAACCTTATCGGGAAGCAGGTTGTTTACTTTGATGGTCTGCTCCTGACAGGCAGCATTAATGCTAACCTCCCGGATGGGACCATTGCTTGGTGTTTCCGGATTCTTGGAACCTCTGTTCTCTTCCACGGAGGCTATCAAAAGAGCCTCTGCCGTTGGCTTCAGGGTTGCAATTCCGTTAGGAGTGGGGAGCTTCATTAAGCCATGAGTTGTTGACACGACTGCACCGAAAGTGGCAATTCCCATTCTTCCAATGAGAACGTTATAGCTTGAAGGGTACCTGATAACAGAGAAAGTCAACTCTTCTGTCCTTGACAGTGAAAAGATGACAATGTTATTTGAAGGGTACCTGATAACGGAGAATGTTAGCTCCTCAGTCCTTGATAAGTCTCCGTCACGGAAACAGACGCTAAGTGTGAGCTTCCCTAGGGGATGTACTCGTTCCCCTGAGAAACCCACCAGTGAGGCGTCGGATGGTTTGAGCTTGGACTTGATCTCCGGGCTCAAGGATTCAAAACATCGTTCATACATCACCTCTGATGAGGCTCCACAGTCCATGTATACCCTGTCCACAGGGAGGCCATCAAGTTCGGCTTCCACTATCACGGGTGTAACTATCAGTTCATCGGGAGCCGGTGGGAGGCAGATGTATTGTTTGTTCCAGGGCTCGGTTCGGGCCTTCTTGACCTGCTGGTTTCCTTCAAGATTGACCATGTTGACCTCTTTATCTTTCTTCCCTTCATCTCTCCTCCCCTTGATGTCTTTGATCAGGTGAGCGAGTTCCCCGGACTTAACAGCTTCTTCTATCCGTTTCTTCAACTGGTAGCAATCGTTTGTGTGATGCCCCGTATCATTGTGGAAGGCACAATGTTTACTGGCATCCCTCTTGCTAGCTGGCTTAGACAGAGGTCTGGGAGGTCGGAAGGTGTACTTGACTTCCTCCGTGGAGAGTATCTCCTGAGGGGTCTTAGTGAGGACAGTGAAAACCTGTTTTTCTTTGTCATGGTACCTTCCTGATCTTGGGGACCGTCGTCTTTCTTCCCCCCTTTGATTGTCATAGGATCTCCCTGATCGTCTTTCGTTGTAGGGTTGAAAGTGAGGCCTCCGGGAGCTCGTTGAGCTGTCTCTCCAACTTCCTCGATCCCTCTTCCTGGTGTCCTGTCGAGTTAGTGCTTCCTCTCCCCTGAGGAAGGCTTCTGCTCTTTCGAAAGCTTCCTCCATGGTTTGGGGAACATCTTCATGAAATCTTCTTAGTAACTTCTTGGGACGGATGGCTCCCATGAATCCCGACACCCGGATCTTCTCGGTGGCACCACTATACTGCAGACCTTCCCTCTTGTATCTCTCAATGAAACTACGGAGGTTTTCGTGCTCCCCTTGTTGGATTTGATGCAATATGGCGGCATCTTTGGTACACTTCCTGAGGGGGTTAAAGTTTGAGGTGAAACCTCTCCTTAAATCATCAAACGAAGAGATGCTCCGAGACGGTAGGCCGCTGAACCATAGGCGAGCTGGCCCTACCAGGGTCTGCATGAACATGTGACAACATTCGGCATCATTCCATTTTTCTACAGTGGCTGCCCCGGAGAAGACGTTTAAGTGGTCATCCGGGTCTTCTGTGCCGTCATATGTTTTCACATTAGCCGGCATCTTGATCTTGTTGGGGAAATCGAAATGAGCGATGTGTTCAGCAAAGCATTCCAACGACTTAGGTCGGTACGGCTTAGAAGGTGTAGTTTCTGCTCTAACTTCAGCTACAGGAGTTTGAACCAAGGGTTGGGAGGTCATGGGGCCTTGCCCTCCCACAGGGGGAGTTGCTGGTACTTGGTTCAAAGGCGAAGGATACTGCCAGGGATATCCTCCCGGCCATATAGGGAAGTATTGAGACTGTGAGTAGTTAGGATACATAGCTCCTGGAGGAACGACGAATCCTCCGGCAAGACTCCCTGCTCCTGCAAGGGAGGTGGATACGGCACTGCTGGCCAACGGTAACGATCTTAAAGCTTCTTCATAGGAAAGTGGTAATGAGGTCCCCGGAGAGAGCACAGAGCTGCTAGGACCTCCTCCTCCTGAGTAAATGTCCCCTCGGCTGTTCAAGTAGGGGTGATTGTTAGTGTAGTCACGCTGGGTTGCTGGCGAGGTGGTGGTTCCTAGTAACGGAGGGCTAGGTGAGAGGGTGACAACAGGCTCTTCGTCATAGGACAACCTGACCCTGACTCCTCTAGACCTCTCCTCTCGCACATAACCATTCAGGAGGTCTCGGAGTTGCAAGAAATTTCTTCGTACTCCCTCCGGGGTGATATCCATTCGTTCAACTGGAAACAACAAGTCGTCTCTAGGAGACGAGTTAACAGCCCTTGAGGATGGCGGTGTTTGGAAGTTGAGCATGTCCCCTAGAGACGGTTCGACTTGTTGTCCGTCCGTTCCAGGCGTTTCATGACCAGAGACATCACCTGAGGTGTGGCTAGTGGCCGGTGTTTCTGGAAGACCCCCTCCTAGGCGGTTATATCTCCACCAGTCATCACAAAAGGAGGTTACTTAGGAACAAATGGGACTGTAGAGACTCTCAACAGTTTGTTCAAAGTAGCGACAGCCCCACGGTGGGCGCCACTTGTTGCTACAACAAGGAAAATGACCGGTATTAGGTTAGGAGATGCTTAGGATTTTAGGTTAAGGGTATATTACGTTAAGGTTTAGGTTTTAAGATAGGATTCAGTTAAGGTTTTGGGTTTGGTTCTGAGAATGGGGGTCTTCAAGCTCCTGGAAAGGACCTGCACAAAGGTAGCAGACACCGTTAGCCTTAACGCAGGAGGGAGCCTCCTGCGTTTGGACTCCGGCGTGAGAATAAGTACATATTCATTTGGAGTTGGGAATTAATGAAGTAGAGAGTATAAGAGTAGAGAGAAGAAGTGAGAAGTGTGTGTGGAATGTCTACCCAAGGGTCTCCTTATATAGGCAGTCGAATGCTGCCCAGGAGCTCCCTCAGGGTAGCTTCCTTATCATACCTGGATGTATTTTGACCCTCTTTTGGTTCCCAGCAGTGAGACTTTTCCCTTTTGGGATATTTTCAGCTTTTATCTTTTCCAACACAAGGTATGGAGCTGTGTGATGTTTTGTCCCTTGCAAAGATAATAAGCCAAAATCCCTTTTTACATTTCCAAGACATTTTACTGTTTACTTTCTGCCCTGAGGCTCCGATGCGGCAGGTCAGCTGCCTTATATCAGCTCCACTAAGTCAGGCAACCTCTTAATCAAACTTATTTTGCTTATCTTTTTGACGAGAGGTCTAGACGTTGTCGTTTTAGGACACACGTCATCAGTAGAGGTGTACCAAAAAATAGTTCCAAAACCGGGTATTGAGGAACCGGTTCCGTATCCGGTCTCATCTGCCGGTTATACATCGAGTATGATTTGACATTGAGCCGGACCGTTCATCTCTCTCTCAAGAAACCGATATACCCGACTTCATCATTGATTGGAACCGCAACCGGTTCCACTTCTGAGTTGGAACCAGTGGCGGATCTAGACTGCAACTTCAAGGGTAGCGTTTTGATTTTTTTTATTGTACTAAGTATTTTCATATAATCGGGGCCGTCTCCGAGAACACTGAAAAAAATTTGAGCCTTGGCCGGAAAAAAAAAATTTGGGCCCAAAAATTTGTAAAGAGAAATGAATTAAAATTTTTTTGAATATGGTGCAAAAGCCAAGGATTGAACTTGAGACCTCTACACTAAATTAACATGGTTTTTTCAATTCCACTAACAAGACTTTTGTGTATAAAAAACAAATCATCATCATCATCATCAATTCATCATCATACTCAGTTAATCCCACCTATAGCAAAGCTAAGGTAGGGTCTGAGGAGGGTAAGATGTAGACAACCTTACCTCTACCCCTAAGAATAGAGAGGCTGCTTTCAGTGAGACCCCCGGCTCGATGTGGTTTGGTATCAAGCCTTGGACATGAGGCACGGAACACTTAGCAATCGGGACAAACCCGATCGGTGCATGTACCCCTTTGTCTTTTGGCTATCCACGCCACCACATGATGCATGATTAACCGTCCGTCGTTTTTAACGTTATTTTCACGAAATTAGTAAAATAACGTTAAAACTAGTGCAACTTTGCTTTTGCCCACCAAGGGCCACACATATATACATTATATGAGCACACCGTAAGTGGGGCGTATGTATAAAAAACAAATATATATCCTATATATATATATGTGTGTGTGTGTGTGTGTGTGTGTATGTGAGTGTGTGTATTTTTAAAAAAAAGTTTGGGCCCATTTGAGGGTCGGGCCCTAAGCCGGTGACCACCCGGCCCATGCTCAGGGCCGCCCCTGCATATAATGTGAACGAAACAAAAATAAAAACACGATAATAAATAATGTTCAATTTTTTTACCATACTTTCATAAGGAATATATTTTTTCTTGTTTAGCGTTATATTGTAACCACTTGTTTATCAAAACATTTTACATCAACACTTCACCGACCATTAGGATAATGTGTCAATTTAAATTGATGACCTCGTGGTTGAAAAACCTTTTTAACAAGATACAATCTTCTTATGTCGTCTATCCGATTAGAGTGATAACTAATATTATGAGCCTGATGAGCTTCACATGTCAGGCTCGTGCTCGGGCTCGAAAAATAAATGAGCTTTGTTTTAAGCTCAAGCTCGGCTCGGGCTCAATAAGGCTCGACTCATTTCAAACTTTTTTATTAAGCTGATCTCGACTAGCTTGCGAGTTGTTTGGCTCGTTTGCACTCCTATTCAATACTTTAACCATTGTCAATGGACTTATATATTGTAATTAATAAATTACAAATGAACTGTGTTATGGCCTATAAGTTTCTATCTATTTTTATGTTATGTTTATATTAAAAACTTTGAGAGTGTGTTGGGTTTAAAAAAATTGAGAGGTAACGTTACATAATTTTCAGGGGTAACATGATACAAAAAACAAAAAAATACGTAAAAATTTACCCTACGCATGAAAAGTTGAGGGGTAGCGGACGCCACCCCTCGTTATATAATACATCCGCCCCTGGTTGGAACCAAGTTAGATAACCCGTTTTTTGCACCTCTGTAAGTTTAAACGGTTGAATTAAAGATTAGTCTGTTGTGCACTTGAAATTGTTATTTTGTGGCTGATCTACTCATTGCGTGTGACACCTTACGTGAATCGATCGCCCGGTCCATAGGAGAGGTACCGGGTGATGAGGAAAGTCCCATCTCAAATACCATCAATGTGTTCTGTGCATATTGATTGTGGATGAGAAAAGAACTCCCTGTTAAGGTGTTTAGGTGAGCAACTCTAGGATGGTGACTGGCCTCTATGCTAGGGCTAACATCCTCTAACATGGACTCGTGAACACGAGATGGAGTTAAACAGGTTTGGGTTATACATGTAAAGTTGTCTACATCTTACCCTCCTCAGACCCTACCTTAGCTTTTGCTATTGGTGAAATTAACTGAGTATGATGATGATGTTTCGGGTTTAAATAGGTTAATCAATTTCTCCCCCTCCTCAATCTGCTACTCACCTTCCACCTCCATAACCCCAACCTTCAAAACCCACATCTTCCAGTACCTCCAAAGTTCAAATTGTAGAGAAAAAACACAAGAGAGAGAATCAGATAAAGAGGAAAAATGTATGGAGTGTGGAGAACGTGGAGGATTCTACGGTCGACACGTGTGGTGGAGGTAAGGGCGGTGTTCGCGTGGAGTCACGACCCATGTGGCATCTCCACAACCCAACCACGGAACCCACACCGTATAGCCTAAGTGTTATGACAATGACCGCTACCCTCTGATTGGTCCATTGGAACATTCTTTCATCATGATTGGACCTTCTGCCATGTTATGGCCAAATTTATTGTGTGGGCTTAATACTTGATTTCTTATCAGGCTCTTGTCGGGTTTCAAATTTTGTATGATCAAGTCGGGGTCGACCCTACCTCTTCAGATTGAATTAAAAAAATAAATAAATAAATAAAGGCTTATATCAAAGTAGGGATGACAATGGGTCGGGTTTAGGAAATCCCAAACTCGATTATCTTATCCCAAACCCGCCGAGATCCCACATGGTGTCGGTAAACCTGTTTATTTAAATTACCTAAATGCGTATAAAAACTACTCACATGCATAGATAACAAACATGGTGTATGACAATATTATACACACACACACACAATTAAACAAATAAACGAGAGTACATTGCAGGGCCGTCCCTGAAAATTTAGGTGCCCGGGCCGAGCTGCGAAATATGGGTCTCTTAGTCTTAGGTCTTTTAAGCAATGTTTTCATAACCAAAGCGGATGTTGAACCAGTGTCCTTACCGTACCCTAGCCGGACTGGCCGAACCGAATATAGAACTGAAAGTGCCGTAATTAATAATTATAAAAATTAATATGTTTGGCTAATTGGCTCATAAAAAACCACAATTTCTTAAAATTCCATAATAATTTGAAGGACCATTATTTTTTATGTCTAGATTTCAAAAGTTCTTAAATAAAAAATGAATTTGACTTGCACCATGTGCAAAAGCGCGAGACAATTACTGTTTTATAGTACTACTATACATTAAAATTTACTGCAAAGGCTGCACAATTACTGTACCACAACACAAATATCAAGTAAGACACTTCAACTTTTTTTTTTTAATTCTGTCGTATCCTTCAAATCTAGTTTTTCATGTATGACTCATCTTCTTTCTTATCTACTCTTCACATTCTTGCGTTTATATCCGGTGATGTTCAAGATGAATTTTTTTTGGTCGAAAACAAAAAGAAAATACTTGCAGGTAGAAAACACTCGTCAACGCTCAAAGTGTCCATCTAGTAATTAGGCCCGGGCCGGGAGTCCTCCCCGCACCCCCTCATCACCGGCCCTAGACTACATTGGGTATACAATCGGGTAAATGAGTACATTTTATCGGTGAAATCACCAATTCCCAACCCCACAAAAACAATAAAAACTAATCTTAAACCCAGTCTCATACACGATTATCCAAACTAAAACCCATCCCAAATACGTTGGGTATTTGATTTACTGATTGTCATCCCTATATCAAAGTGAAGTGACTAGTTTTTGATATTCCTAAAATAAAAAGTTCGGTGGAGTCAGTTGCGTTTGGTTAAAAAAAATAATTAATTCAAAAAAAAAAAAAAAAAAAAGGAAAAGAGAATGAAGCAACGACATGGGGCCTTTGGGTCGGTTTAACACTCTTACCTGCCAACTTTGACCTACAAAAGTCAAACTAAAAAAACAGATCAATCTCGCGATTAATATTCAGCCACGATACAAACCTCCATTAATGGACCCCTTAACCTAACCACTCCCAACGCTATGGATGCTATAATATCACGACTCTTTCTTCTTCATTCTATTATTCTGTACTTAACATACCAACCTTTATAAACCAAACCTTATACGAACCCTAATTTCATTCATTTTTTTTTTTTTAAAAAAAGCGAACACGTTCAGATTCAATACAGTTTATTAATCCCAACGCTATGGATGCCGCAATGACCTCTCATACTCTCAGTTTCTCAAAATTGAACGCCTCTAACGTTAGACACGATCGTTCTCTGTAAGTATTTCATTGATCGTTGATTTGTGTTTATATATATTTGTTTATGTTTATATTTATATTCAGAGATCAATCGAATATGTGAAATGTGTGTGTGTGTGTGTGTGTGTTTTACGATTGGACGAATTAGTTGGCTGTAGAATTTGTTTAGGGTTTTATTAACGTTTTAGGGGAAGCATGATGCCTGAATTAGGGTTTGTTGAGGATATTTACAGATAGATCATAGATGTAAGAGTAGTTTTCATCATGTGGAACTGGTTTGATACAGAATTGTTAGTTTAAAAAGTCTTCGGTTTATAAACTTTGTTGATTTAGGTTATAATGTCATTTGTTGCGAGTAGCAAGGTTCGTAAGTTTGTTTGTTTTGGTTATATGCTGTGAGTGTTCAATGCTGAAGCATAAAACAGTCTAGTAATGTGACTAGCTGAATACATGGTTTAGAAGAACGGTTGAGACGAGGCGGTAAGAAAACGTGGCTGAGGCGTGCCTCATGGGGTTATGTTTGTAGGTATGCCTCTTAAGGGACGAGACTGTAAGAAAACGTGCCCCTCATGGGGTTATGTGTGTTTTTGATGTTTTAGACTTTCCATGTCAATTATTTTATTATTGATGTGATTTTGATGTTTTAGACTTTCTGTTTAAATCTTTCTATTTTATATGATTTATAATTTTTATATTTTTTTTAATATGCCTCGGTTCACTTCGAGGCTCGATTTAGTTCTTTTAAACCTTGGCTCAATATATTCTACAGTTCTTATGTGACTACAGTTCTTCCACATAAGCATTTTTAAGAGTTAAGACACCGATAAGTCAACTACTTGAAATTTGTTATCTGGTTAATTTCTTGAAATTTAACCTCAAGTTCATACTTGCAGCCATGCATGTGAACTACCACTTGGATCGTCTTGGAGCTCTGGTACAACTGGAAGAACCTTCCAGAGCTTGAAATTGGATACAGCTGTTCAGAATGGAAATCTAGCTGGAAAAACCTTTTGCTCTGCGGAGGCGTGTATTCATCCTTTGAGTGCTATCGAATCTCATTCACACGTCGAAGAGGATAAAGTTGGAGTACTTCTTTTGAACCTTGGAGGCCCAGAAACACTTCAAGATGTTCAGCCCTTTCTGTATAATCTATTTGCAGACCCCGTATGTTTAACAGCTCATTTCATTTTCAGTTTTGTGCTAACTTAATTTTAATGTATCTGTTTTATTAATACTGTTGATATATTGATACAGGATATCATTCGTCTCCCAAGGTTGTTTAGGTTCCTACAACGACCCTTGGCAAAACTCATTTCCACACTTAGGGCACCCAAAAGTAAAGAAGGGTATGCTTCAATTGGAGGTGGGTCACCTTTGAGAAAGATAACAGATGAGCAGGTAAGATTTAGTTTTATGACCTGCTGGAATTGTTGGTCATTACTATATATTTATCTGAAAAATTGTAATATTAATATTGATTACCTTAACATTGTTGTTTGCTGTAGGCTGATGCTATTAAAATGGCACTTGAAGAAAAGAAAGTGGCTGCTAATGTCTATGTTGCAATGCGTTACTGGCACCCATTTACTGAGGAAGCTGTTCAGCAGGCAAGTTTTAAGTGTTTTATAAACAACCGTTTTGACAGTTCTGAAATTTTTTAATCCTCCAAATTCTAATATATAAGAAGGGCCCAATGGGGCAATAAGATCATTCCTGCTTGAATTTACTAATGGTGATGCTGACTTCTTAATCATGGCAGATTAAGCGGGACAAGATTAAGAAGCTCGTTGTTCTTCCTCTGTATCCTCAGTATTCTATATCTACAACTGGTTCAAGTGTTCGTGTTCTCCAAGACCGGTTTAGGTGAACTAAATTTAGCGTTTCGTTATGCAAATTTAAGATTGGTTGTGTTATTGTAGTTTTATATTCGTAAAATTTAATCATGAGTTGATGCATGCAGAGAGGATAAGGTTTTGTCAAGACTTCCTGTTGCTATTATCCAGTCATGGTATCGACGTGGAGGTTATGTCAAATCTATGGCTGATTTAATTGAGAAAGAACTGCAAAGTTTTGGTTCACCTGAGGAGGTTGGTTCATTTTAGATTGCTTATGTTCCAGATCTGAACTACAAAATCTGAATTTTAGTTTACTAATTGTCGTTTTTCAATTAAATTTGTAGGTAATGATATTCTTCAGCGCCCATGGGGTACCAGTTAGTTATGTTAGAGACGCTGGGGATCCATATAAAGATCAGATGGAGGACTGCATTGACTTAATCATGCAGGAACTGAAAGCCAGAGGAATCAACAATGATCACAAACTGGCTTATCAGGTCATCTATTCAACTTCTTATTTTTTTTAGCCGTTTATTTGTTTCTACGCCTATTTTTTGCTCTCTAGATGATATTTTACATTAACGGGAAGTGAAAAGACGATTAATAAGGCACTTGTATTTTGTTTGTTACTTATGATGGTTCTCAATTTCGTATCCTTTTTTTCTTTTGACATCAGAGTCGAGTGGGGCCCGTTCAGTGGTTGAAACCTTACACTGATGAAGTACTTGTTGAGCTTGGCAAAAGTGGTGTTAAGAGTCTCCTTGCGGTCCCTGTTAGGTAATATTGTATACAGAAACTTAGTTTCTTAATCATTGTGTTTCAAACGTTACATTATTATTAGTGAAGTAACCTAAAATTTGAAACGAAGTATTCTAGTCAACCTGGCTTAAACCGTATAATAAAATTACCTTTTGATTACATGACCCGACCCACTCATTTTGGTGTTTGTTTTTGTGAATATGCAGCTTTGTGAGCGAGCATATAGAAACACTTGAAGAAATAGATATGGAATATAAAGAGCTGGCTCTCGAATCTGGCGTTGAAAATTGGGGTCGGGTCCCGGCTCTTGGTTGCACCTCTACGTTCATAACTGATTTGGCTGATGCGGTTATTGAAGCCTTGCCTTCTGCTGCAGCAATGACAACGGACACAACTGTTAGCGAGCCCAGTAGTTTTAAACAAAATCCAGTTGGGTTTGCTATCAAGATGCTTTTAGGTTCCTTCTTAGCATTTGTAGCATTGCTACTATACCCTGCGTTCAAGAATCAGAACGTCTAAGTGAGTTACACCGAGTGAAGAACTGACGTTGCTTTTAAAGATAAAGGGTCAAATAAAGAGACGGTTACGGTAGATCAAAATGGAAAGTTTTGTTACTTTTTACTGGACAAATTAGATTTTTGTTTTCGTGTGCAACCGAGGTTTGGTGAAAAGTTGTTTCATCACTTTAGTATGCTTATACCAGCAAGGTGAAAAAACCACAGATATGACTTACGAGTTCTAAATTGTTACGAAAGTTTCATACGAATTTTACCTATACATCTTTTTCTTAGGCTTAGCTTGATTTGGGATTATCTCGATTAGCGCAAGATGTTGAGCCTTGTTATATAGGCATGATGCTCTAGAGGCTATTGAAAGCCTAAAACACTGAGACATGCTGATCTACTTCTAAAATATAGGCTCGCGAGGCGTCCCTCTTGCAGTAGAGTTCCAACCCCCTATGTTTCGTGTCTCTATTCTCAAGTAAAGGGTGAGTCACTCGCAATAGAGTTTCAAACCTCATCTCGCTCTTGTGACTTGCTATGTTTCCTCTCTATTCCCAAGTAAACGTTGAGTCCCATGCGTCAGTTTGTGAGACTTTGGATATACGCTTGGTGCCACGAGACCAATATAATGCAAATTGCTCTCAAGCTCCAATGATGAACAATGATGTGTAAAAAGTAGATAGTTGTTATTACAAGAAGCTAATCCCCTTTTATCTGCACAAAATTACATAAAGTCCAAGGATCCTACGAAACCCGGTTAGTTAATCACATGATTAACCACTGACAAACAGATGATAAACATATACGATATTTAGGTAATTATTTATCTAATTTACTCGAGTCATCACACAAACTGATCTTAAATGTGGTTAGCGTACAAACACTTGTACATATATAGTATCGTAGTACACCTTTTATGTGACCAATGGTCTAAAAGAATCAATAAATAAAAAAAGTTATTTGTCACCATTTAACATAAAACAACCACCATCTCTAAATGGTTAGCTTGAAGTCTTGAACAAATGGATAATTGTGTTCCAATAACCTTTTCGAAACTACCCAAGACCATTGGAAGGGCTCTTGAAGGAAGAGTTATTGCACAAAGACGCTTCGCTGCTTTCAGAGTTCTGTAAGCACAGAGAGACTAATCCGTAAAAGGAGAGAGTACTAGGCAGCTGACATAGAGACAGGTTAGACACCCGGTCTCCTCGTTGATGTAGATCAGACCATCAAAAGGGTCAAATCAACATGCATTTCAGTCTTCTACAATCTACACAGCGTAAACTAGTGCAGAAGACTTTAATTCTTGTATACGTAATACGTAACTCTAATTATGTAACGTGTAATCCATCAGAAATTTCTCAGACTAGAACTATTTATCAAGTCTTAAAATAGCGAATGGTGAGAACCAATTGCATTACTTCTCATACGCAAATATCAAAACCGCATACTGATTTACCAGATAAGCTATTGATACAATTCGTTGTTGTGTTGATTATTACTTATTGAAACCAGTTTAATTGTATGATACGAATACGACAAAAAGAGAGTTATTGATAATAGGGAAAATAGTAATTATAAAATTTGGATGATGTGCATGTTTTATAGAACATGTCTGAAACGTTGGTCCATGAATAATAGGTAATCCACCCATTAACAAAATCATTAAGCAATCTAAAACATCCTCGGTATCATCTCCACTACAACCTAGGTTAAAAACCATCACTTACTCTTAGTTCTGCTGGGGTGAGGCTTTCGGAACAGGTGGAGCCGCCTGAGACGCTGCTGCATCAGAAGAATAAGCAGGAGGTTGTTGATATCCACCACCATACGCCGGTGGTTGCTGCCCCCCATAGCCTGGCTGACTAGCAGGTGCTCCATATGGTGGTTGGGCATATCCTGTAGCACCATAAGCAGGTGGTGCACCGTATTGTGGTTGAGCATAGCCGGTTGCACTGGGTGACTGCCCGTTAGTTGGTTGGCTGGCAGGCGGCTTTTGTGTCGGAGGAGGTCCATACCCACCATATCCAGATTGTTGAGTTCCATACCCTGGTTGACCAGAACCCTGAGGTGGATAGCTCGGGTTTTGACCAGGCTGCTGACCGTAACCAGCTTGAGGTGCAGATGTTGGAGGAGCTTGACTAGCATTATCACCCTGAGCCCCATACGCTGCAGTTTGACCATCCGGGGTTTGACCTGCAGCATTATATCCAGATGAGGGATTACCATAACCTTGTTGATAATATCCATCCTGACCGTAACCTTGTTGACCATAACCGTAAGCTGATGTATCTGTAGAGCCTGGTCCACCAGGTGGTTGGGTCTGTTGACTTTGTTGCTGACCATAGTAATCATAACCACCACCACCCTGAGCAGTTTGTTGACCCGATGACTGGTCCCAGCCGCCGGCATATCCACCTGCATATGGCTGCTGGGGATAAGCAGCCTGACCAGGGTACGCACCAGGTTGGCCGTAGTAGCCATAGCCACCCTGTTGCTGCATTTGTTGGCCGGGAGGTGCCCAACTAGTAGGGGGTTGGGCTTGATATCCTTGCTGAGAGTATCCACCGCCCATTGGATTTCGCGCACGATTCTACACAATCATTATATGATGAACAAATTATTGTCTTGAATCAACCAAGAACAGGCATGGCCCACACGCATGCATATGCATACAACATACCTCGCTAATTACTTCATTAACCATTTGTTTTGCAGCCTCAATCTGATCACTTGTTCCATCTATCTGCACTGTCCTCTCGGTTGATGTATCGCCAGGGGGCGGGTGTAGCGGTATCACCTGGATTATAATTTATGAGCATTTTACTGACAAAACGTTTGGGCGGAAAGTCGATTTTAGACACATTAATAATGATGGAGAAAGTATACGAACCTGAATACGCGCTCCTGTAGTGGCTTGCATACTTTTTATCGTCTCACCCCCTTTACCAATAACAAGACCAACCTGTAAGCATATTACATAACGTCATATACAGAACCTAAAACCACTTGCAACAACTCGACCAGAAACTGAAATTAAACTTGAACAAAGATTTACCTTCTTGTTTGGAATTTTCATCACAAACTGTTCGCCCCCACCTGACTGGCCACTCACCCTCCTAGAAACTGTGCCGGAACCCCCAGACTCGGCCTGTTTACACAACGCATAATATTAGACCCATCAAAATGCTTGTATAATAGTGACACTGCACATAAGCCTGATAAAATGATCTGGTCAGAACAACTAAATCCTGAACCCATTGTGGCCCATATATTATCCGAGTAACCCAAATGAATACGAAAAAATAAATAAAAATACCCATACAAATAATACTTTTGACATAATAACTAATAACACAAAATACTTGAGTTTACAACAAGGCAATCATATATATACCTCAGCAAGAACATCCTTAATCAACTGCTCAGCTTTTGTTATAGCATCTGCAGTACCTGAGATCTCAACGTCTCTGGTAAGTGAACTTGGGTCTGCATCCATATCCCTGGTGATCTGGATCTTTGCTCCAGATTGCAGTTGAAGATACTTAATAGTTTCCCCGGCTTTACCAATAATGACGCCAACTTTGCCATTTGGGATCTCAATTTTTTTGCTTGAGTTTGCATAGCCATAAGTAGAAGGTATTGAAGGAGCAGCATGTCCTATATCTGCAATGATTAAAATATGATAGCGTTAGTTATAACTCATAAGCAGCAACACTGTCAAACTAAAGAAAAAAATGCCTTTTTGAATTGTCTAGGGGTGTTTATAAGCGGTTGAAACCAACCGCATCACCCAAATCAAAGCAAGTCAACTAGTTTGAGATTCATATGGTTGTTGGTCTAACAATTCGGCTCACAGTTTGAAACTAGAAACCAGTTGTGTAAACCAAACCGTCTGTTTAACCTTTACTGCTTATATACTTACTTTTTTCATGTTTAGAACACGCAGTGAGATATGCGTATTATATTTGTAAACCATCTTTATCATTTAAAAACTTGCATACAAACTAGTGATTTCAAATCGCCAAAAAGGCAACAAACAAACACAATCATCAACTATAAAAAACCTAAACTAAAACTTTAAAACATAACTTAAACCTTCAAATCGAACATATATTAGATTCACAGTGTACATAACATCCACAAATCAGCAAACAGTAACAAACACAATCACTAACAAACCTTTAAAACCTAAATTAAAACTATAAAAACCTTTAAAACATAAATTAAAACTCTAAAGCCAATAGTCAGGAGATTCGAACCAGTAGGACCAGAACTGAAGTCTCTAGCATCGCTCTCATCCCAACCACCACCGCCACCTTCCTTATCAAACTTAGATCTCTTAGCTTCAGCATTATTAAATAACCTAGCGGCTATCTCCTGAGCCTTCTGTTTAGCTAGCCGGAACTCGTCCATGGGTGGCGGCACGTTGTTGTACGACGGAGCAGAGTCGAAGCCGGTAGCTCGACGGGGTCCGGATGAGTCGTCGTACTTGCATTTGAAGGAGGCGGAGTCGCCGCCTGATGGGTAGTGAGAGTCGTCAGCCATGGTTTGCGAAGGAGATAGCACGTAAAACCCAGGCGAATTCATGTTATAGGTTGGATTTCATTTTCTTTTTTTCAAATATATACAACAACACCCCATAGCTAAATACTCAAACGTTCTTCACGCAAACAATAACTAACACAATCATCAACCATAAAAAAACCTCTAAAAACCTAAACTAAAACCAACAGATATAAGATTCAAGCGTACGTCACATCCACTAATCAGCAAACAATAACAAACAAAAACAAACACAATCACCAACCATACTCCTCTAAAACACCTAAATTAAAACACAACAGATATGAAATTCAAGCTTACGTCACCTCCACGAAACAGCAACAATAATCCACCAAAAAAAAAAAACCTAAACTAAAACATTAAATAGGAGAGATACAAACCAGTAGAACCAGAACTTAAACTAAACAACACATCACTGAATTGACCTTAAACAGAGAACAAGTCAACAAACAAAACATTACTAAACCTAACTCTACAAAACTAGTCCAATACAATAACACAACCGTTGCACGCATAAGATCCACAAATCAATAAACACAATCATTACTAAACCTAACTCTAAATCCATACCAAAGCGTCTGGAACACTAGAATACTCATACTATTAAACTCATCCAAACACACTAACACAACATATATACACACAAAAAAACTCAATTAACAATAACAAACACAATCAAAAACCATAAACCTCTAAAAAAAACATAAATTAAAAGTTTAAATATCAGATTCGAACCAGTAGGACCAGAACTGAAGTCTCTAGAATCACTTCCATCCCAACCACCACCACCGCCACCTTCGTTATCGAACTTAGATCTCTTAGCTTCAGCGTTATTAAATAGCCTAGCGGCTATCTCCTGAGCCTTCTGTTTAGCTAGCTGGATCTCGTCCATAGGAGGCGGAACGTTGTTGTACGACGGAGCGGCGTCGAAGCCGGTGGCTCGACGTGGTCCGGTGGAGTCGTCGTACTTGCGTTTGAAGGAGGCGGAATCGCCGCCTGATGGGTAGTGAGAGTCGTCAGCCATGGTTTGTGAAGGAGATTGGTTGTACGTAAAACCCTAGCGAATTAATGTTATAGGTTGGATTTCGTTTTTTTTTTTAATTTACACTGTATAATATACGTAATATCTGTATTCTATTTTATTGTGTACCAGATAGATAATAATGTCATAATCTATCTATCTATACATATAATAAACCAAAACCATTTTAATAACAATATCTTTTATATATGAGATTTTTTTAAAAAAAAATTACACCAAATTAACGAGCGTTTTATTATATTTCCAACGGGTACCATAGTGCTATATAAAAAAACGGAGAAAAAAACGACTATTTTTTTCTGTAGTTTTGTACTTTTGTTCGTACATGAAAAAAACAAAGTGTTCAGGTTATTCATTAATCATGTATAGGCAAGTCATTAGTTATGTTCAAACCAGTAAATATGAATTTTATTTACAACATGTGTTAGCATTGGAGTTGTACATTGTTTTAGGTTAGATTCTAATATTAGAGTTATTATACATTGTTTAAGGTTATGCACTAACATTGGAGATACATTCTTAATTGTTTTAGGTTAAGTGCTACCCGAAGCTTTCCTGCATGTAACTGTAAAACGCATCAGTCTATTTAAGATGTAAAATTGATATTTCAAATTAGATTTCTCAACCCGGGACGCTCCCGGAATATAATCTAGTGATGTAATATATAATAATTTTTTTTTGAACGACAAATTTTTATTACACATTTATTCCACCTCCCTTGCATTTGTAAAGAATTGAACCCACAACCTCACATTTGTAAGGGGGACACCATATCACTAGACCAAGAGGTCATGGGTATATAATAATTTATTTAAAACTAAATATGATATATGGGTTCAAAAAGCTCGCGGCTTGTTGCTTGCTCGAAAAAGGTTAGAGTGTAAATGGGCTCGGTTTGTAAAGAAGTCGAGTCCAAGTTGAGGTAAGTTCGACTCTTGTCTCGCTCGTTTAAATTAAAGTCTGAATTATAATGGGTCGGCTCGGCTCACTGGCTTGACTCAGTTTTAAGAGAGCCGATCCCGAGCCCGACATTTAGGCTCGATAAAATAAATGGGCTCGATTTGGCTCGACTCAATTTGTAAACGAGTCGAGCCTAAGCCCACCCTTGTTCGGTTCGGCTCGGCTCGTTTATAGCCCTAGGTGTAGGGCTGACAATTTTAGACACTGACACGATTACAATACACGAACCCATACAACCATAACATGTTTCATGTCCTAAATAAGTAGACAATCATAGACCTGTTAACTTTATTCTCTAAACATATTACATGTTTGCTTGTTAAGCACTTGTTAGTACATGATAAGAACTTTTATTAAATAAAAATTAGGATGTGGGATTGATGATTACTTGATTAGAAAAGCATCCTTCCTATTTCAAACAAAAAAAAAAAAAAAAAAAAAAAAAAAAAACATGAATCCCTTAGCCACCTCTCACTCAGAAGAGAACAAAAAAAAAAAAAAAAAAAAATCTCCCCAACCCATCCGCCGTTGAAGTGAAGACCATCCCTAAATCGCTCAGTCACTTCCATCCACCGTTGAAGACCATACCTAAATCCCTCATGTTGGTGTCTTATCGTGTTTCTAAACAGGTACGTGATCGTATTCGTGTTCGACATTTATAGTGTTTTTAAACAGGTCTTATCGTGTTAACTTGGTATAAAAAGGTCCGTGTTCGTGTTTGAAAAAAATTGACATGATAAGTTATTGTGTTGTGTTTGTGTTTACATGTTTCGTGTTCGTGTCTTAACGGATTGTGTCTAGCATGATATGTCAGCCCCTGTATGGGTGGAGTTATGCTACAAATAATGAAAAGAGTAAACGCCAATTTGCATCCCTGTGTTTGATGGCATAATCAACTTGGGTCCCTCCTTCCAGATTCTTGCATGTTGAACCCCTGTGGTTTGCGTTCTTTTTTACTTTGAGTCCCTTTAGCTAACGGACATCAATATATTCCATTTGATACCTAAGACTATGTAGTGTGGGACGCGAGCGAGCAGGCGCAAGCGGGCAGCTGATCCACGTGGCTCACAAACACCACAACATACACGCACGAGTGTGGCTTCGAGCGAGCCCACGCTATCATGCTCGCTTGGGTTAGCGGAGAAAAAGTAGTTGTTGGACATCAAAATTTGACCGTTGGGGGCTGGCGAACTATTTATTTTTAGAAACCTTTAAACTTTATACATTATATTTTCAAATTTTCACTCACTTTGAACACGAAAAATGAAATGGAATGACTTTTCTTCGTTCGACTCTTCGGAGGAAGACGATTTGATTATGGAAGTGGGCAGGATAACGGTTAACTACTTAATTGCCCGGTCTCAAAGGCAACCCGTGCTAACGAGACAACCACCTCTTGATCATGATAGAAAGAGGGCAAACGAAACTTTGATACGACACAATTTTAGCCCTAGTCCTCTCTATAATGAAGAACATTTTAGGCTATGTTTTCGAATGAGCAGACAACAGGAGCGATATCAGTTTTTTCAATAAAGAGAAGATGCAAGAGGGCGACCAGGGTTCACCTCTGTACAAAAATGTACAACCGCTCTTTGACAACTGGCATATGGGCTTTCGTCAGACGCAATGGATGAATATATAGCAATGTCCAAAAAAGTTATGCGCGATTCGCTTCATTTTTTTGTCAAGGTATATGTGTGTGTATATATTGTTTAAATTTGTCAACATCGTTTAAACTGTATATATTTACGTAGGGATCATATCCATTTACTCTCGAAGATATTTTCGTAAACCAACATTGTTTTCATGTGCTCCACAGCCAACTAAGTCCAAAACGCGTTGGTGATTTAAGAGGCAGGACATTACTTATGAACCAAGATCTCTCCTGTCCACGGATGATGTGGGATATGCCTAGGGTGTTACAACAGGGGTTTTCGTCGTAGGGGAAGGTGTGGTGGTGAGGTGGTTATTCCGGGTGATGGAAAGTGGTATATCGTTGGGAATGGTGGCGAATGGGGAGGATCTTTGGTGGAGGAGGTGAACAGAGGAGCGACGATTATAGGAGTGGTGGTTTAGAGTTTTATAGAGGAGGGTGGTGTGGTGGGTGGACAGTTATGATGGTGGTTTTAGTGGAATAGTAAAGGTGATGGGTGTGTACTTCAAGTGACGGTGGTTGACGATAATGGTTTGTGGTGGTTTAATGTTTATCGGTGGGCGATGACGGGAATTTAGAGTTCTGGGTGGGTGGTTCATGGTGTTATGTTTCTTGACGACGGAGACACTATGGAGATGGTTGGTGGTGGTTGATGATGGTGACGGTGGTGGTACACGATGAAAATGGTTTGTGGTGGTTGATGATGCTGACAGTTGTTGGTTGCGTTTGAGATAGAGGAACAAGGGTGGTAGGTCATTGACGGAGGAGTGGTGGTGGCGATAGGTGTAGCCGAAGGGGAATGGGTGATAGTTGGTGGCCACGTAGGCATCAGTTATGGCTTGTTCTTGTCCGGTGTTCATGGAGTAATGTTGGAGAAGAGAATGGTTATAGGGTTGTTGATATAGGGACAAAATGGCCATTTAATAATATTTGAATGTTCAATGTAACAAGAGTTAACATGAGGGACTCACGGTGTAAGAAAAACAAAATCAAAATCACAGGGACACAACATGGGAGATTTTGTAAGTATAGACTTAGGTTGATGTTGTCATCAATCCATAGGGATGCAAATTGTAGTTTACACTAGTGAAAATCCTAAGAAATGTGAGAATGATTAAGAATTAACATGTAGGAATCATGTTTTGAACTTATAAATGATGTTTTGGGTTATTTTAGCTTGAAAAAACAACAAACACAACAATTTAAAACACAATGCAATGTATTATAGCCATGTAATTTAAAACATAGTTAAAACATACTGCTTAGTACTTAAAACATAATGTTTAACTTTCTTGGCATGGTGTTTTAAATTTTAAGCCTATAATACATTGCTCTATATTTTTAATTGTTACGTCTGGTGTTTTTTTAGCCAAAACAATCCAAAACATCATGACTAAGCCCATTTGTACGCTAACGTCACCCCTGTGGTTTGTACATTTTAGCATTTTCATGTCTTCATAATAAAAATTACATCATTGATGTCAACTTTTACAAATAGTTTTACAATTAGTATAATTTATACCAACAACGAACCCATTTGCAAATCTACTGGTTTTACTTGGTTGATGGTATTTTTTTCACGGGGTATGGAGCTTTGTTAGAATTTATGTTCTTAACACATATTCTTTGTTTTACTTGAAACATGATGTACAATAATGACATCACCTAGAGAAACTAATCATTTCACTAAAAGTAAATTATTAAAACCGTCCTTGTAGTTTGGGTCAATATGCCAGTCCAGTCCAGTCCAATCTTTTAAAAATTGCATGAACACTCCTTGATCTTTCAGAAAATATGCCTAAACAGTCTAACGACTTAACCCAGTTAACTTTTCTCCGTTAAGTCAGAAGCATTTTCGTCCAATCGTGTATAAATTCATCTTCTTCCCCATTTCTTCTTCCCTGATCAGACCCACCACCCACCATCATCTTCACCTTTCACCACCACCACTACCCACCATCTCCTACATAATGCAGCTTTCTTTGACTCACTCATAGGTCTATAACGATCTCCAACTCAAAACTGATCCAGTTAATTGAACCTGTTAATCATTTTGCTGATCAACTATCCATTACACTTCTGATTCGGTATAGCTCCTGATTAAAGAGTTGCACTATTCCAATCTAAGTATGAAAGTTGCTTGTTTCACTGAAACGTCACCTAACCAAACCCAAAGTGCAGACTCTGGCAATGTCTGATAATGTTCTGGGGCGACGTTTCTGTTCTAAACGAACCCCTTTGTACGTAGGTTCGATTCCTTCTAGGTCCAAATCGACCATCCCTCTTGCTTGCAGGTATGGTCAATCTCCACATGTCCCTTTAATCAATGACGCTAATGCTGCTTTGATTTGATTTGATTCCTCTATTTCACCGGACACCTAATCAAACACCTCTGAGCTGCAGGTAACCCTAAACTCGCAGCCCCTCTAGGATTTACTCACAGGTCCTTCAATTTGTAACAGATAAAGTGTGATTGGGTTGGGGGTAAGGGATGTAATTTACTAATTTATCACTGGTATTATTATAATTATGATTGAAATGTTTCTTCCCCGAATTATTATCTGCAATTGCTCGTTGTTTGGATTATTATTATATAACCGTTCATTTGTCTTGGGAGATTTTTCATTGTTTGGGTAGTGGGTAGTGGTAGTGGTGGAGGAGATGGTGGATAGTGGTGGTGGTGAAAGGTGAAGATGGTGGTGAGTGGTGGGTCTGATCAAGGAAGAAGATGAACTTATACATGATTAGACGAAAATGCCCCTGACTTAACGGAGGAAAGTTAACTGGGTTAAGTCGTTAGACTGTTTAGGCATATTTTCTGAAAGATCAAAGAGTGTTCATGCAATTTTTAAAAGATTGAACTGGACTAGCATATTGACCCAAACCAGACGATTTGTAATTTACTCTTTCACTAATAAGCTTCCAATGCCAATACCAAGAAAAAAAAACACACACATTTATAAATTTATAAACAAGCGAGATTTCATATCGGAAACAAAGAAAAAAAACACAGAATATTTAAAACCATAAACATGTCTTAATCATTTTGGTCGAGTTCATAAAATTTGAGTAATAAACTCACTAGCAATAAATAATTAATCACTTTTGTTATAAAAAAAATAAACATGATTCATTTCCAAATGTTAGGTTTTCAATAATAGATCTTATGTGATAAAACACTAGTATATAATTCTAATAAAACATGTTTTGTGCTTTCCATAACTAGCGCAAATTAAGCACTAATAAGTCGATAAATAACAAGAGTTTGTGAACAGAACAACATTTTCAGGTGTCTTATTCAATCCCCATCTTAACAAAAACAGCACTCAGCCATAGAAAAAAAACCATACATGGGTGTGTGATAGTTGCATTGATACATGAGCAGAAAAAGCAAACACACAACTTATTTGGTAAAAAAACACAGTGCAGGGAGAACCTCACTTAGTCCACCAGTGAAGGAAGTCCTTGCGTCGGTTGATCTTTTTCTGCAGCTGGAGAAGCCCGTATAAGAGAGCCTCAGCTGTCGGTGGGCATCCAGGGACATAAATGTCAACCGGGACGATCCTGTCACAACCCCTGACAACAGAGTATGAGTAGTGGTAGTATCCACCACCATTTGCACAGCTTCCCATGGAAATCACCCACCTTGGCTCGGGCATCTGGTCGTACACCCTGCAAATGAATTTACCATGTCAGTCCAACACGTAACTACAATATAGCATATGAGAATTTGGTAAAAATGGATGTCATGAAAAGTTGGTCAAAGCAAAGTCGAGTAAACTAAAAATCTTGTGAGATGTTGGTCAAAGCAGAGTCAAGTAAACTAAACATCTTGTAAGATGTTTGTCAAATTGTTTGTGAATAAATAAAAATGACACCTTTTAACATTACCTATCCTATAATTACCAAAATGTCTTTGTGAGCGTGTTTCTACTATTGCAAATAGTACTACCTCCTTATGCTTATGGTACAAGCTGTTGATGCATCACTTTTCCTGCAAAACCATTCTTTTCTATCATTCACCACTTTGTTCTTTCTATCTCTAAAACATCTCTTTGCCTTCTCTCTACTCTTCTTTTTCCCTAAAGCATCAACCACTTTCCCCTATCAATAAGAGGTTTTGTCTATCCTTATTTTACCCTTACTCATAACCAAGAACACCAAATGCAGGGATGTCTACAAAAGCTTTTATACATGGTAACTATGTCAGAGATTAAAATGGTTGTTTATGTGGTTTGCAACCACTAGTAAAACGATCATCAGTTGGTTTAGCTTTAGGATTTATGCTCCTACAAATATAATCACCCTGAGAATCTCTGCTTAGTACATTGATAATTCACTGTCAATTAGGGGTGTGTAACTGGTTTATCTTAGCTTACCTACAATACAACCAATTTTAGTTTACATGTTTGTAGTTGGAAATACACAAAGATGCATGGAACCTAAGTACACATCACTACTAAACGAACCACCTAAGGGGTTGGTTCTGAACTGAATTGGTTCGAAACTGAAACCGCACTAGTTTCATATGTCATTCGGTTTAGTTTTCATTTGACATTTTTGGTAAGGTTTGATATCAGAGTGACGCATAGCCAAAATTACCATCTTATTTGGTAAACGTAAGAAATCGTTAGAGAAAACTCACAGACCCTACCAACAGCCTAAACCAGTGGGGCCAAGTAAAGTGCAGCTTACGTTAGACACGTGGCTTTCAAGGGTTTAAGACAGGAAACCAGTAGAAGCTGGATTGGTGAAACATCTGCTAGAGAAGAATCAGGTGCTTAATTTACTTGAAACAAAAGGATAACTAGTTGTAATGAGGTGTTTGAACTTTGAGTGTGCATTTTAAAAGTAACGAGGTGTTTGCAGATAACTAGTTGTAATGAAATGTGATGTTCTTCTGCTCATTGAAGCTGTCACACTCAGTTTGATCATTGAAGGTAACTGGTAAGTTCCAACTAGTTAAAGAAACGATAAATATAATGAACAAAATTAACACTGTGGATGTATTTAAATTCAAAATTATCAAAATTTACCTTTTCTCAATTATAAATTACCCACCACTATATGTTTAAATAAATTTGTCATATAAAACTAACAATCAAGCTAACTATTTAGCCTTTGAAAAGTGTGCCTCAGGTGCGCGCTAGCTGCAAGGCTATCAGAATAACACATCAAGGCCTCGAGGTAGCACTTAATTCACATGTGGCTTAAAACTGGTCAAAATTAGTGTATGAAGAAGGCTGATATGTAAAAATGAGCAAAACTTAAGTAAAAGAGATGAGAGAGATGTGACTTTTGGTTATACGTAAAACTTAGTTGGTTTTATGTATAACAATGCCTCAAGTACGTAAAGCTCTCGCTTCTTCATTATACCTATATTTTGAACACTCATGTCAGATTTTGGCCGATTTGGACCGAATTTTTCTGACTTTGGTGACTATCGATTAATTGAGTGATCAACTGAAAAATAATCGGTAGATGGCCGATCGACAATTAATCACCGACTAGTCGGAGTAGTGATTAGTCACGAGTTTTACAATGCTGTCTAATTGTTCTATTTAGAATGAAAGAATCTAATTGGATTATGAGTTAAATTGATACTCCATTGCTAGTTCAAGCTTGGCATGCTTGGATCGTGTTCTTTCAAACCTAATCGACTTAACATGGTGATTATCTCAATTTCTGTATCCTAAACTCAGTTTAGACAGCCTTCAGCCCTACAAATTGACCGAGTGGCGCTTCTGTGTTTCAGTATCTCTGTCGACCAGTCGCCTATCCGTTACACTTAAACTCTACTTCTCTATCAGTTACCTACTCTAATCTATATCGATGCGTCTCCGCCTCGTAACCAAGGTTCTGTCCAAACTCAATAATCATGAAACCCTAGAAATCCTAAACAAAGATTCTGTCACCAGTGTCCACACTCAACTGTCATGAAACCCTAGAAATTAAAACCCTAACCCTAAACATAAACATAAACATAAACATAAACATAAACATAAACATAAACAATAGGTAACAAAAAGGATTAATAAACACTTACTTTCTCAAAGCAGGAGCCATCTTATTAGTAAGAGTACCAGCAACAATCATACAATCAGACTGTCTAGGACTCGGCCTAAAAATAATCCCAAACCGATCCAAATCATATCGAGCAGCGCCAGTATGCATCATCTCAACAGCACAGCAGGCGAGCCCAAACGTCATGGGCCAGATCGATCCACGACGCGCCCAGTTCATCAGATCATCAACCTTAGATATCACAAACTCAGCCGTCTTTGATAAACCTGCAGCTGAACCGGTTGAAGGTGGACCGGGCCGTGAGTACGGCGCCGGAGAAGAGAACGACTCGGATAACGCCGGCACGGTTGTGTGGATCGATGCGGCGGCGCGTGTAGATGACGCGAGGAGAGAGAGACGGTGTGATTGTTTTGCAAGGAGAGCCATTGTAGAGAGAGAGAGAGAGAGAAGGTTTGCAGGTGTTTTGAGGGAATTAGGTTTGAGTCGATTCGGGTCGGGTTGATTTGTATAGGTGGGTTGGAGTTGGGAGTTTATGTTTTAAGATGGAATCATGGAATGATCGATAATGGTGGTATCTTCGTGTTTCAATAGATGTCACGAATCAAATTTTAAGGGTATGATTAATGTTATTGAAGGGGTAACACGTTAAAGGGACTGGTTTTGGAATGAGATGCGTATGAGTTAATGTTTTTAGGACTCGGTGTGACGTCAAACAAGTTTTTTTTTGTTAGTTTATTGGTTAGATTGGACGTAATAACCGGACGACTTTGTAAATATTATAAAATAAAAAGCCTAACATAGGAATAGTTAAAATATAATCATGTTCGACCTCGTGGTTTTCTATTTTGACCGTCGGTTTTCCAATCGAACCTCTGGTTCACATAAAAATAAGTTCTAAAGTTCTAACACCCTAACCAGACCGGCTAAGGCCCCAGTTCGGGCCGGTTTGATTTGATTTGTATAGGTAAGTTGGAGTTAGTAAATGAATGATATTGGTGGCATCTTCGTGTTTCAATGTGTATCATAAATTGAATAATAGACTTATGATTGATGTTGTTGAAGGGGTAACGCCCTAAATGGTTTGGTTGTGACACTAGATATGGAGGATTGGTGCGGAAAATATGTTGGTGATTCGGTATGTTTGATGTGGTACTAGTTTGGATTGGATTAATTAGCATATGGTGGAGGTCGTCATTTTAGGTGAGCAGTGCATCTCAACAAACTAGGGACCAACAATAATATGTAAAACCAAGTAACAATATATGGTCAGAGGAGGGCCACATGTCACGTTATCTTAACCGTTTTGATCAATTTTTTTTTTACAGGGTACACACATGTATCGATTTATATGAGGTCAAAATGTTTTGTCAATAAAGTCTCTCATATTCTCATGGCAAAGCTTAGTTATAGAGATATCATCCTATTTGTGGTAGCCTAACCCTTCACGATCCCACACCCCATGATCCAAGGGGGAGGTTACATAGGATAGGAGTAACTCATCTCAAAAGTCGAATCTCAACCTCAAGGAATGAATGTGGTTTTGTATATAAAAAAACAATAGATAGTTTTATACATGTATCTAATGTCACCATGCATAATTTTGGAACAGTAAATATTCAAAAGAAAGAGACATCCAGGAATTTTGGAATTGTTTCATAGACTTTTAACATGAATCGAATTGATACATTATTCATTGATTTCCATTATGCGTATATATCTTAATGCTAAAGCCTAAAGTGCACATTAATATTGAAATGTTAGTTAAAAAAAAGTTAATAATTTAACTAAACCAACCTGGAAAAAAGTCTTCAGACATCTTAAAATCGAAACATTATAACACTATTTGACTACTATTTTTCAAATACAATATACTTTGTTTACAACTTACAATTACCATATTCATAACATTAACCTAATAGATATGCAACAATTTATTTAAAGTCACACATTTTCAACAACAAAAAAAAGCCCTGCTACTTAAACATTCTTCACCATCAAAATCTTGATTAATTTGTTTTATTTCTATGTTTGATCTTAATGTTACCCACCCATTGCCCTCACCACGCCACCACCATTGCGCGACCACCATAATCATTCATTCCCACGCAGCGAAGACAATGCGACAAGGCCTAACTTCTGCAGATTCATTTTAACAACAGTATCCGTAAACATCTTAGTATCCTCAACCGTATTCCCAACAGGCACATCAACAATATACGATTCCAAAACAACAGTGTACACCTTTTCGTCCTTCTTAAACTCATTAACCGAAGTAACAGAAAGATAGTTACTCAACCTATGTTCACCACCCAAAACTCTAAAACTCAATATATGCTTCTCATCATCAAGAACCTCAAGCCGCTCAGTGCTCGTGGAGGCTGGGAGACCCGACATGACTGTCACTTCACGTATGCTGCCAACTCCACCGTCCCCAAACATGTTGCAACTCTTGATGAAATGCTTGTAGCGTTGTGGGTTGTCGAAACTGCGAACAAGTGGCCAGACTACGCGTGTGGGTGCGTCGATGTGGTGGGTTATGAGGGATGTGCATGTGTTGGGCAGTTGTTTGAAGATGTGGTGTGCATTGATTAAGAGATGGAGTTGGGAGTATTCTTCTTGTGTGAGGCCTTGTGGGATTGTGTTTTGGTCCATTGTGTGAGGTAAATGAAGGGATTAGATTATTGAATAATGGTTTTAATGTGTAGATGATTGGTTGATATGTAGAGAAAAGGACTAATCCAAGTTGGAAGCAGATCACATGGAAATGGAAGTGGCAAAAAGAAGGTTGTAATGAAGTTCTTGTGAGTGATGAAAAGGATGGGTTTTTTTTTTTTTTTTTTTTTTTTTAATTGTTTTCAACCATAAATTATAATAATTAGCATGATGTGAAATAGGTCGGGTCAAAATGGATCACATAGGTGTCTTATGAGAATATGTCCAATAGATTCGTCGGTTCATGTCAAAACACATTGGGCCGAAGCAGGTGTACCCGCTTTAACATGTTCCATGGCTAGTGGCGACTTTAATCTATTTCTTTTATGGTTAGTGTCAAAACACATTGGGTCGAACCAGGAATCCCTCCCTTTCTGTTTTCTTCATTTGTTTTCTCTTTATTTCTTACCAATTTGGATGAATGAATTTAAGTCCAGAAACCACTCCATTTCAGTCCATAAAAACAACTCCGCAATATAATTTTCCCTTCCTTCCAAATCATTTCTTCTCTCCTTAAATGAAACTATGATACACAACGTCAATGCTGAGGGAAGGAGGGTTAAAGCCAGGCCCAAATTGACTTGGGTTGAGCGGATTAGACATGATTTACCAGATTTACACATATCGGAGGGCATGCATGGGGACAAAACTTCATGGAGACGTAAGATTAAGGTTAGAGACCGTTACAGACAGAGTACATATTATGTCTTAGCATAAAACTTCGAAATTGAAAAAAATGTAGTTGTAACTAGAATTTAAAATTAATATATGATGTCATTCAGAAAATTATATAAATCTTTTATATTAACAGTTTTTAAATCAATTTAAGTCATTAGCTATTATAAGAAAAGAGCAAAACTAAAAAAAATATATATTCAGGCTGAAAAAAAAAGAAAGTTAATCCTACTCCTACCCATGTCAACTAGTACTAAAAATATTATCAGTTTGCACATGTTACCCAACCTGGCCCAACTTTGCCACCTCATATGTATATACTTCTATAAACAATATGATCATCAAAGACAGTTAAACTAGTTGTGTTTTATACAACACCAGGCTATATTTGAATAACTTATATTTACATGTTAAAACTGCCAACAGAACCTGTTTGCTTGTCAAGTGCTTCGGGTTTACAAACTACGACTACTTGAACATATCGCTCTTTAAAAAATCTGTCATCTACCCTGTTAAATTTTCAATATTTACTAGTTTTGAAACCATTTTCGGTGTTTCAATATACAGCTTAAGATTTTTTTTCCCAGAAGGTTTCAACTTGCCTGCTGAAATTTTCGTGGGGTGAAAGGAGCATCGGGTCGTGGACTTGTGGTTGGTTTCTTATGACGAAAAAATGGTATCCATTTCGTTGAGATCAGCATCACGTTAGTTCTTTGCGTAGTGAAAAAATGATTTCACTTTGCATCCTCAACCGATGTGTGGAAAACAAAACTTGGAAATGCTGTGGTGATGTCCCTGAATAATCAAATATAATTTAAACAACTAACTCAGATGGGTCAGATGGCTGTGAAAAAGATAGTTCATGACTCAAATTAATGTAATTTTTTTGCAATAGTGGTGTAATATAGGTAGTAAGATGGATTGAAACAATAGTTTGTCTAGTTTTTGAAAACTTATAAATAATTAAATTGTGAATTATGATTTCAAAAACAATATTATCACAATTTAAATCATTGAAAACAAAACAAAATAAGAGGTTGTATGCATTAAAAAAAGCAACTTTGAACGGCTTTCTCAACCTTGGTTTTAAAAAGCGCTAGGCGCACAAAAGCGACGAGGTCTAAGCGCATCGCAAGAAGCGCAAAAAGCGTGGGATTTTCGTACCTGAAGCACACACTAATTATATAATTTTTTTTATATATCCCATAGGCTTTTAGCTTCATTTTACCCAAAATATAGCTATAAATAAGGTTTTTATATGATTTTACCTAAAACACCAAGGTACAACATTTTTATGCATAAAAATACTTGGTGTACGAGAGGCGCGGGCCTCAGGGCCAAAAGCGACTGAAAAAATGTCAAAAAATGCGCTTTTTCTGCGCCTTTGGGTAAATGGGTAGGCGCAAAGCCATGAGGCGCCCTAGGCTACGCCTTGATGCGCCCCGCGCCTAGGCGCGCTTTTTAAAACCCAGTTCTCAACGCGATAACGCGTTCCATCCATTTGACCAATTTCTAAATTTTCCAATTTGGCTGTTTGAAACATGAAAACTTTTGCTAATATCATATATACCCAGCTATAGAGATTAATATAAAATATACGCATTTGAGATACTCGAAATTTCATATTGACCCATTTCATTATATACAACATATGACGTGACCAATATACCCTTCTCTTAACTCTTACACACCAAACTCGCCTATCCTAATGCAAGTTTTAAGAAAGGATATAAATGTCATAGATTTGAAAATTGGTATGATTGCTCTTATGATCTTTTGTAGAGTAAATATGATATTATACCAAGTTTTGGGGAAGATATATGGAATTAACCCTTAGAGCATAACCGAAATCAACTAATTCATAAGTAAACGAGTCAGAATTGCCACTTCTACTATTATTCTATTAACAAAAGAAAAAACAAATTTAGGAAGAAAAATACATACGCGAGATAAGGAAGAGTCATGTTCTTCAAAAGGCCAGGATATCGAAGGACAAACTCTTTCCATTCCTCTTTACAGATTTTACCATCTCCATCAGCATCCGCGTCAACAAATGTCTGCAATAATCATCATCTTTGTCTTTTATTGGTTACTACAGAAAATATAGATAATAATTCTTTTTTTTTTTTTTAACAAATTTAGGAAGATCTTACTTTGTCAATAATAGCCTCAAGAAGATCATCGGATAATGTCATCTCAGATTCCATTAATATTGCTATCAGCATCTGCTTCACCTATTCAAAATAAAATGCAAACTGAGTTCCATACATGATATCTGTCGGACACTCGAATGTTACAGCATACTCACTTCCTCTCGCTCAATATACCCTGTCTGTCGCAGATCATAGAGCCTGAAAGCAACTGCAGAAAATCATATACATCTTTAAAGGTTAAATCTTGTAAGATATATAGTTTAAAGAAAATCATGAAAGTAGTCATTTTTATGAGTGTATATAACTCTATGGTCATGTCAGAACAATTTTGCGCATACTCATGAGATACGCGAATATATGATCGCGTATATACTTTTCTTCGCCTAAACTCCAAATATTAAATATTTTCATTCTATAAACATATAATGCATATACACACGAATGACAAAGCATGCTCGAATCTATGCACAATATCGTGTCATGTAACATTAGTTTATTTAATTTTGGGGTATGGATTTTATTAATCCAAACTTTCACCCATTGGCCGGCAATAATATGTACTTCAAAAATTCCCAACAACGATCCCAACTTTCAACATATTGGCCGACAATGAACCTTTGTTAACTGAGAACTAACTCAGTTAGTGGATGATGACGTGGACGCTGACGTGGCATGCTCACGCTGATGTGGCACGTCATCATCCATGTCAGCATGAGCATGCCACGTCAGCGTCCACGTCATCATCCACTAACTAAGTTAGTTCTCAGTTAACAAAGGTTCATTGTCGGCCAATACGTTGAAAGTTGGGATCGTTGTTGGGAATTTTTGAAGTACATATTATTGCCGGCTAATAGGTGAAAGTTTGGATTAATAAAATCCAATACCCCTTTAATTTTTAATAGGAAAAAGTTTGATACATGGGTAAAAGGAGATACATGACTCTGTGTCGCGTATCTTATGATTAAATGAGTGATATGTTTTTTACATGACTATATAGGTATAACACACTAAAAAATGGCTATTTTGTGCTTTTCTCTACATTTTATTATTAATGAAAGATTGAAAGTATAGCTTTAACATCTTACAGTTTATTTTATCTTCTGTAGATGCACAGGGATGGAAAATACTGAGAGCATGGACAAATTCCTCAAATTCAATTACACCATTCTTCTTCTCATCAAAAAGATCAAAAACCTATAAAAATAGCGTTTTTGTAATTGTAATGTCTTGTAAAATGCTTGGTTTTAAAAAGCGCTAGGCGCACAAAAGCGACGAGGTCTAAGCGCATCGCGCGAAGCGCAAAAAGCGTGGGATTTTCGTACCCGAAGCGCACACTAATTATATAATTGTTTTTATATATCCCATATATATTCCATGAGTTTTTAGCTTCATTTATCCAAAATATAGCTATAAATAAGGTTTTTATGTGATTTTACCTATATGTACAAGCCAAAAACACCAAGGTACAACATTTTTATGCATAAAAAATACCCTGTGTACGTGAGGTGCGCGCCTCAGGTGAAAAGCGATTGAAATTTTGACAAAAAAGCGCCTGAGGCGCGCGCCTTTGGGAAAAAGGATAGGCGCAAAGCCCTAAGGCGCCCTACACTGCGCCTTGCGCGCCTCAGGCGTGCTTTTTAAAACCCAGGTAAAATGTGGGATATAGCCTGTCCAAAAATAGATTAACAAAATTAGGACAGATTAAATAACTTTTTAACAAAGCATCTACCCGATCCAAAAATAGATTCTCGCCCTGAGGGGTATTGAATAACGCTAACCGGAGCTCTTCCTGTACAAAAGTACACATCAAATTACTAGCATTTATAGACAATGATGCAATACATAAGCATATCCATATGACTGAAATGAAATCAATCAAAATGGCTAAATTTGGGTAGAAATCATCAATGTCAGAATTAGGGCTATAGATGTATAAAAATTGGGTCTGACTTGGCAAAGCGCCTATGGCCCGCAAGTCTAGACAGATCAAAAGTTATGTCCGCTTTAAGTTGGACCTTTTCGGTCCAAATACAAGTCTGCTAGTTCCAGACTTCCTAGATCATATCTGTATCATATTTACTCTTATGACTTAATTGAAAAGTGAAAACTAGAAAGTATACCTTGTGTATCAATCCATCATCAATAATGGAGGAACTCAAGCTTTTAAACAGTTCAAAAAGCGCCTCCACTTCATTAACACTAACTGCAAAGACCGTAAGAGTGAGTGTAAAAGGTAGCCTTGGTAAAATTCTTATCTCATGCACGACATTGCCACATGATTGTTAGAACAGAAAACATATGTGCCTTTAGAACATATCATCCCAATCAAAACACAACTTTTATAAAAAATAACTATTTGCGGAACTAACATAGTTATATCGACTGAGTTGCATAAAAACCATTCACCTCAATTACAGTATCCTCCTCTATTACATAAAAATGCATCCACTTTTGAAGAACTGCACAAACGACTAGGGGTGGCAATTTTTAGACACAACCCAAAACATGACTAGGGAATAATAAGGTTTTGGGCCGGAAATCTGGCCTATCTAAGCCGTTAAAAAAATGGGTCATGCTGTTGTTGACCTAGTTAACCGTTTAGTTAAACAGGCCGACCCGCCCAACTGTCTAATTAAGCATGTCATTGACTCATGGTTTAAAAAAACGGGTGAGGCGTACGCCTCAAGGCGAAACTCTAAGGAAACGAGTCTGAGGCGCGCCTCATGGGGTTCAGATTGTACATAGGCCTCTAAGGGCTGAGGCGCTAATATTAGCGCCTCAGGTGCAACTCGGCTACGCCTCAGGTGGTTTAGGGTGTTTTTGATGTGTTTTTTTTTTTTTTAGTGTTTTAGACTTTTTGGGTCAATTATTTTATTTTTGATGTTTTAGACTTTTCTAGGTCAAGTATTTTATTTTTTATAGACACATAATTTTAATATTTTTTTTTGACTGCGCCTCGAGCTTACACCTTGGTTCGCCTCGAGGCTCGTTTTTCGTTATTTTAAACTTTGCATGCACTAACTCGTTTATGACCCGTTTAACCCCCTTTTTACAACCACCAATCCCGATTGACAAGTTTACAACTTGATTATTACTTGCCAACCCGTCTGACACGTTTAGATAAACAGGTTAAACGGGCTGTGTTCAAGTTACATGATTTTAAGTGTGTCCAGGTCAGGGTTGAATCTTTTTTTTTTTTTTTTTTTTTTTACACAAATAAAAATATGGGCAGTACTCAGATTGAACAATTCAATTCAACCCAGCAATCCACAACCGTCAACCCGACACAATTGACACCCGTCAGTGGCGAAGCTTGAAAAATTGGTTCGGGGGGTCGGAAATAACCAGTCACGGGACGAGACCTAATTTTTTTTTTTCTATTATATGTTTGGGTCGGATTATATGTTCGGGTCGGCGATTCGGGTCGAGTCAAACATTAAATACAATAATATCAAAGTTCTAAGCATCGTTTAACAAAAAATTGAACAAATACACTAAAACATTAAAAATGAGACAAAGCGTGGGTACCTGGATGAAGAATTAAAAAAAATGCGCGCGAAAAAACCGATTAAGAACAGAAACCGAAACAAACCGAAACCGAAACCGAACCGAAACCGGTCGTACGAACAGACGAAACCGGCCCAAAACCGAACCGGTTTGGAACCGAAACCGGTTCGGCTAAGAACCGGTACTGTACCGAACCAGTTCGGGACCGAAACCGGTTTTGGCAAAAAAACCGATTTGAACACCTCTAGCTGAGAAGGGACAAGGTTTTTTTTTTGTTAAAAGTTTTTTTGGGTTTAGGTTTTTCAAGTGGGCTTTGAAGTTGGGTTTTTCTAAAGAAAAATCATCAAGAAAAATAAATGGGCTAAAGTAAACACTTGGGTTTTACCTCTTAAAATGGGCCAACGGGGGTCGAAACCGTATATACCTATTTTTTTTTTCAAAAAAACGGGGGGTCGAAATCGTATATACCTATTTTTTTTTCAAAAAAACCGGGGGGTCGAAAACATATATACCTAAAAATTTCTATACGGATACTATATAATCGGCACTTCTGAGCGAAAATTCGGGGGGGTCGGTCGCCCCTCCCCGCCCCAACAAACCTTCGCCACTGACACCCGTTCACTACTTTTAAAAAGTAGTCAGTTTGATCTTCAATCTTCATTGCTCTAAATTTCAAGAAAGTTTTGACAACCACATTTATTCTGATGACAAATACTTAAACATCTTGTCTACTATTTAATCTTTAATCTTAAATCCTCAAATTTCCCTAAAATTTAAAGAATCCATATCAATTTTGAATCTAATATTACTTCAGTTGACTTTATATAAGTCAAACCAAACATGTAATACCCTGAATTTAAACTAAAAACTGAAGTATGAGCAACACAAAGCAAGCAAAATTAACCAAAAAACTTACAATTAGATCCAGAAGCAAGACGAGAAAGCTGATGATGATCAAACAAAGGTTTCTTGGAAACAGAAGAAAACCATGGTTTAAAATCAAAGCAGCCAGAGACAGTGAATAATATTATTTCAGCTATGACCAAAAGGGGTGTGAATGCAGCACAAATCTTGTCTCCAATTGTTAATGATGAGTCCCATATCTGTTAAAAAACAAACAAACAAACAAATATATGTTTGAAAGATATAAAATGGAGTACATAAATAAAATAAAGATACAGAGGTTGAGATGATGAGGGATTTGTACTGATGAATCATTGGATGTGCTCATGGTGAAATGTTTTTAATGCAAGATGGTTTGGGCTGTTAAAGAAATGTAGGAAACCATGAGAGAGAGAGAGAGAGAGAGAGAGAGAGAGAGAGATGAAATGAAATGTTTTTATAATGAGAATAATAAATGGAATGTAGAGGTGGATTAGGTGATTAACATGAAAGTGTTTTTATGGGACACTACGAAGGTAGTCATTTTCAGCCATAATAATAATAATGAAAAAATTAAAAAACAAAACATTTTAATAGTCAAATCTGCCAATAAATTTTACTCGAGACTATGTTAAACGGGCGTTCAACGTATATCACAATGCTTGTTTAAAATTCAGGAGACTATGATTTGATATACATATATGTTATAGTCGTTTAACATATACATAAATGATAGTTTGAGATTCATAGAGGTTATGATTTGACATAAAAACATATAAGCGTGGGATTTGTGAAAATTGTAGCAATGTTAAGTCGAATGCCTACGAGTAAAATAATAATTAAGTTTGTTTAATTATTATTTAAATTATCTATCGGTATTATTATTAGGTTTGAGATATGTTTCCTACTATTTTTTATCTCGGGAGCGTCCCGGGTTAAAATATCTAATATGACATAATAAAATATATTATTATTATTATTATTATTATTATTTTAAACAAATCTTTGCTATAAGTTATCATATTCAAATATTAAAAAAACGAATCTCTGCGCCAAGGTATAAATCTAGTGCCATTACAAATGAATTCGAAAGTTTGTAATCGATCATTTTAAAAAGAAATAACATGAAATAAGAAAAAAAAGTTAATTATTGAAATATCGAACGCATTAGTCTAAGGGTTATGTGATGCGTTAAAAAATTCATTGGTATATGATCGGGTATATAGTTCGGGTATTTGGGTATGTTGTTTCGGGTAATCGGGTCGGGTATCACCTAATCCCAGACCCGACCCAAACCCACAATTTTTTTAAACTAATCCCAAACCCAACACAATACCTGTCGGGTTAAAAAAAATAGTCATTTTTTTTCTCCGTTTTTATATAGCACTATGGTACTCGTTGGAAAGATAATAAAACGCTCGTTAATTTGGTGTAATTTTTTTCTTTAAAAAATCTCGTATATAAAAGATATTAACGTTTAAAAGTTATGGGAGGAAACATGAGAGAAAAAATAATAAAGTTTTAATATTTAGATTTAGTAGATTAGGTATTTAATAGATTAGGTTAAAGATTATAATAGATTAGGTTAAATCATATTTATTTCTTTTTTTTAATCTATCTATACATATAATAAACCAAAGCCATTTTAATGACATGTCACTCAAAGAGGCATTCTCCTCCTTGAGTGTGCCATGTGTCATCCCATGTGACATTGAGATATTTTAGATAAAAAAAAGAATTTAAAAACAAAATTGGATTTTCAAATTTGGAGATTAGAAAACCCTAACCCTAAACTATAAATTGGGTATCTCTTGGACCAAATCAATTACAACGGTGCCATTAATTTAGATAGAACCCATATTGATTTAAGCCCATATTTGATTTTTTTTTCGTTTTAATCCTAATCTCGATCAGGAAGCAAGAATATAAAACCTCAACCATAACATTTATTGGCGGTGGCAGCCATTAATATTATTCGATAGTCATAAGTTTAAATAAACTAATTTTGGTTTTGATTTTTTTTTTATGATTAAGGTTTTTAGTGCTTTTTTATGTTGAACTACTAGGTGTTAGCATTTGATTTATAGATTGTTTTATGTTGGGTATTGAATATTGATATTAGAGTTAATGCAGTTTTTTAGCCTTTATGATAAGTGTTAATATTAGAGTTATACATTGTTTTAAATTAGGTTTTGAATATTGATATTTGAGTTATGCATTATTTAAGCCTTTATGATAGGTGTTAATACTAAAGTTATACATTGTTTTTGGTTAGGAATTAATATTAATATGTTATAGTTGTACATTTTTTTAGCCTTTAGGATATGTGTTAATATTAGAGTTACATTAGAATTATACATTGTTTAAGGTTAGGCGTTAACATTGGAGTTATACATTGTTAATTTTTAGGTTAGGTGTTACCCGAAGCTTTCCTGCATATATCTATAAAGCGCATCAGCCTATTTCATATGTACAATTGATGTGTCATATTAGATTTATCAACCCCGGGACACTCCCGGGGTATAATCTAGTATATATATATTGCAAAGGGATTAATCCTACATGTCATACTCTTATGCAATCCCTCCTTTTGCCACATCATATCCTATGTGGCATCTCTCAAATGAGAGATTGCATAAGAGTATGACATGTAGGATTAATCCCTTTGCAATATATATATATATATATATATATATATATATATATAGATTGTTATTGATAATTATCGTTTAATTTTATAGTTATAGTAGGATTAGAATAGCTAGCCTATATAAACCCTTGTTTTCTAAGGTTTTGATAATCCAACAATAAATAAAAGTTTTAGTTTTCTCTAAGTTTAACAAGTGGTATCAGAGCCACGGTTTTGAGAGTCACTTTCCGAATTTGCGGTAAAGCGATTAGAAGGTTTCGTGAGATCGGCAATTAGAGTGACATCACAAAGTAATTAGAATTTATTAGCCAGATTTGCGAGGTGATGTTTTCGACTTTAAACAAAACTAGCAATTAATTGATCGAAGTCTCTTCGTTCAAATGAGATTACCTAGATCGGTGTATGTCGCCGGTGAAAAGCCCGTGCAATGGATCGGGAATTGTTTGCTGGTTGGTTGTGATAGCTGGTGTTAGTGATCAGGTTTGTTGCGTTGGCCGAAAGTTAGGCCGGAAAAAGCATGCGTTCGTGGTTTGATTCAGGGAAGAAGAAGTGATCGGGTCCTAGCAACATCAAATTTAGCGGTGGTGTTGTATAACGACGATGAATTGGGTTTGCTAAGCGTTTTTGCAATGAATTGATTTAATATTAAATTTGCATCACAAAATTAGATGATTAAAGTCTATGAATTCGATTTGGGAAACCTAAATATTACCAATTGAATATTTAGTTAAAAATGTATCACCAATAATTATGAGAAAAGAATTAAGTAAATCGATTTATTAAAATTGTAAATAATTGAACAATAATTTATAAAGGGAGGTTATATTAACCCCCCCCCCCCCCCCAACTTCTATTCCCACACCCCCCAAAGCGCTTCACTTTGGCCTAAGCGAGGCGCTTTGGTTACTTTTTTAACTACCTCGGTCCGAGGTTAAGTTATTCTGATTTTGACCCCAAGCGTCTCGCTTTGGCCAAAGCGAGGCGCTTCGAATCCAGCTTTTAATTTTGGGGTTTTTTTTGGTGTTTTGAATTGGTTTTTTATTTTAGTTTTTTAATTTTTTTAATATAATTATTGTAAAAAAAATTATAAAAATTAAAAAACAAAATAATAACCACAAACTTGTATCTAGGGGTGTTCAGAAAAACCGCAAACCAAATAAAAACCGAAAACCGAACCGTAACCGTAACCGAAAAAACCAATCCGAACAACGAATTTGGTGTTTGGTTTGGTTTTAACTGAAACCGAATTGCTTATTCGGTGTTTGGTTTGGTTTTTGGTTCTACATTTTTTTTATTTGGTTTATTTGGATAACCGAATAAACCGGTAAAATAATTAATTATTAAATAAAAATAATAGTAATATTTAATAACTCATATATAATATATAAGCCCAAAATATTAAACCCAAACCAAAATAAATAAAGCCCACCAATTTATAGAGGTAATAATATGAGTATAAACTAGTAAACTAGGGTTCATTTTACTATTTCTAATTTTTATGATGTTTCTGTTTGCGTGGTTTGATTTTTTGGTTTATATTTATTGCAAACTTTCTTTTCGGATTTTGGAACATATAGGTGTATAAGTTAGAGAAAAAAAAACTTCGTTTCAATTTGGTTTGTTTGGTTGAATTTGGTTTGTTTGGTTTTAAACCGAAACCGAACCGAATTCAATTTGGTTGAATTTGGTTTGGTTTTCATATTCCTAATTTGGTTTGGTTTGGTTTTTGGTTTGAGGTACAAAATTTTGAAAACCGAATAAACCGAATCGAATAAACCAAATAAACCGTAAACCGAACCGATGAACACCCCTGCTTGTATCGACTTGATGTTTAATAGTGTTGTCCTTGAAAATAGCGATGGATGATATCGATCCAATTGCTAGAGGGTCATTGGTCTTCAGAGTTTCCAGCCTTTAAAATGACACTTCTAGGAGATTAATGAAGATATTCATCAAGACCTTTGCAGAGGGCCACTATTCATATATAAAGAACATTAAGTAACCTATTGCCAAAGGGTCACTATTCATCAGAGTTTCCAACCACTACGAAATTTATCTACTCACAGTGGTGTGGTCTACCTTTTTGCTTATGATCCAACACCAAATCTCATTATCTGTCAACAATGAAGGCAACCTGAAACAACCGGATGGTTGGTAGCTCTAGGTAAGAACATTGTGGATGAGGATTGTTTACCTTCCTATTGATTTCAAGTATGTTGCCTTCATCGTTGACAGATATCTCTCCGACAACAACTGAATTTTACTTGCTTGCCTGAAAGCGGTCCAAATACCATGGTTGTTGGATGTTCATGTGAGAATGCATAGTACAAAATTCTTTTGACAAACGTCTCGCTGACCTGAAGTTCCTTTGCAACCTAGTTCCTTTTAATTATAAACAACATTAAAGAGGGAGCTAGATATTCCTCATGATGAGCAGGAATTGTTTACCTTCCCATTGAAAGATTAAAAAGTCACTATTCAACGATGAAGTTATTTTTGGGAATTATATGTAAATGGTGGTGTTGGGAGTTGGGTGTACAACTTGCCGGAAAAACACACGTTATAGACTTAGTGACTTACACGCACTAGGACGTTCGTAGGTGCTTGACCACGGACTTGCTATTCTCTACTATTTGATTGTACGCTGTGCTTCAGGTGAGTTTCACGGCCCCTCTATACTGTTTTATTTGGGGGAAGGATATGTTTGTCAAATGTTGTCACATGTTGAAATAATTTTAAAGGTTAAAATGTGATGAGTGGCATGATGAGTACTTGAGTTTGGTTGTGTGTTCGCCACTCGGGGTTGAGTCCTCGCTCCTGTAACCATTAATTCAGGGGCATGAAACCGAAGGAATATTTGGATAGTACTATTGGTGCCTGACAAGGCCCACCCCTAATCGATAGCGTCGATTTTGCATCGGTGTATGCCTGGGGTGCACGTATTCTGAACTAAGTTGTTATTTGCCGAGAAACAACTTGTGATTGCGGGGCATATTTATTAGTCTTGGTTTGGTTATGGGCTCAAGGGATTGCTCATCATCATAGTTTTGTAGGAGCTAGCTACTCCTTGCTAGACGTGAGCAAATCGTTTTTTTTTGCCGAACCGGTTTCGGTTCCAAACCGGTTCGTACCGGTTCCTGGCCGAACCAGTTTCGGTTCCAAACCGGTTCGGTTTTGGACCGGTTTTGTCGATTCGTAAGACCGGTTTCGGAGACCGGTTTCGGTTCGGTTCAATTTCGGTTTGTTTCGGTTCGGTTCTTAATCGCGCACATTTTTTTTAAAGGCAACACAAAATTTTATTTTATTTTCATAAAGTTCAACTTTTATTGATTTTTATAATTTTTTAAGGTGTATGGATATATATTTGTATGTGTGGAAGCTTTTTTGTATAATTTTATTATATATAATTTTTTTTAACATAAAATTCAGTTTTTTTATTAAAAAATACCGGTTTGAGTTAAAACCGGTTCGGTTCGGTTTTTCTAGTGGGGATGGGGAACCGATCCTAGAACCGCCGGTTCTTGTAGAAACCGGACTGGTTCGTGTAGGAACCGGTTTTTGGACGAACCAGTTCGGTTCGTGCGGTTCCGGTTCCCAAACCGGTTTTTTTGCTCACCTCTACTCCTTGCAAAGGCCACAAGATGTGCAGGTTTCGCACATGTTGTAAAAATGTTGTTGTTATGAAACTAAAACCTGTGAACTCACCAATATTTTATATATTGACGTCTCTTTTAAACATATCTTTCAGGTAACTAAGTGCTGAATCGATATGGGGCTAGTGCGGTGGAATACGGGATGTCGGATACTTGTCGGGGTTTCATCTATTGTTACCATTAGGTTGAGACATAAACGGAAACACCCCACATTGAGACTTAATATTCGTTGTTTTATGTAATGTTTGAGACATGATACTCCGTTTCGACATCTTAATAAATTGATCTTTTCTAATTAAATATAGTTTGTGTTGATCTTGACTTTGATATGCTTTCGAGCGTTGCGCCACGTGTTTCCGCCATTGGCGTGGTGTGACACGTTTCACTTATCTTGGGATCCCTATTGGTGCAAATATGAAGTGCACCAAATTTTGGCAGCCTATTGTTGAGAAATTCAAGAAACGACTATCGAGGTGGAAGGCGAAATACCTCTCTTTTGCCGGGGGAGTGACCCTTGCTAAGGAGGTCCTTGGGAGCCTCCCTTCCTATTACCTTTCCATCTTCCCGTCTCCTAAAGGTGTGGTGAAGGAGTTGGAAAAGCTGCGTAGGGACTTTATTTGGGGCATGTCGGGTGCGAGACAAAAAATAAGGTGGGTGAGGTGGTCCAAGTTGATCAAACCCAAGAAGCTTGGTGGCATTGGGATCGGCGGTATTAGTGATTTTAACATGGCCATGTTAGCTAAATGGTGGTGGCGGTTTAAAGATGCTCCCGACCAACTTTGGGCTAAGGTGATTCACGCTATTCATAAGTCCAAGGTGCAAAACAAACTTGTCCTGGTTAAGAAATCGGTTGTGGGGGGTTGGAAGGATATTTGTGCAATGGATGATTCTCTCGCTAGAATTGGGATTAATATTCATGATAAACTCAAGGTGCAGATTTGGGATGGCGGGAAAACGAGGTTTTGGTTAGACGTTTGGCTGGGTTCACAACCGTTTTCGGAAAGATTCGGTTCTGTGTTCAGGCTGGGCAAAAATAAACACGCGTGGGTTAAAGACTGCTATGTTTCTGACATGTTGGGTCTGCGGTGGATTTGGGATTGTTCGCGTGATCTTTCTATGGCTGTCGAATGGAACGACTTTGCAGGTTTGATCGCTGTTCTGCAGCAAGCGGTCATTGTCAAGGGGGAGGACTCTTGGACGTGGGAGAACAACTTTGGTGCGAAATTCTCGACTAAGGGCCTGCGCTTGGAGATTATGGCGGCTGACTTGGGCCCTGCGATTGATCAGCTTTTCGGTGGAACGCTTGGGCCCCGTTAAAGGTGAATTATTTCTCCTGGAAGGCGGTTATGGGCTGTGTGCCATCTAAAGAAGGGCTGCAGATGAGAGGGGTCAATGTTCCTTCTTCTTTGTGCGATAGATGCGGTCTTTGTAGTGAGTCGGCGGACCATATTTTTGTTAGTTGCCTCTTCGCTAAATGCATTTGGTGGAATATCCTTGTTTGGCTTCGGATCCCGTGGCCGGCTGATCAGTTTGCGATCCGCGATTGGGTGCAGGTTGTCTTGAATAATCCGGGCTCTAAAAGGTGGAAGAAGATCGTCTATACGGTGATTTTGGCAACAATATGGAGAATATGGAAGGCGCGAAACCTAAAGGTGTTTGAAGGCCGATTTGAACCTGTTATGGCGACTGTTGAGGCTATCAAGGAAGATACCTTTTCTTGGATTTCCACTCGGGTCAAAGTTGCTTCTATAGATTGGGACAAATGGGTCATGTTCGATGTCTTTGATCTTTTGTAATTTGTGCTCTTTGGCGGCTGTTGTGGTGTTTTGTCTTTGTTTGCGTGTATGTTTTTTCCAGCTCCTTGCTGGGTCTATATATATATATATATATAGTTTTGGCCGTTCAAAAAAAAAAAAAAAACTCTATTTCCTATAACTAAAAAAAAGAGACAAACCGACTGGCTCCCATCAAATTCACCATTGATTTTTTCAAACCCACGTTTTCTCTTTAACCTTTGCATACCGAACCCACAACAAAAAAGGGTTGACAGGTAAGCAAAAGTGTCCGATTATGTTTGCGTTAGTACTAGTGTTCGTGGATCTTCCGCTTCGCATAGTTTTAAGTATAAAAAGTTACATGTTTCGTAAAAAACCATAAAAAGAAAGTAGAGCACCACTGCAGCAAACTCGTAACAACTGTAAATCTTTACTTAACTGCCCTGTTGTTCCTGCTTCTTTTGCCTATCACGTATGCCTTTTTTTCAATAAGAAGCATACCTTCTTCTTGCAGCAGTGGTCTTTTTGTGGAGTGTGGTGTAGCTTATTTTTCCTGGAGCAGTGGCTTTTTTTTTTTTTTTTTTACAACAACCAAGTGAAGTACCATTACAAACCAAGTAGTCTATAGGCAGAACCTAAGCACCCAAAGTAGATGAAAAACAAACTCTAGTAGGAATAGAGAAGACTAAGGGCTTATTCTGCATTTTTTACAAATGTCACCTTAAAAAATATATATAACATTAGCAAAATAATTTGAAGTATATGGATCAAAATGCATTTTTTTTTACAAATGCCACCTTAAAAAAATATAACATTAGCAAAATAATTTTAAGTATATGGATCAAAATGCGGTATTAGTAAAATAACTCAGCCAACCCGCCTAGAGTGTACCTGGGCGAATAGGCTTAACGAACCGGTCTAGGACCCGACCTAAACAAATAAAACCGCTATGAGATGGCCTAAAATGGTCTAAACCAGCATAAAAAATGCCTAAATACACATGGTGTTTTAGTTTTCTCAAGCCCTCTCTTTTTAAACACCTTGTGCCTTTGAGTACCTAGCTTCAATGACACACAACTACGTACCATAAACTAAAACTTTGACAAAAAAACCAGAAATCACCCAATGAATCAGTTCCCAATTTAAATTAGCAGATTCAACAAAGCAAGTTACCAATTTAAATGAATAATTTAGAATTTTAAAACACTCATAGGCATGCTGGTCTATATAGAGGGTGTTTGGGATTGCGTTTTGAATCTGATTTTTAGATTATTGCGTTTTGAAAACGCAGTTAATCAGTTTTTAGTGTTTGATTGCGTTTTGAAAACGCAGATAATCAGTTTTTTAGGCTACCAAAACGCAATAATCTATAAGCAGCTCCACCCCTGCTTTTCCAAAACGCATAATCTGTTTTGAATAATCAATCCCAAACACCCCCATAGTAAAACAACACTTATGAAAATATCTTGTATAAACCAAAATTTCAAATTATTGACCTACGAATGTGATACTATATGCTTATTCTACTACTTTTGATTCATAGAATTTCAGTTCTTTTTTATAAATGTAGTTCTACTCCTATAATATATACATAACAGTATACAAACTGACACCCAACAATTAAAGACACCCAAAACTAACACTTTCATACATGCACACATACAAAGTTATACAACACTTTGAAAACAATGTAATAAATAAGGAAAAATGTCTGCAAAGTGTTACAATGTTACAATGAGGCATCATAACACTTTGAAAACATACTGATTCTTACCTTTCTTTGCTGCTTGGTACACACCAACAAATACATAAACCATCTTCTGGGTTCCTGTGTCTAAGACCATGTGTAGTGGAGCGTGAAAATGGGCGTGCAATGAGAGGAAAATGCCCCAAAACGCCATGCACACAGCCCCTGGACGTTTTGAGGTTGTTTTGGGCAAGGGCTTGAAATATTTTGGAATAACCTACTTTTTGCTGGGCCAATCAAATAAATGCAAGTGGAGCAGGGGCGTTGAATTCCCCCTACCACTTCGTCTATGGTCTAAAAAAGGGGGAGAAAGCAACAAGTATCTCTGGTGGTAACACATAGCTTTGGGGCAAATGATAAGTTCACTGAAAATCCTGTAAATAGCAAAAATGCCATAAAAATACTCAATTTGTTCATCTTTAAATAGAAGTGTTATGTAATGTAGTTACAGAAAAACTAGTGAGTAGTCATAAATCATTGGTAAAAACACTATTTGGTCTGCTTGTAGATGTATAGGCTTATAGTAATCTAAACAAACCTTAAACTTATTTTGCTTTGTTGTTAAAAACTTATTTTATGAATAACATATTGGAATATGATACAATACTCCCATGCACGTGATCAATTCAGTTGCATGATCCAAATACTCAGGCTTTACTAGTTCATGTTTACGTTATGCTTAGTTTGAATAAGTTAGTTGTGATCCGTAATTTATGTTATTCAGTTGTAATGCTTGCTTATAAAAGCAGCAGCCTTGATTCTATTTTATCATTCACTTCCAAGAAATAATATTAAAAGCCTTTGAGTATTCTTCTCTTCCATTCAGTTGTTATTGTATTGTGTTGCTCCATTTTCCCTTATGGCCAGAACTACTACTGCTGTTGACACTAACAACCTATGGTTTCTGGATTCAGGGTGCTCTAACCACATGACTGGATCAAAATCTAGTTTTGTTGAACTTAATGAAGATTTCAGGTTGGATGTTCAACTTGGGAACAAGAATGTATTGGCAGTTGAAGGCAAAGGTGTGGTCAAAATTCATACAAGTCCTAATACTCATAAACTCTTAACTGATGTCTATTTTGCACCCACTCTATAATACAATTTATTGAGTGTAGGACAACTTATGAGGAAGGGATATAGTCTACACTTTGAAGATAATATGTGCACAATTCAAAAACAAAGTGTAGAGCTTATGCAAATCCCTATAGCCAGTAATAACATGTTTGTGTTAGATGCATCTAAAACTGTTTCCAGCACTCCCATTCAGGCTGCAACCACTGAGTTGTGGCATAAAAGGTATGGACACATAAACTGGGACAATCTAAAGAAGTTGTATGAGAAGCAGATGGTTGTAGGCATACCAAAGATCAAAGGAACAAGTGTATGTGAAGGGTATATTTTGGGAAAGCAAATTAGACAGCCATTCAAGAACACTTCATGGAAAGCCACAAAGAAACTGGAGTTGATACATGCTGATCTGTGTGGTCCAATGCAGGTACCCAGTCTTGGACATAGTCTATACTATTTCCTTCTTATTGATGATGTATCTCGTATGTGTTGGGTCTATTTTTTATCAAAAAAATCTGATGCATTTGATAAGTTCAAGGTCTTTAAGGCCTTAGTGGAAAAACAAGCTGAATGTCAGATCAAAGTCCTAAGGACTGATAGAGGAGGGGAGTTTTGTTCAAAGACATTCAACTCCTTCTGTGAAGATCATGGTATAAAAAGAAAGTTGACTGAACCCCACACTCCACAACATAATGGAGTGGTTGAAAGGAAGAATAGAACTGTTATGGGGATGGCAAGAAGCTTGCTTAAAGACAGAAGGCTATCTAATTATTTGTGGGCAGAAGCAGTGGTTACTTCAGTTTACTTGATTAACAGATCTCCTACAACTGCAGTCAATGACAAAACCCCCTACCAGGTATGGTTTGACTCTAAACCAGATGTTACGTATCTTAAAGTGTTTGGCTGCATTGCATTTGGTCATGGCAGTTGGTCCTGGAAGAAGGAAGTTAGATGATAGATCAAACAAGATGGTCTTTATTGGCTACTCCACAAATGGAACAGGTTACAGTCTGTTCAATCCTCATACTAAAAGAATTGAGTCCAGAAGATATGGTGATACAACAATTATTGAAGAACAAAGCTGGATCTGGGAAGCTTTGTACAAGTCAGAAAAGCAAGAGTTTGAAAGATTGTATGCTGACCCATTTCCTGAGGAGTTTAGTGATGAGCAGGTCTCTCATGATGATGGACCTTCATCTGCAATGGAGGGACCATCATCACCCGCTGTCACAACATCTCAGGGAACATCAAGTCTAAGTAATGAAGGAACAAGTGTTGAATCATCATCCTCTCCTCCACTGAAAGTCAGATCAGTAGCAGATTTGTATGCAAGCACTCAAGAAGTACCAAATTATTATGTAAGTTGTTAGTTTGCCTTGAATGTTTCAGATCCTACAACTTATGTTGAGGCTGCAAAGAAAAGGGAGTGGCAGAATGCTATGATAGAAGAAATTGATGCTATCAACAAAAATAGCACATGGCAGCTTGTTGATTTACTAGAAGGGAAGAATATAGTTGGTCTTAAATGGTTATTTAAGACCAAGCTTGGTGCAGATGGACAGATTATAAAACACAAGGCAAGATTGGTAGCAAATGGTTATTCTCATAAGTATGGAGTAGATTATGAGGAGACTTTTGCTCCTGTAGCAAGATTTGAGACTATAAGAATAGTTCTGGCAGTTGCAGCTTACAAAGGTTGGTTTGTACATCAAATGGATGTCAAATCAACTTTTCTTAATGGTGATTTGTTGGAGGAAATATATGTTGAACAACCAGAAGGATTTCTGGTAAGAGGGCAAGAATACAAGGTGTATAAGTTATATAAGGCTCTCTATGGCTTGAAGCCAGCTCCAAGAACTTGGTATGCTAAGATAGATGGATATTTCAGCAGCAATGGTTACAAGAAGAGTCTGAATGAGCCCACACTGTATGTAAAGCAAGGTACCACTGATATCATTTATGTTTGTCTCTATGTAGATGATATCATTTGTACAAGTTCGAGTGATGTTATGATAAAAGAGTTCAAAGCTGGAATGAAGAATAATTTTGAGATGACAGATTTGGGCTTACTACAATATTTTTTGGGGTTAGAAGTCAAGCAAACTCCCAAAGGTATTTTTATATCTCAAGAACAATATGCTCTTAATCTGTTATCTAAGTATGGAATGAAGGATTGCAAAGTTGAAGAGGTGCCTATGAGTCCCTATGAAAAGTATCAGCTGCAAGATGGAGAAGATAAGATTGATGAGACCAAGTACAGGAGCTTGGTTGGTGGTTTAATTTACTTGACACATACCAGACCTGACTTGGCCTACTCAGTTGGAGTGTTGTCCAGGTTTATGCATTCTCTATCCATGGTGCATGCAGGAGCTGTAAGAAGAATCTTAAGATACATTGCTGGAACTTTTCATTTTGGATTGTGGTATCATAAAGAAAGCCATATGGAGATCTTAGGATACTCAGATAGTGACTGGGCAGCTTGTGTTGATGTCAGGAAAAGCATTAGTGCCTATGTGTTTATGATTGGTGGAGGTGCTGTCTCATGGAGTTCAAAGAAACAAAGTACAGTTGCACTCTCAAGTACTGAGGTAGAGTACATTTCAGCCACTGGAGCAGCTTGTCAAGGTATATGGATTAGTAGAATTTTGGAAGATTTGGGCATGGTTCAAAGACATGGTATAACAATAATGTGTGACAGTCAGTCTGCAATCAATCTGTTTAAAAATCCAGGGCAGCATGGAAAGGCCAAGAACATTGAACTCAAATACCATTTCATTCGTGACATGGTTAATCAGGAGAAGGTGGTTATGAAGTTTTGCAACACTGAAGAGTAAGTTGCAGATTGTCTGACTAAAGCTCTTGCAAGAGAAAAGTTTGTATTTTTCAGATATAAGATGGGAGTGCAGGAGTTTGCATCAAGGGGGTATTGGAATATGATACAATACTCCCATGCACGTGATCAATTCAGTTGCATGATCCGAATACTCAGGCTTTACTAGTTCATGTTTACGTTATGCTTAGTTTGAATAAGTTTGAATAAGTTAGTTGTGATCCGTAATTTATGTTATTCAGTTGTAATGCTTGCTTATAAAAGCAGCAGCCTTGTTTCTGTTTTATCATTCACTTCCAAGCAATAATATTAAAAGCCTTTGAGTATTCTTCTCTTCCATTCGGTTGTTATTGTATTTATAGTTACCATGTATGGATTTTGTTTGGTTGTTAGTTTATGATTGATTTTTACAGTTGTGGTAATTTTGTTACTTGGTATATGTGTGTGTTCTTATAGGATCTCTATTTCTTTGGCTCTCGGCATGAAGTCCAACCTTTGTGTAGGTATGTCATTTCCAATCTCATAAAGCTACAGTCAATTTTGATTGTCTTACAATTGTGAATTTTGGTGAAAGTTTTATTTCAAATAATTAAAGGGTGGGAGTTCCGATTAGGATTCAAAGTGGTTAACATGTTAACAATTAGGGTAAGGGACATGGAAATAGCAACAATATTGATACCTGGATGCCATCATTCTATAATGCTGCTTTAGTGTGACTATTTAAATTGACAATTTAAAGGAGGTTTTAGAAGCTGCAATTTGTTTAAAATGCAGACTTTTATTGGAAATAGAGTAAGGGAATTGGAAGTAGGGACAATGATGTGCTCAAAGTGGTTTAATAAAAACTAACTAAATTAACCTAAACTAGACACTCTAAGTTTTAAATTTATAAACTAAGACTCTCTAAACCTAAACCACACAACCGGCAAGTGTACCGGTCAGTGCAGTACAGCTAAAGTAAGTCCGAGTATCGAACCCACGAGACTCTACTAGAAAACGTAAACTAGACTCGACTACTTATCTACAACCTGACTAAATAATGTTGTGTTGCTTAAAGGGGGGTTTCTAATAAACTAATGCAAATAAATAAAATATAACTTAAATAAACTATAGACACAAACTGGGAACTAGAACTAAAATCAGGTGATGGGAAGGCACTACCTAGGCTAGAATCCTACACATGAATGATAAATTTCTAATGGCTATGGAACTGGTGTGGAACCGGGATCTTAAAATACTAAACATCAAGAATAAACTAGACACCCTCGACCCATCTCAAGGGGAAACCCTAGAATACTGTTGTGCTGTTAAACCACCGGTTGAGAGGTTACCCTCACAGGCTTACCTACTCGAATCTTAAAGTACCCGCTAGACAGTCTACCTCACAGCGCGAAAGTCACAATACACCCGAAAGTGCAAGGGGTAACTACAATATTTCTGATAAGACTTGGCCTACAAGGAATGCTAGGGAAACTAGGAATATCTTCTCACAAAGCCTCTAGAACTAGCAATTTAACACCCTAGACAGACCAACAATCTCGCACCTTACAGCTATTGAGAATTGGTAGAACACTTAGAATAATCTAACTAACAATTATAACTCCTATGGATAACCTGCATAAATTAACCATAAACTAGTTGCTAACACCCAGTCCGCAACCTAATCCGCATTCATACATGAAAGACATTCACAAAAACGCAAGTGGAGTTTATAAAAGTTAATTAAACAAAACTAAATATGCATACACATCAAACCAGAAAATAAAGAATTCTTTACTTAAAAATTCATCCACAACCAAGAGTTCCAAAACCAAATAGAAAATAATCAAACAAGCGTATTCATCATCGCCTAGGTAGTTCAACGATCTAGCCAATAATTGTCATGACAAAATCAAAACAATAAAAACTAAACATATTCATGGTGTTCACAACGGGTATCAAATATATAAATAAATAAATAATTAGATTAAAACCGACCCGTACTCGCACCTAGGCTTCAACCCTTGACCAACACCTCCTCCTCAAATATGCTATGCGGCTGTTGACTTTTTCTCCAAATCCTTGTTCCGATGCGGCTCTGTTCTTGATTATTGTCGCAGCCCCTCCCCCTTGAATAATATAGCACCTCAAAACTTAAATAATTAAACCTCCAAGTAAATTGGAGCCCTAAAACAATATTGGGTTTGGGCTTTGACACAAAAAATCACGTTTCCTTTTACTATTATTATTATTATTATTATTATTATTATTATTATATACTATCAATATATATAGTATTATAACATCGTGCTCTAAACTCGGGTGTTCTTGACTTGATCAAAGTTGCTTGTTTACGCTCCAACGTCAATGAACACCTACACAATAAAAATAAAATAGATAAATACTAAAAAAGACCCAAAACTAATAAAAATTTATAAAAACCTATACTAAATAAAATAGACCGGTACAAGCCTAAAACTAATAAAAACACTATCTAAACGACTCGAAACTGTACAAACTTTACAATAGAAACAGATGTGTTTTACAATACATCAGACAATATTCATAACTAGGTGACATCATTCTATAAAGTGGCTTTAGTTGTTAAGTCTTTTTTTTTAATAATTTTTTTCAAGACAAAATAAGTTACATTTAGATGGTGGGTAAGCGGGCGACAAGCTGCGTCGCTATCCCCTTTTGAATCGTAAAGCCTATCCGGCTAAACACAAACCCTTGGTTCTTAGAGTTCTGCGAGTCACTGTGGACCACCTTCTGCACTCGTTTCAGAAACCGTACTGCATCAGGGGCCAGAGATCCAAATGTGTCAAAAGCAAACGGCAGGAACACATGTTGATTCTCTAAACCATCTAAGTAGGGTTCGGAGTAGGTTTAAAGATCCGACCATTGGTTATTCTGCTTCTAATAAAGTGATTTATGGTTCAGGTGTTATAATTGATATAGAACATGCTTCTTCCAAGTAGTGTGGTATCACCTATATTCCAAAAACAAGATTCTGATTTCTTTTTTTACTCACATTACCCAATTTTCAGTTTTGTATTTTTTAACATTGTTCAATGTTTTTGATCCATCATTTAGAGATGAACAAGGTGAGTGACATATGGTTAATGTTCTTTTTTTTTTTTTTTTTAAATTTCCTTTATATATTTCTTTTATAAATTTTAAGTAATCTTATTTCTGATTTAATGTATTACTTTGCTAGCTTCTTTACTCCCTATAAGAAAATTAAAATTTGGTTTTTATTTACCAAGGGTCATATCCTTTTAGTCCATATGCAATGTCTTCTCCAAATGTGTTGATAAGCTTCTGTAAGTTGCCTGATTTGATATGATATATGAATTTTCGAAAGTTATAATCTAATTTAAGTTTATATTGATGAAATTTCTATTTTATATAGGTGAATGTAAAGAGTGTGAATATATGGGAGTTCATTATCTAGACAAACTTCACCAGTTCATGAGCCTAAGGTGTTATTTTGCTTTCTTTTTGTTAATAATTAATCATTTATAAAATTTCAACATATATAACTTTTTGTGCAGTGATTTACAAGGAACTTCAATGAAGGGACCACTTCCTTCTAATATTCTGAAAGGCTCTGGTTATTCACACAAGCTTGGATTTTATTCACACAACCCTATACGGGCCGTAGAGGGCTCTACGGCCCGTAGGGCTCATTTTGAAACGCCTAAACTAATATAATTTAGGCGTTTCAAAAGAAACGCCAAAACTAATATAGTTTAGGCGATTCGTTTGAAACGCTTCAACTATATTAGTTTTGGCGTTTCTTTGGAATCGCCTAAACTATATTAGTTGAGGCGTTTATTTATAAACGACTCAACTATATTAGTTGAGACCGAAACATACATTGTGCAACTACGCTCAAATCACAATCACAAACACTAATATAGTTGAGGTGTTTATTAAGAAACGCCTCAAATATACTTGAAACGCCTAAAATATACTTTTATAATCCTTCACTTGTCTAATACATCTATCTAATATGTCTATTTTCGATCACTGAGGCGTTTCGAAACAAATGAGAGTATGCACAGATTCCGTGTAGGGACTCGAACAGGGACAAAAATTTTTTTAGGATGAAACTGAATTATAAACAATAACACTAACAAGAACCGAATATGTAAACATAAACATAATAATCTTTACTAATACTGACCTAGGATTGAAGATGGGTTGAAGTTGTGATTGAAGCACTTGTAACCCTTCGTTTGGTGATTGAACCACTAGTCTCGAGAGGGTAAACTTGAAGGGTTGTGGAAGATAGTGGAGGTGGAAGATGGTGGAGGGTTGTGGAAGAATGTGGCGGATTGTGGAGGTGGATCGAGGGGTAGGGTTTGGGTTTGGGGGAGATGAAAAAAAGGGATTTAGGGAAATGAAGAGGGACGAGCAGTTTCTGATCTGTTTTAAATTTTTTAGTTTTACCTACGGCCCGTAGAGGCCTCTACGGGCCGTAGATAATGATAAAAAAAACGGTTGGGACGAGGATCGAGCTTGGGCACATTATCACACACACATACACAAGACACTTATAGAAACCATGGTGATCATCTGGGCTACCAGTTCGCTGGTTTCATATCCAGAAAAATTATATATAACATACAATTGGAAACCCCAATTTTTTTTAAAAAAAATCCTCTCCTACGGGTCGTAGAGACCTCTACGGCCTGTAGGAAACCATTTTTTTAAAAAATTTTGGGAAGTTATTTTATAAAAGGGTTTCATTTTTTTTAGAAAAATGTTTTGTTTGTCTACGGGTCGTAGTGACCTCTACGGGCCGTAGATGCAAGGGCCTCTACGACCCATAGATGGCCTCTACGACCTCATTCCAAACGTCTATGGGCCGTAGAGCCCTCTACGACCCGTAGATGTTTTCCTTCTACGACCCATAGAGCCCTATACGAGCCAGTAGAAGTTTTGGTTTTTTTATGTATTTTGTTAGTTTTAATTAGGTTCTATAAGTTTTTTTTTTTTTTTTTTTTATAAAAAAACGTTTTCATTTCTTATTGTATAGGTAAAATAATAAAAACAAAAAAAAAATGTACTTAATAAATCATTATACATTATAAAAACAAAGTTACACCGGATTATCAGAAGAATCAGAACTACGAGGACTACCAGTAAGGTCAAACCACTCTGGAGATTTTTGATATAGCCTACGCCCTCATCAAGACGATCCCTGTATAGTGCTAACCATGGGTTGTGATTTACATCTACTCAACTCGACCATGCTCCACTCGGATAAGGCATTGGAGCGTCGTCTGCTAGCTTAAGCATGATGTAGTGGTCGCCGTTCACGTGGGCTATCGAAATGATCCGATGTTCTGGCATGCTTTCAGGATGACTTTGCATAGGGAATAATGTGCTCGCTCCATCAGCAGCGAAGACTTGAAGGACCACACCAAATGCCTGAGCAATCAGTAATCCAGTCAAAGGCATCTCCATCCATTTTGAATTGGGTGCATTCCCCACTCCGCTCCAATCTAAGGATGAGTATATGCGGGTGGACCCGTTATCCTCGAATGCGTTCAAAGCCATCAACCAATCCTGCTGGTATTGCCCCATCATCTCTTGTACAAGAAGGTGGCGGATCCAAGCCTAGTCTTCCTCCTCCCAATCTAAAGCCACAACTACAGATCAGAACCCACAGTTACCGTCTGGCTGAACATTTTGAATGTGCGTGATAAACCGTCGATAAAGGGGATCAATCGAATACTTAAATTCTCTAATCACAAATTTATACCTGTCACCACCAAACATTGGGAAATCATGATTAGGGGATGTGTACGTGTATATATGTATGTATGTATGAATAGTTATTTATGTACATGTCCTCTACTAACAGTGGAAAATGTTTATCACACACTCTCATTTTATCTTTACCTGGATCTGATGACCTACGTCTTCTAACAGGCTCGTCCTTCTACAATGGAAAACAATAAATAATTATATAATAATAATAATAATAATGATAATAATAATAATAATAATAATAATAATAATAATAATCGAAGATTTTATAAAAAAATGGGCAGAGTTTCCCCTGTTTTCGTGCAAACGGCAACCCATAACTCGTGAAAAGCTGGTGACCACAACTCATTTTTTGTTTCCTCAACTTCTCTATATTTTTTTATCTCAGTTATAAACTTCTCGATCGCTGCATGGGAAACTTTACCGAGTAGGTCCTCAAAAATCGGTATGTCATGGTGCACCTTTTTCACCGACAAACTATCTTCAAACGAGTGGTTTATTGCCCTCTCTTGTGACGTTACCACATCGTCTACAATCATCACAAGTTTTTGGAGCGAGTTGTTAGGCCCCTTAATGTGCATCTTAAACCTTGAATGCTGGCTCTCAACTCTGTTGGTTGTATATTGACCAAAGTTGTAGTTTGTGTCTGTCCATGCAGAAACAAACCTTTCTTTGTAGTCACGGAGCCAGACCCGGTCTATATATTCAAAAACATCTGTAAAAATAGAACAAAGATATTTGTTAATGTGTGCATGCGTCTTAAACTAAATTAATAAAATATGCACCAGCTCGTTGATCCTGACATAGTCGTTTGTAGAATCGGTCTAACCAGAGCCGATAAAATGCCGGAGATGAAGATCTACATAGTTGCTTAAAAGATTTCACAAAGATTTCCCAATCTGCATTTCCAAAGGCTTGTCTATAGTGCTTCAATATATTTCGTTGAATGTGATACCTGAATGCTTAATAATAATAATAATAATAATAATAATAATAATAATAATAATAATAATAATAATAATAATAATAATAATAATAATAATATGTATTACACGCATAACAACTTCGAAGCTGCTGGAAATACAATGTCGCATGCCTTTATCAAGGCTTTCTCACAATCAGTTACTATAGCACGGGGCTCCGTACTATCTTCTAGCAACTCTTTAAGCATTTGTAGCACCCACAGGTAGTTATCCTTTTTTTTTTCACGGGAGATGAATGCATGGGCGACACAAAACGACTTGGATGTTGATGTCATACCCACAACTTGAATAAACGGAAGTTTATACTCGTTCGTTTTGTAGGTCGCATCAATCATCAGCACATGCGGGAACGCACGCCATAACCTGTGCGAGGTGGGATGGACAAACAAAATATCCTCGATCGCATTTGTCGAGGCATTCCTCTGGGTGAAGTAAACAAATTTTTTTTCCACAAATGTGGCTTCGAGTACCTGCATAGCAATAATAATAATCTAATAAAGAAGTAGTAGTAGTAGTAATAATAATAATAATAATAATAAGAGATAACAATACCTGCATTTGAGTCCCGCCGCCGTATAACAAATGCTTAACCTTGGTTATTGTGTTATGTATGTCTCTTAAGATGCAGGGACTATACGGGTTTTGTTTTCTAACGGCCGAATGTATGTCTACTGGCGTAACATTTTGAAAATAAAGTGTATCCACCAATTTCAACTCGCCCGGACCAAGCCTCCTAGCATACGCGTGACCCTCGATGTGTTGGAAAGGTTTGTGATTATGTGTTTGGTTCTGGACCTCCAAAATATAACCATCGTGGCCGGAGTGGTATCTCCATATTACTTCAAACGGGAAATTACATTTTTTACTGCCCGTCTTTCGAACCGTGGCTACACTACGATGTACGCCACTACGGTCACATCATATCCATGCCGTCGTTACCCTCCTATTCGGCCCCCTGCCTTCTGAAACAGTACGTGAGTATACGGTAATGTAACCATTTTTTTTGCCCTTTGATAAACCCACTCTGTCAGGTCTTTAAGAGACCCGAATATCTGCAAAATTTATATACGAGTTCAAATACCTACTAATATATTCGATTTCAAATCTCACAAACCCTACGAGTTCAAATAACAACTAATATATACGAGTTCAAATCTCACAAACCCTAAAACAAATTTAGGTACGGGCATAAATATACGAGTCTAAATATGTACACTACTAAATATACACGGGTCTAAATTATAAACAAGTGTAAATGCATAAACACACCTGATTTGTTTCGTACGAAACATTCGGGACAGGTTCGTCACCATTGTTATTACCTCCCTCGTGCGAATTATAAGTCCCGTATTCGTACTGTGGATGACTTGGCGGAGGCACGTAAAATGACTCCGGTTCTTCTACGTACTCCTGGTTCAAATCGGGCAGCATGTTCAAATCGGGTAGCACCTTCCCGTCACCACAGTGAACAACGAATCTAACCTCCTCCTCACCACGTTCCACCACGGGTCCGAAAAGGCTTTCCGAGACGTGAGATATGCTAAACGAATGCTCACATTCATCCGAAACATTACTGAATTGGCCCAAAGACATCGCGGTAGCTTGGAATTGAACGGATTTGTCGTGCTCCTTTTTTTTGAAATGTTTCATATACTGAAGAAAGAAGACAAGGAAGAAGAATATATCTGGACCTCTACGGGCCGTAGAGGCCTCTACGGCCCGTAGAGGGTTTAATGTTCCCAACAACCAAGTTTTCTACGGGCCGTAGAGGCCTATACGGCCCGTAGAAGAAGTGCTTTTTCAGACTGACATACTGCAAGTCAGTTTGTTCATTGAATGTCCTCATACCTCGTATTCCCTACAGGCCGTCTAGGGTTTAAAAGCACTCCACCAACTCACCTATACGGCCCGTAGAGGCCTCTACAGGTCGTAGAGGGTGTCCTCATTTATTACACTGACACCCTCTATGGCCCGTAGACACCTCTACGGGCCGTAGAGGGTTGTGCAAACCTAATTTTTGTTCTTGTGTAAATAACATACCTCTAATCTTAATACAAATGAGTGTATGATGATCTAATCTTAATACAAATGAGTGTATGATGATCTAATCTTAATACAAATGAGTCATTTTGTGTATCTTACGCGATTTCAATAATTGGGTCCATGGTGATGGCTTTAGGACTCTGTGCAAAATGATTTATGAAGCTTTTGAAGGAGCAAGCTATGTTGGAGGATGAATTGCTACCCGCCTTGACTCTGAAAAAGTTATTGGTATAACATCTCATTCTGATAATATCGGCTATTCAGTCCATCACACTCTTGGCTGATTGTGGCACATACCAAGACTGTAGGTCTTGAAAAATGGTCAATGGGTGTTTGCTGAACCTTTAGCAAAAGCGTCGTTGTAAATATTGGCGTCATAATGGCGGTAATCTCAATTCTTACTTTCACTTAGGATGTTTAGGTTTTGAAATCAAATGACTTAAAGTTTATATAAATTGATAGGTAGGGAGCAATGGAGTATACAAGTCTCCTTATCAAAAAGCATTGGTAAACAAAGAGAAAGATATGTTTCCAATAGTGACATTCTGCTATCGTTATAATAAGTTTGAAATTTAGCCGGCTAAACAACTGATAACTCAGACACGAAGGCTCTATTCAAATGATTTACATAAGGTGAATATACACAAAGCCTCTTTGATCGCGCTAAACTCAACAATGATGGGGTTCCATTCATTGATACCTTGAAAATCTTAACTTCAATTCCTGTAAGTTGGTCTTATTTTGTAACTTCTGCAATCCTATATTTTTTTTTCTGTGTTAAAGATTGGAGAAAGTATAGGATACAAAGTTCCTTAATATAAGAAGTGTAAGATGCCACTAGAACTTGCCACATGTCAATTTAACCTAACCATAATTAAACTATCACACACCCTCCCACTTTCACAATTATCATTGCAACTTTCCATCACCACTACACCTATCCACTTTCACAAACCCTAAATAGTATGATTAATAAAAATACTTCAAGATAAAAATAATCAAACCTTGATTGGAGGGTGGGGATATGGCTTCAATATCTACGATCATCAATGCCCTGTTATCTTCATCTCGTACCCGATAATTTAACGATCTTCCTAGTTGTAACCGTCAACCCAAAAAGCCAGTTGCAATAAAATAGCCGTCTGAATGGTTATCAGCATCTAACATGATCACAAAACAAGAATCAACCACAGAGGGTTGCTTTACCATTGTCTCATCTCAAAAAATTGAAACACCGTCTAAATTTTCAATGAGTGCTTCTAAATATTTAATGAGTGCTTCCAAACTTTTTAATGAATGCTTCCAAACTTTTTAATGAGTGCTTCTAAATTTTCAATGAGTGCTTCCAAACTTTTTAATGAGTGCTTCTAAATGTTCAGTGAGTGCTTCCAAACTTTTTAATGAGTCCTTATAAATTTTCAATGAGTGCTTCCAAACTTTTTAATGAGTGCATTTAAATTTGATAAGTGCGTTTAAATTTTATACAATGAGTGCGTTTAAAATTTTGTTGGTGCGTTTAAAAGTCTCTGTTTTCACCAACTTCATCTTCTTTCTCTGTAACTTTTTTTAACCTAATTTTTATGTTTAATCATACTTATTAAAACAAAATCGAAAGTATTTGACAACTATTACGAGCGTTTATTCATAATTGTATGTTTTTTCGTATGATTAAATCGTTCAGTGTAAATCTTTGTTTTATAGTTTTTTTCGTTTTCGTTCATTGTAATCAAATGTTTTTTTTTTTATTTTGATTGTGTAATCATTCAGATTGGTTTAATCGATTTCAATCGGTGAAGAATGTTGTTTCGATTGTTTTTTGTTGTTAAGATTTGAAAAAAATAGACGGTTTTTCATAATTTACCTTTGGTTAGTTTAACCCAAGTATGATTAGGGTTTTTAATCTGCATCCAGCCGCTTCTTACGCTACTTACGTTAAGAAGCTTTGTACGTTAACCTCTCCATAAAGATTGATATCAATTTCCATCAACAATAATTTTGTTTAAGCATGAATTGAGTATTCCATATGTAAACTGTGTATCTAGAATGCACACGATAATGCTCTTTAATATGATAAATGGTATATATTATTCAAAGGGTTTTCAAAATTGGCGGCATTGTTAAATATTGTATATTATAACTGACAAACTAAAAATGTAACTGACGAGGTAGGCCCAATCCAGATGGATTAGCCCAATACCACATAAAGGCCTCGCTACCTTTGGGCCGGCCCATTGGCAGACACAAACTAGGCAGTCATGTCCCGGTCAATTGATGAGGTTCAACCTCCTCCCCGAGAATTGGGGAAGGAAGGTTCCATTAAGGAGATAATGCTTATCTCCACCAAAAATCGGAGAGTCAGCTCCGGGAGATAGGCTCAAAGAGGCGGTTACGAGAAGAACGAGAAAGGTTATAAATACAGGTAAAAGGTAGACGAGAAGGTATTCACATATTCACTAACTGATTCCGCTTACTTCTTTTCACACACCGATTCTTATTCTCACGCCGGAGGGTGGTCACAGGAAACCCCCCTTTCCTGTGGCGAGTCCTAACGGTGTTTTGTTTTGCAGACACCGGGATCCAGTTTGGTAGATCATTCATAGCCGGGACATCGTTCTTGACTACACTGAGAGGTAATTACTTCTTCATTGGCGCCATCTGTGGGACCCGAAGCAAGGAGTTAGTTACCGGCTTGATAACCCAAGGATCCAAGATGGCTTCGAACCAAAACGCCATAGTCAGCACCAATTTGGCAGAGAACAACCAGAATCAATTCCCTACAACAGAACGGGTTGATGGAACAGTCGCTAATGATTCAGAAGGAGAAGGAGATGAGGTGGCTCCAGGTTTCACTATTGGAGCATCAACCTCTCGGCCAAACAACACCCAGATGCCGACGTCGGTTGGAAATCTTCAGGGGCCTTTCTCTTTTGTGAGAGGGCCGGCCCCGTCGTACACTTATACTCGGCCGATTGCTAGTACCACTTTCTCGACCGCACGAGTACCGGCTCCTACACCAACTATGCCATGGTACACTGCAGCACAAAGCTTACCGCTTTTCTCGGCCGCTATCTCGGCAGCTATGACTTCATCACCGCAAGCAACCCTTATTCAACCAAGCATGCCACCCTATACCCCGGTCACACCCGGAAACCAGCCATTCATGCCTTATTATCCCATGTCTCCATACGGGTATATATGTGCACCGTCTGCCGGGGGTGCATACTCGTACCCTTACCCATATATGTACCCGCCTATGCAGCCACCCCTTCCCGGATGGAGCCCCCAAACCGGGATACCTTCAAGCGAAAGGTTGAACGACGTCCGTACACGTCTCACTTACGAGACTACCCCTGGTGGTCCGGGTGCATCAGTAGGACCTCCTCAGGGGTGGCAGCAAAACCCAGCTGTGTTACAGGAGAACGAAGAGCAAGGTGATGATGAAGACCTCACCCGGCCATATCGTCCTCCAACAATAGCAACTTATTCCAAGTTCTCGGAGAGGATAGCCAATGCTCCATTACCTCCAAATTTGAAGCTCCCGTCAACAGTGGGTAAGTATGACGGAACCGGGGACCCGGATGATCATTTGAGCATTTTCGAGTCTGTAGGAACGTCTAAAGATTGGCCGATGCAGGCCTGGTGCCACATGTTTGTCCAGACCCTTGTAGGGGGAGCACGGGTCTGGTGGGATAGTTTACCATCCAGGTCAATTTCTAATTGGAGGGAAATTCATAAAGGATTCACGCAACAGTTCAGCCAGCAACGTAGACATACAAAGTACAAAGAGGAGGTAATGCACATCCGCCAGAGAGATAACGAGCCAATGGAGAATTTCATAATCCGTTTCAACAAGGAACGGCTACAAATCCCGGGCCTTACTGAAGAGCTGGCGTGCACCGCATTCACCATGGGGGTGAATGACGACGGATTGTTGAGGAAGCTCCACGGTCCTCACGGATACCCGCAAACTATGGACGAAATGATGACCATAGCTAAGGCATATGTCAAGCAGGAAAAATCGATCGCCATGAATCATGCGGTACGAAAGAAGCATGAAGCTATCAAGACAGGTGACAGCCAAGACTCTCGAGGCTCCAGAAACAGGGGGCGGTCCGGCCAACCCTACTCAAGGGACGACCGTCGGAATGAACGCCGGGATGACCGCCGTGATCATACACGAAGACCGGAGAAGTCCCGGGACTCCTACTCTAGGAGAGGAGAAACAGCCTCCAAGCCCAAGCTAGATTATCCAGAGCTTATTAAGACACCGTCCCAGATATTAGAAACTGAAAACCTGAGGCTGAACACTCCTCGGCCGGTCAAAGACTCGCTGTCAAAAGATAAGTCCAAATTCTGTGATTATCACAAGGGCAACGGTCACGATACAAATGATTGTTTTCAGCTCAAGAGACAGATAGAATACTTTGTCAGGACGGGGAAACTAGCACATCTTGTAACAACCGGCAAAAATAAGGTAATTCCGTACAAATTAATTAATATATGATTAACGTAATTAAATGCAATTATGTGTGATTTAACTATCAAGGTTTTAGGGGATAGCAATTTCCAAATAGCGCATAGGAATGCATACGTTTAATGGTAAAACATGATTGGATCATGTGCGAATAGGCTATCCGGTATGGACGTTGGCAATTACCCGGTAATAATTAAATAAACGAAACGGATCCCGGACACCCAGGATATAAAATAAAGGGTATTTTCATAAGATATAATGAGTTTTGGAACTCCAAAACCATAAATGAAAACGTCTTGTACAAATCTCCCGGTAACGAATAAAATGCGCGTACCGCACCCGATACGCGTATAACTCATAATTTCACCCGGCAAAGGCCTAAATAACCAATCAACGCTTAAAATAGACTATATTTAAGGGTTATTAAAGGTATTTTTAATGTCCGGATAACGCGCGATTAAAACCCGAAAAATACCCGAACGACACCCGAACGACGGGGGATTAAACATAACAAACAATGGGTAATTATTTGAAGTTGTGGACCCCACCAAACCCATCCAAGGGGCCGGCCTAGATGGCCTTGTGGTATCCACACATGTGGTTTGATAATTATTATCTAAAGCCTAATGTTAAGCATGCATGGATTAGGAAAAGGGTGTGAGACACACAAGTACAAGCATGCAAGCTTTTTTGTCTCCTCCTTGCCAAATTTTCGGCCCTTAGGCCAAGTAAATCCAAGACAAGGCTAGCCATCATAGTCTAAATGTGCATGCATGGGTGGGAGATCTTATATAAAATCCAAGTATAAGATTAAGCATAATTATCAAAGATTTTGGAAAGATTACAACCCCTCCCTTGTCCCTTCAAGAACCCACGGCCACCACCACCTTTTCCATATCCATCCAAGATCAATTTTGTACTTCATAAAACCTCTTGAATCTTTGGTAATAATTACAAGATCCATGGAAGAGTATAAGAGATTACAAGGATATTAGGAAGATTTGCAAGCAACAATCCTACTCTTACACACATACATACACGGCATACATACATATACACATATAATCTTCACAAGATTTCCCAAGTACACATACAATCCTTCATAAGATTTCTTAAATCTTTGGAAGATTACATGTGATAAATATATATAAACATGTGTTAAAGAGATTGGATAACAAAGCAAAGCAACTCTTCTTCCTCTTGATTCTTGGCCGTGAGTTTCCACCTCCCACACACACATTTCTTTCAAGTTTTTACATCTCCAAATCACTTAAAACCATCCATCATCCAAACCCCTATTGTGTGTTTCAAGAGCTTGGAGCTAAACCACTTGGAAGAACACACTAAACCCCTCTCAAATCCAAGGTGTTTGTCTTCCCTAGCCTTGTGCTAGTAGTAAGCATTCTTAATCTTGTTTTTGATTATTATTATTCATGTATGTGTTCCTAGTAGCAAGTTGTACATGAAGGGTTTAAAAAGTGGTTTTGAACATAATCTTTAATAGGTTTTACATGTGTAAAATGGAAGATTAAAGAAATGAAATTAAACCATGGATTTGTTGATGATGATGTATTAATCTTGAAAATATGTAAAGTTTGCATTTAAAACTAAGTAGTATGATGTTCTGGTTAAAATTGTGGAATGAACTTGAATATGCTAAAAGTAACTTTAAATCATCTTATTATGATCATCTAAGTTATAATATGTGGTAAAACATGTTAGAAGTTCATAAATGGAGAAGATGGAAAATCTAAGTTAGCTTACTTAGATGGATGATATTTTGTTAAAATGGACAAATACATAAAACACACATAAGTAGCTTTCCATATGAAATACAAGACTAACATAAGTGTTTTGATACAAAAATAACTTACCAATAAAAAGTTGAATATTCAAAGTTTACTATTTTGAGTGAAAAATGTTAACTTTGAAAGTTAGAGTAGAAAAATGCAACTTTTGGAAGTTAAGGGACTAAAGTTGTAACTTTGAAAGTTAGAGGACTAAAATGGATATTTTAGAAACTATTAGTCCAAAAATACAAGTATGGAAAGTTTGGTGTCAAAAATGTAAGTAATAAAGTCTATGGATGATTTTTGTAAATACTAGTAGAAATACTTGGGTATTTTGCATAAAAGTGTATTTTTGAAAGTTATAAAAATATAAAGGGTTTTAACATAAGGATTTTTATAAAATAGAGATTTTATAAAAATATTAAACAAACTTGGGAAACTTATACAAAAATGAATACTTTTATATAAATGGGAATATAAAAGTGTTGGAAACATTTTTGTAGTTAAGTTAACAAGTTGGGTTAAAAATACATAAGTATTTTAAACCATCCAAGTAACATGTGAAAATAGGAAGAAATATGGATAATATTTCTATAAAATACATGTTGGGAAAAACTTGGAAAAATTAACTAATCGAGTTAAGATATCGAACTGAGACGCGTTAACGAGCCGTACACGGACAAATCGTGAGAAAAATGCCATTGCGGCAAGATAAGAAAAATATATAATTTTTAGAAGTAAAATATATATATACATTGGGTGAAAACTAATAAACACTTTCCTAAGTGTTGGAGGAATTATTCGTGGGAGAAACACATGACATAAACAAATAAGACGTTAAACAAACGTATATACTTAACAAGAAAATTACACATTTATATATATATGTACGCTCGTCTCGGAAAAATTCTAGTATATCTACTTAATGGGAAAGTAGATATGTGGGAAGGAAAGCCGCGACGAGAAGACAAAGATATATATATGTGTATGCCGTACCAACGAGATCCTAGTATATTCATTTGAATGGGAAAATAAATATACGGTATGGTGAGTTGAATCGGGCGTTAAGAATATACAATCGAACGACAAGATCTTAGTATATTTGTTTAAATGGGAAAACAAATGTGCGGCAAAGTGAGTCGGGTCGAGTGTTGAAATATATATTATATCGAGCGATGCGATCTTAAGTATAATTATTTAAATGGGAAAATAATTATATGTTAAGTGACGTCGAGTCGATGATGATAAAATACAAGTTAAGGAAATATTAACAAGAGTAATATATAACTTGTAACACAAAGGGTAATGTAACGCCAACAAAACCTAGGATGCGCGCTTAATTAAACGGGATTTGGAACAATTTGTGGTCGGGAGTTGGGTGTACAACTTGCCAAGGCACATGCACTATAGGAATAGTGACTTATACGTCTAGGACGTTTGTAGGTGCGAGACCACCCACTTGCTATCTACCTTTTGAGCCAGACGCAGTTTCAGGTGAGTTTCACGGCCCCATTTTAAACTATTTTTACGTTTTCGGGGGAAAGATATGTTAGGGAAATGTTTGACGGGTTTATTACTTGAGGTGTGACCGCCACTCGGGGTTGAGTCCTCGCCTCTATAATCATTTATTCGGAGATTGAAACCGGAGGAATATTCGGATAGTACTATTGGTGCCTGACAAGGCCCACCCCTAATCGATAGCGTCGATTGTGCATTAGGTTATGCCTGGGGTGCAAATATTCTGAACTTAAGTCGTGGGAAACCGAGTAACGACTTGGAGCGGGGCATTTTATTTATATACGTCTTGGTTTGATTATAGTCTCAAGTAGATTTATAGGAATTTGCAACTCCTATATATTGTCATAACATGGTATTCCCAAGTATTCAAGTTTTAGAAACTGAAAACCTGTGAACTCACCAATATATTTATATTGACGAAACTTTTAAACATATCTTTCAGGTAACTAGATGAAGAAGGATCAGGCGAGCTGGGTCGGAGAATCTCCCAATGCGGCGTTGTACATTTTGCGGGGTTTCACCTTTATTTCCCAAAGCTTGGGATATATTTGAGAAACCTTGATGTTACTTTAAAAACAATTTACTTTTGTGTAATGTTTGGAACAAGTAATGACGCCTTAATAAATGACCCATTTTCTTAAATTACTTATGTTTAGCAATAACCTTGACTTTATGCTTTTGAACCGTCGCGCCACGTGTTTCCGCCGTTGACGTGGTGTGACAGAACGTGGTATCAGAGCCAAGGTTATAGCGAACTAGAGTATTTTCTTTAAAAACTAGACTATAACCGGATTTGGTTCAAATAATAAAGTTTTCAAAAAGAAAATATATAAGGTGTTAAATAAAAGTAATTTTCAAGAAGCATTGGGCATGAGGAGATTCCGACCAAGCCAGCCATGAGTATTGTTATGCGTTAACGTGAAATTAGAAGTTAGGAAGGTTACTATAAAGTACGCCATAACTGTCTAATTTAAATAATCCATATATATTAGTACGGTTCTTTTGCCAGGAATGTCGAACGCAGGAAGTATCGCGCCGAGCTACGACAGTAGCTTGCAGATCATCCCAGCACCACCACCAGAGCCAGCAGAGTTGGTAGTGCTCTCCTCGGGAGATGAGGACGTAGAGATGGGCGTCGCCGCCGACGGAGCAGGCGACGATAGCTCAGATGAGTCAGACCCCAGCGAGGACCCCCACTGGGCACCGGCCGTGATTGACGCGCCACTGCCCATTGTACCGGCCGCACCTTTGGTCGTACACCCCATTCGAGCCATCAGGGACTTCCCTGAAGGCTGTGCCGGTCCGTCGCGACCAAACCCAGCCCAGTCAGATGCGGCAGAGTCTCCATTCCGCCGACAGGCTCACGCCGAGCACGAGCCAGCACCGGTACCCCACATTCACGTACCTGCAGGCATGAGACTCCTGCCGATCGCCCGTGGGAGGAACGGGTGGATATCCGATGACTCTGACGACGAGTCTGTAGGTTCGGTGGAGCACATGTTGGTGCCCGAGATTCCAGCGGATCAGGAGGAGCTAGTGGCTCCAATGCTAGAGGACGCCCCAGCCGACCCCGTAGCCCCACCAGCACCACTCGAGCCCATACCTCAGGAGGAGCCAGCCCCAGCAGCACTTGTACATGAGGGTAGTCCCGCCCGTAGCTCTGAGCTACATAGGGCAGGCATGGAGGCATTCGCCACTGCGAGCCCTCCCACACCCCCTGTAGTGGTGTCCACCCCAGAGTGGGCCACTATCTCTGAGCCTCTCTTGACCCCTTTAGCCGAGCCTGTGCCACCACCCACCATAGCCACGACACTGCCGATACCCACCTTACCCGGCATGACACCTGCACCGTACCCTTTGGGTGCGGGAGATCCTTACATGAGACCTCCACTCTTTACACCCGTACCACAGGGCTTTGCCCCGATGTTCTTCCACGCACCAGACCCTTTTGGCCCATTCCCGCCAGTCCACCCTGATATACCCGGACCGTCCCACCTTCACAGGACGACACCCCTCTCTGGACCCGCCGGGACCTCAGCCATCACATTAGAGCAAGACTTTCAGACTCTAGTCAACACGGTGCAGCGCACCGTGAATCAGGTTGAGCAGCAGACGAGATTGATGTGGGCGAGGATGATTGACGCCCGTGATGCCTTAGCTCATTACGCAGAGGAGCTATTGCGCATGGATGCGCAATGCGGGATCACGGGTGATGCGCACTGGGCGCATCGACAGTTTTTGTATGAGCGCATCATGGAGATCAGCATGACGATCAGCATGCATGCGCCGCAGTACCAGTTTCCTCCGCCACCGCCACAGTAGGGACTCATTGGGACATATGGAAGAGTATTTGAAGATAGCCGTAGTAGTAGTAGTAGTTGTATGATAGCACCACGTGGGTTATGACACCCACTTATATTTTGCCTAGCCGAGCGGGTTGTGCCGGCATATAACAATATATTTCTGATGTATTTCAAATGAATGATGTAAGAGGAAGAAATCCTCAATTTTGTTGTATCGAACAAATCAGTGTAATCATTATGTTGAAATTTATGAAAGACTTGTTATGGTAAAATTGTGTTATGACTTCTACAGTTATTATTATTTATTCTGTATGGTGTGCTTGCATGTTGTGTGATGACTTTGTATTGACTATCGCGTTCATATTTTGGGTTGTTATTTATGCTTTATATGATATTGTATAAATGTTGCCGAATTGACCTTTGATATATATATTATTGAAGAAAAATGGCACCTGCCACCCGAAGCAACAGCGGCTCGGACGAATTACCGACCACCCCCGCTGAACTAGAGACACTGATCTCAGAGCGCATAGCTCGCGCCATCGCTGAACATGAAGCCGCACGCTCTGAACACTCCCATGACAGGACAGGGAGCGAGCGACGAGAGACCTCCCCCATTGGTAAGAGGTTTACGAATAAATGAAAAAGTGATGGGAGGATATTTCAAAAACTCCTATCCCATAATAACGTACTACATTACTATTACAGGGACAGCCTCGGGAGAGCGCGGCTGCACTTTCAAGGCTTTCTTGGACTGCAAGCCGATAAACTTCAGCGGCACTGAGGGTTCCATAGGCCTGGTCAAATGGTTTGAAAAGACCGAGGCAGTTATCCGCATCAGCGGGTGTACCCCTCGACAGTCTGTCATGTACTCCACCAACCTGTTCCTAGATCAGGCACTAACTTGGTGGAATGGCCAAGTACAGTCTCTAGGAGATGATGTTGCATACTCTCTATCATGGGCGGCACTGAAGGAACTTATGACTGCCGAATACCGCCCGGCAAGCGAAGTACAGAAATTGGAAACCGAGTTCTGGAACCTCACCATGGTAGGAGCAGACGTTACTGGGTATACGTCTAGATTTCATGATCTCGCTCGACTGGTACCTCGTCTGGTTACACCGGAAAAGAACAAGGTGGAACGTTACTTATTCGGGTTAGCACCGCAGATACGCAGCATGGTCACCTCTTCCAAGCCCACGACCATGCGCGAGGCGATTGATCTGGCACTAAGCCTCACTGAAGATGCTATCCGCATGGGTACCCTAATCCGCCAAGTTTCAGGATTAAAAATTGCTGAGGCAAGCAGTGTTGAGGCCAAGAATCAGGGATCAAATTCAGCTGTTGTGACTAATGATCAGGGTAACAAGCCGAGGTTTGGGAAAAGAAAAAGGGATGAAGGAAAAAGGGACCGAGCGTCGGGTAGCTCGAACAAGAAGGGAAAGGGATATGTCGCCACGGGACGTGGTAACGGTAACAAGCAGGGAAATCAGGGGAGAAACAACGGGTTAACTTGTGGGAAGTGCCACCGCACAGGGCACAAGACTGAAGAGTGCCGATCTGGAGCACCGAAAAATGGAGGGGCTAGACCATGCTTTGCATGCGGGTCGTTAGATCATTGGAAGAAAGATTGCCCCAAGATCAACAACCAGGCCCGCGGCCGGGCATTTGTGATTGGAGCCGGTGATGCACGGCAAGACCCCAATGTGGTCACTGGTACGTTTCCTCTAAATGGTCATTATGCCTCTGTATTATTTGATACCGGTGCTGACTTTAGCTTCGTATCCATTGAATTTAAAAGACTACTTGGATTAAAAACTAGCAAACTAGATACACCCTACTCTATAGAATTGGCTAATGGTAAAACTATTGAAACGAGAGAGGTAGCAAAAGATTGTAAGTTAGAACTCTGTGGGCACGAGTTTGGGATTGATCTATTACCGGTTGTGTTGGGAAGTTTTGACATCGTTGTCGGCATGGACTGGTTGTCCGCACACCGTGCCATTGTGGTTTGCAACGATAAAGTTATTCAAGTTCCCCTCGCAAACGGCGAAACTCTCTCAATTCAAGGGGAAAGACACGGGACGCCACTAAGGATTATTTCGAGCATGAAGGCTCGTAAGTGTCTGAGAAAAGGGCTTGTCGCATTCTTGGCACACGTAGTGGACAAGAAGGCCGACGAGCGGAAGTTGGAAGACATTCCAGTCGCCAGAGATTTTCCGGATGTATTTCCAGAAGATTTGCCGGGGTTGCCGCCACCTCGACAAGTCGAGTTCCGCATCGACCTCGTTCCCGGAGCAGCTCCTGTGGCACGATCGCCATACCGCCTAGCTCCATCAGAGATGCAGGAACTGTCCAGCCAGCTACAAGAATTATTGGACAAAGGTTTTATAAGACCGAGTTTCTCACCTTGGGGAGCTCCCGTCTTATTTGTGAAGAAGAAGGATGGCACCTTTCGCATGTGCATCGACTATCGAGAGCTGAACAAGCTAACCATCAAGAATCGCTATCCTCTCCCCAGGATCGACGATTTATTTGATCAGCTCCAAGGTTCCAGCTATTACTCCAAGATCGATTTGAGGTCAGGCTATCACCAGTTGCGTATACAAGAAGAAGATGTACCAAAAACGGCCTTCAGAACCCGGTATGGACACTATGAATTTTTGGTGATGCCGTTCGGCTTGACCAACGCACCAGCGGTTTTCATGGACCTAATGAACCGCGTGTGTAAGCCATACCTGGATAAATTCGTCATTGTCTTCATTGACGATATTTTGATCTATTCACGCACGAAAGAAGACCACGAGAATCACCTTCGGTTAATTCTTGAAGTATTACGCAAGGAGAAGCTCTACGCAAAATTCTCAAAGTGTGACTTTTGGATTCGGGAAGTTCACTTTTTAGGCCACGTGGTAAACGAGAAGGGCATACACGTCGATCCCGCCAAGATCGAGGCAATTAAAAATTGGGAAGCCCCTCGAACCCCTACCGAAGTACGACAATTTCTTGGCCTTGCGGGTTATTACAGAAGGTTCATCGAGAACTTTTCGAAGATAGCACAAGCTTTAACCATGCTAACCCAAAAGGATAAGAAATTTGAGTGGACGGAAAAGCAAGAGGCAGCATTCCAATTGTTAAAAGACAAGCTATGTGGCGCTCCGATACTATCACTCCCCGATGGTACGGAAGACTTTGTGGTTTACTGTGATGCTTCACATCAAGGCTTGGGTTGTGTGTTGATGCAAAGAGAAAAGGTAATAGCATATGCTTCCAGACAACTGAAAATCCATGAGAAGAACTACACTACACATGATTTGGAATTAGGTGCAGTTGTATTCGCTCTCAAGATATGGAGGCACTACTTATATGGAACCAAGTGCACGATTTTCACTGATCATAAGAGTTTACAACACATCTTTGATCAGAAGGATTTGAATATGCGACAACGGCGATGGGTTGAATTATTAAACGATTACGATTGTGAGATAAAGTACCATCCCGGTAAGGCGAACGTCGTAGCTGACGCCTTGAGTCGCAAGGAACGGGTTAAACCATTGCGTGTTCGGGCTTTGGAATTGACCATCCACACGAATCTGACTGAACGAATTCGTGAAGCTCAAGTTAACGCCCTCAAACCCGAGAATGTCAAAGGTGAAAGGTTACGAAAGATGGTTGATTCACTAGAACCAAAAGCGGACCAGACACTGTATTTCATGAATAGAATTTGGGTTCCAGTATACGGAGGATTGCGTGAGCTAGTTATGGCCGAAGCTCACAGTTCTAGATATTCGGTTCACCCAGGAGCAGACAAAATGTTCCACGATTTGAAGGAACTTTATTGGTGGCCAAATTTCAAGAGAGATATAGCGGCCTATGTTGCGCGATGTCTAACATGCGCAAAGGTCAAGGCCGAGCATCAGAAACCTTCCGGTTTGCTTCAACAACCGGAAATACCGGAATGGAAATGGGAACGAATCACCATGGATTTCATTACCAAGTTACCCAAGACAACAAGTGGCCATGACACGATCTGGGTAATTGTTGATCGATTGACGAAATCCGCACACTTCCTTCCGATTCGCGAGACGGACAAGTTGGAGAAACTGACCCGTCTGTATATTAAGGAAGTGGTATCTAAACACGGTGTACCTGTTTCTATCATCTCCGATCGAGATAGTCGTTTCACGTCAAGATTTTGGGAAAGTTTGAACGAAGCCCTCGGTACTCGCCTCGACATGAGTACCGCATATCACCCCCAAACGGATGGTCAAAGTGAACGAACCATCCAGACCTTGGAAGATATGTTACGAGCATGCGCGATAGATTTCGGAGGTAATTGGGATACGCACTTGCCATTGGTAGAATTTTCTTACAACAACAGTTATCATACGAGCATTCAAACCGCACCATTTGAAGCTCTATATGGACGCAAGTGTCGATCTCCGTTATGTTGGGCTGAAGTTGGAGAAAAACAGCTCACCGGGCCGGAAATTGTTCAAGAGACAACGGACAAGATCTTCTTGATAAAGGAACGTCTCAAGGCGGCCCGCGATCGCCAGAAGAGCTACGCCGACATGAGACGAAAACCTTTGGAATTTCAAGTTGGTGACAAGGTCTTACTGAAGGTGTCACCTTGGAAAGGTGTCGCGCGTTTTGGAAAGCGCGGAAAACTGAACCCGCGATATGTAGGACCGTTTGAAATCTTGTCCAGGGTAGGCCCAGTGGCTTACAAACTCAAGTTGCCTCAAGAGCTCAGTGGAGTGCACGACACATTCCACGTATCAAACTTGAAGAAGTGTTTATCCGACGAAACCCTCATCATCCCTGCTGAAGAAATCCAAATTGACGACAAGTTACATTTCGTTGAAGAACCAATCGAGGTAACCGATTGGAAGGTCCAAAAACTAAGACGCAGCAAGATCAGATTGGTCAAAGTGCGCTGGAATGCCAAGCGTGGACCGGAGTTCACGTGGGAAAGGCTGGACCGGATGAAACAAAAATACCCCGCCCTATTCGAGAAAACACCTGTACCGGAGAACTCGAAGTGAATTCCGGGACGGAATTCTCTTAACGGGGGGAGAATGTAACAACCGGCAAAAATAAGGTAATTCCGTACAAATTAATTAATATATGATTAACGTAATTAAATGCAATTATGTGTGATTTAATTATCAAGGTTTTAGGGGATAGCAATTTCCAAATAGCGCATAGGAATGCATACGTTTAATGGTAAAACATGATTGGATCATGTGCGAATAGGCTATCCGGTATGGACGTTGGCAATTACCCGGTAATAATTAAATAAACGAAACGGATCCCGGACACCCAGGATATAAAATAAAGGGTATTTTCATAAGATATAATGAGTTTTGGAACTCCAAAACCATAAATGAAAACGTCTTGTACAAATCTCCCGGTAACGAATAAAATGCGCGTACCGCACCCGATACGCGTATAACTCATAATTTCACCCGGCAAAGGCCTAAATAACCAATCAACGCTTAAAATAGACTATATTTAAGGGTTATTAAAGGTATTTTTAATGTCCGGATAACGCGCGATTAAAACCCGAAAAATACCCGAACGACACCCGAACGACGGGGGATTAAACATAACAAACAATGGGTAATTATTTGAAGTTGTGGACCCCACCAAACCCATCCAAGGGGCCGGCCTAGATGGCCTTGTGGTATCCACACATGTGGTTTGATAATTATTATCTAAAGCCTAATGTTAAGCATGCATGGATTAGGAAAAGGGTGTGAGACACACAAGTACAAGCATGCAAGCTTTTTTGTCTCCTCCTTGCCAAATTTTCGGCCCTTAGGCCAAGTAAATCCAAGACAAGGCTAGCCATCATAGTCTAAATGTGCATGCATGGGTGGGAGATCTTATATAAAATCCAAGTATAAGATTAAGCATAATTATCAAAGATTTTGGAAAGATTACAACCCCTCCCTTGTCCCTTCAAGAACCCACGGCCACCACCACCTTTTCCATATCCATCCAAGATCAATTTTGTACTTCATAAAACCTCTTGAATCTTTGGTAATAATTACAAGATCCATGGAAGAGTATAAGAGATTACAAGGATATTAGGAAGATTTGCAAGCAACAATCCTACTCTTACACACATACATACACGACATACATACATATACACATATAATCTTCACAAGATTTCCCAAGTACACATACAATCCTTCATAAGATTTCTTAAATCTTTGGAAGATTACATGTGATAAATATATATAAACATGTGTTAAAGAGATTGGATAACAAAGCAAAGCAACTCTTCTTCCTCTTGATTCTTGGCCGTGAGTTTCCACCTCCCACACACACATTTCTTTCAAGTTTTTACATCTCCAAATCACTTAAAACCATCCATCATCCAAACCCCTATTGTGTGTTTCAAGAGCTTGGAGCTAAACCACTTGGAAGAACACACTAAACCCCTCTCAAATCCAAGGTGTTTGTCTTCCCTAGCCTTGTGCTAGTAGTAAGCATTCTTAATCTTGTTTTTGATTATTATTATTCATGTATGTGTTCCTAGTAGCAAGTTGTACATGAAGGGTTTAAAAAGTGGTTTTGAACATAATCTTTAATAGGTTTTACATGTGTAAAATGGAAGATTAAAGAAATGAAATTAAACCATGGATTTGTTGATGATGATGTATTAATCTTGAAAATATGTAAAGTTTGCATTTAAAACTAAGTAGTATGATGTTCTGGTTAAAATTGTGGAATGAACTTGAATATGCTAAAAGTAACTTTAAATCATCTTATTATGATCATCTAAGTTATAATATGTGGTAAAACATGTTAGAAGTTCATAAATGGAGAAGATGGAAAATCTAAGTTAGCTTACTTAGATGGATGATATTTTGTTAAAATGGACAAATACATAAAACACACATAAGTAGCTTTCCATATGAAATACAAGACTAACATAAGTGTTTTGATACAAAAATAACTTACCAATAAAAAGTTGAATCTTCAAAGTTTACTATTTTGAGTGAAAAATGTTAACTTTGAAAGTTAGAGTAGAAAAATGCAACTTTTGGAAGTTAAGGGACTAAAGTTGTAACTTTGAAAGTTAGAGGACTAAAATGGATATTTTAGAAACTATTAGTCCAAAAATACAAGTATGGAAAGTTTGGTGTCAAAAATGTAAGTAATAAAGTCTATGGATGATTTTTGTAAATACTAGTAGAAATACTTGGGTATTTTGCATAAAAGTGTATTTTTGAAAGTTATAAAAATATAAAGGGTTTTAACATAAGGATTTTTATAAAATAGAGATTTTATAAAAATATTAAACAAACTTGGGAAACTTATACAAAAATGAATACTTTTATATAAATGGGAATATAAAAGTGTTGGAAACATTTTTGTAGTTAAGTTAACAAGTTGGGTTAAAAATACATAAGTATTTTAAACCATCCAAGTAACATGTGAAAATAGGAAGAAATATGGATAATATTTCTATAAAATACATGTTGGGAAAAACTTGGAAAAATTAACTAATCGAGTTAAGATATCGAACTGAGACGCGTTAACGAGCCGTACACGGACAAATCGTGAGAAAAATGCCATTGCGGCAAGATAAGAAAAATATATAATTTTTAGAAGTAAAATATATATATATACATTGGGTGAAAACTAATAAACACTTTCCTAAGTGTTGGAGGAATTATTCGTGGGAGAAACACATGACATAAACAAATAAGACGTTAAACAAACGTATATACTTAACAAGAAAATTACACATTTATATATATATGTACGCTCGTCTCGGAAAAATTCTAGTATATCTACTTAATGGGAAAGTAGATATGTGGGAAGGAAAGCCGCGACGAGAAGACAAAGATATATATATGTGTATGCCGTACCAACGAGATCCTAGTATATTCATTTGAATGGGAAAATAAATATACGGTATGGTGAGTTGAATCGGGCGTTAAGAATATACAATCGAACGACAAGATCTTAGTATATTTGTTTAAATGGGAAAACAAATGTGCGGCAAAGTGAGTCGGGTCGAGTGTTGAAATATATATTATATCGAGCGATGCGATCTTAAGTATAATTATTTAAATGGGAAAATAATTATATGTTAAGTGACGTCGAGTCGATGATGATAAAATACAAGTTAAGGAAATATTAACAAGAGTAATATATAACTTGTAACACAAAGGGTAATGTAACGCCAACAAAACCTAGGATGCGCGCTTAATTAAACGGGATTTGGAACAATTTGTGGTCGGGAGTTGGGTGTACAACTTGCCAAGGCACATGCACTATAGGAATAGTGACTTATACGTCTAGGACGTTTGTAGGTGCGAGACCACCCACTTGCTATCTACCTTTTGAGCCAGACGCAGTTTCAGGTGAGTTTCACGGCCCCATTTTAAACTATTTTTACGTTTTCGGGGGAAAGATATGTTAGGGAAATGTTTGACGGGTTTATTACTTGAGGTGTGACCGCCACTCGGGGTTGAGTCCTCGCCTCTATAATCATTTATTCGGAGATTGAAACCGGAGGAATATTCGGATAGTACTATTGGTGCCTGACAAGGCCCACCCCTAATCGATAGCGTCGATTGTGCATTAGGTTATGCCTGGGGTGCAAATATTCTGAACTTAAGTCGTGGGAAACCGAGTAACGACTTGGAGCGGGGCATTTTATTTATATACGTCTTGGTTTGATTATAGTCTCAAGTAGATTTATAGGAATTTGCAACTCCTATATATTGTCATAACATGGTATTCCCAAGTATTCAAGTTTTAGAAACTGAAAACCTGTGAACTCACCAATATATTTATATTGACGAAACTTTTAAACATATCTTTCAGGTAACTAGATGAAGAAGGATCAGGCGAGCTGGGTCGGAGAATCTCCCAATGCGGCGTTGTACATTTTGCGGGGTTTCACCTTTATTTCCCAAAGCTTGGGATATATTTGAGAAACCTTGATGTTACTTTAAAAACAATTTACTTTTGTGTAATGTTTGGAACAAGTAATGACGCCTTAATAAATGACCCATTTTCTTAAATTACTTATGTTTAGCAATAACCTTGACTTTATGCTTTTGAACCGTCGCGCCACGTGTTTCCGCCGTTGACGTGGTGTGACACATCTGGTCAAGGATATGAAGCCGGGCCCCTCAGCTTGGGAAGATAAAGCAGCCGGAAAGAAGCCCAGAGAGATCAATGCCATACGGCCAGAAGCAAACAGTGGTACTAAAAGGCATTTTGAGACAATCGAACCGTGGATGGAAGCAACAATGACAGTGCCACCTTATTACAAGGCCTTGAGGATGGAAGCGTTAGTAATATCAGCCGCTGTGGGTGATTACAGCATGAAGAGAATCATGGTAGACACGGGTAGTTCGGAGGACATCATTTATGAACCATGCTTTAGACGAATGACGAATGAAGATTAGAAAATGTTGGCACCGGCACATGGTCCGGTAAAGGGGTTCACAGGGGAAAGTGTGGAGCCGTTAGGACAGCTGACGTTTCCGGTGACCCTAGGCGATGGTTACAAAGAGCGTACCATTCTAATCACCTTCTTAGTGATCCCAGCTACCTCCCAGTACAACATGATTATCGGCAGGTACACTTTGGGTAAGATTGATGCTTTGGTATCCACTTCCAGAGGGTTTATTATGTTCCCCACTCCACACGGTGTTGCCACCGTTTCAGGGGAAAAAGTGTGTGCTGTGTCTGATAACAAGGCTTGCCGTCAGGCACCGGCAGGAATTCGGGGGCCAGAGAGATGGGTCCTGAGTACAAAACACCCAGATCAGACGGTCACAATCAGGAGCTCTCTTGCACCAACAACTCAGGAGAAGCTAAAGCGGCTGCTAAAACAGAACATGGACGTGTTCGCTTTCTCACCCTCTGATATGACTGGGATTTCTCGGTCAAAGGCGGAGCATAAACTTTCTACTTATCCAAATGTAAGGCCGGTCATGCAAAAGAAAAGGAGTATGGCTCCGGACCGGAGAGCAGTTGTAGTGCAAGAGGTAAAGAAGCTCGAAGAGGCTGGAATCTTGAAGAAGACCAAATACCACACGTGGGTCGCCAATCCGGTCATGGTCCGGAAGCATGATGGGACCTGGAGAATGTGCGTGGATTATAAGGATTTGAACAAAGCATGCCCTAAAGATGCTTATCCGCTCCCAGAAATAGATCTCAAAGTCGATTCCCTGACTCCATTCCAATTCAAATGCTTTTTGGACACATACAAGGGATACCACCAGATTCAGATGGCAAAAGAGGATGAGGACAAGACGGCTTTTCATACGGACGCCGGCATATACTGTTACAACAAAATGCCGTTCGGTCTGAAGAATGCCGGAGCAACATATCAAAGACTGATGGATCAGGCATTTGAGCACCAGATTGGCAGGAATCTAGAGGTATATGTGGATGATCTGGTAATAAAGAGTAGAGCGGAAGATATGATGCTGAAGGACATAGAAGAAACGTTTGATACTCTCAGAAAGTACAACATCAAGCTAAACCCGGGAAAGTGCTCCTTCGGGGTTGAAGAAGGAAAGTTCCTGGGAGTGATAGTGTCGAAGGATGGATTCAAGGTTAACCCAGAAAAGGTGGCAGCCATCCGGAATATGCCTGCTCCCAAAACGCTAAAAGACGCTCAAACGCTTAACGGGAGGTTGGCTGCCATCAGCAGATTCCTTGCCAGGCACGCCGAACGTTCATTACCATTCATCTCCACGCTTAAAGATTGCCTAAACAAGAATAAGTTCAGATGGACTGAAGAAGCAGACAAGGCATTTGAACAGATGAAGACATTTGTTGGTAACTTACCCATGCTTACGGCACCACGTCCGGGAGAAGTATTAAGAATGTACTTGGCAGCCGGACACCACGCCATTAGTTCCGTCCTTCTGGTCGAAAGAAACAAATGCCAGACCCCGATTTATTATATCAGCCGGACTTTGTCCGACGCAGAAGCTAGGTATCCTACCTTGGAAAAATTGGTGCTAGCATTGGTTTACACGACCCGGAGGTTGCGCCGATATTTCCAGGCGCATGAAGTGGAAGTCTTGACAAATTTCCAACTGGGGCCGATCTTGAACAGGCCAGAAGTGTCCGGGAGACTCGCCAAATGGGCAATTGAACTAGGGGCACTTGATATAACCTTCAAAAAGAGAACGGCGGTAAAGGGACAGGTCCTGGCCGATTTTATGACCGAGATCCCGGAAGGTGAAGAGATCCAAGAATCCACTCCAAGAGTTGAAGATATGTTGGAAGAGGGATCCACCCCATGGCAGTTGTATACCGACGGCTCTTCAAACAGCAAGGGGGCCGGGGCGGGATTGCTATTGGTCAGTCCGGAGGGCGCGAGATTCCTCTATGCTCTGCGGTTTGATTTTGAATGTTCCAATAACCAATCCGAATACGAAGCCTAGTTAGCAGGATTACGAATGGCCTTAGCTATGGGTGCCACCCAGGTAGACGCCCATGTGGACTCACTACCGGTCAATAATCAGGTCAATGAGTCATATGAGGCAAAGGATGAATCCATGGCCAAGTACCTTGAGAAGACAAAAAGACTCATGACAAGATTCAAAAAGGTCACATTGCATCATGTGAGAAGGCACAAGAATGATATAGCGGATGCACTCAGCAAGCTGGCGTCATCAGGCACAGATAAAGATGTCCGTATTGAAACCTTGAAACACCCGTCCACACGAGACCCTGAAGTTCATCTTGTTCACACAGTTGAAGTCTCCTGGATGACTCCTATACAAAGATATCTCATAGACGGAAGCCTGCCGGAAGATAAAGCTGAGGCAATGAAGATCCGGACGAAGTCCCTACAGTATGAAATCCAAGCCGGAGTTCTGTATAGAAAATCTTACTTGGGACCAGCGCTGAGATGCGTGTCCCCTTCTGAGGCACAATACTTGATAAAGGACATCCATGCAGGCATGTGTGGCATACACGCGGGACCCCGGACAGTAGTGGCAAAAATAACCAATGCAGGATACTACTGGCCCGGGATGCACAACATGGCTGTGGAAGAACTCAAGAAGTGTGTCAGCTGCCAGAAATATGCTCCGGTAACGTGTCGTCCGAAAAATAACCTGATTCCGGTAACAGCAGCATGGCCTTTCCAGAAGTGGGGCATTGACCTAGTTGGGCCATTCCCCTTAGCCCCGGGAAAGCTCAAGTACCTGGTAGTAGCCATTGACTACTTCACAAAGTGGATAGAAGCAAAGCCGTTGGTTAAGATAGAGGCCTACAACATCAAGAAGTTCCTGTGGGAACATGTGATTTGCCGTTTTGGGGTTCCCCTGTACCTGGTCAGTGACAATGGGACGCAGTTCGTTGATAAGCAGATACAGGAGTGGTGCAAGAACATGAACATACAGCAGATATTCACGTCCGTGGCCCACCCTCAGGGCAACGACCAGGTTGAAAGGGCCAATAGAAGCATACTAGATGGAATCAAGAGAAGGTTGGATCAAGAAGGGAAGTCATGGGTTGACCAACTTCCACACGTCCTTTGGGCACACCGGACAATGCCTAAGACCAGTAATGGGGAAACCCCCTTTTGCCTGACGTATGGATCAGAGGCAATGATCCCGGTGGAAATGGTGCTGCCATCTAACCGCCATGCAGATCAGGAGGCCAACAATGATCAGCTGCTAAGGAACAACCTCGAGTTGTTGGAGGCTCGTCGTGATGAAGCTCATATTAAAGAAGCCCGGTACAAGAAACTGTTGGAAAAATACTACAACAGAAGGGTAAAAAGCTGCTCATTCAAAAAGGGCGACTTGGTCATGAGGGATAATGAAGCTAGCAGGCAACAACCCCAGGGAAAGCTAAGCCCAAACTGGGAAGGACCCTATGAGATTGCTGAAGACCTGGGAAAAGGGGCATACCGTTTGAAGCAACTGGACGACACTCCGGTCCCCAGAAGTTGGAACGCCACCCAGCTCAGGAAATGTTATATGTAATAATGGACGCAAAAACGTCCTAGCCTATAGGCTGATGTAAGCTAACCCGGACAGTAACCATGATACCCCGGGTTAGCAAGTTCTTTTATTTCTAAGTTACAATTAATAATAAGACGCCGGTAATGGCATTAGTAATATTTAGACATTGCATTATAAACAACCGCTTTTACAAGCGAACTTACAAAAAAAGGTAGGGGCGGGACAAAAATCCAAAGCCATCAAAATACAACTTCCTACCATCTATACATAGCGCTATATCACTAAGCCATACTAGGCTATAAACACTAATTAATGTAACCCTCCAACATGGCAAACACCTCTGCAGGGGTGTGTAGCAGTTCACCTTCAGGGTTGCAATCAGGAGGGAGCACCCAAAACTCCTCATACAGCTTCCTCTCTTCCGAGTGAGAATCATACAACCACATCTCCGGATCTTTACTGACCGTTCCGGGCCCAACAGGAACGGCCTCAGGAGACATGGGCATTCCATCTGCAGTAGAAGTAACCCATGGAGATGACGACCGCCCAAAACCACGCTTGTAGACTAATCCATAACTGTTAGAAGAAGCAATGGGTGCCGTGTCATCCATGACTGTTGCAGTCCGAGCTGGTATCAAGGAGGGAACTGTGTCTTCCTTTCCTCCATGCTTTGCAGCATCAGATGAACATGAAGGGACGTCCTTGTGTCGACGGCGATAAACCAAACGACATTGCCTTGAGGGACGAACATCGCCTGACTTTTGGAAGGATGAATCCATCTGAGGCACAGCTTCATCAAGTTGTCGGGACAGGCGTTGCATTTCCCTTAGCCCTTCAAGAGCATCAAGCTCTCTCAAATAATGCTTCAAGGAAACGAACTTATGTGGCATGGTAAGACGAATGAATAAAATGTGTACGGTTACATGATAGGGAATCCCACTTATAAAGAGGGTAAAAATGACGGTTTAGTTGCCATTGGGAGTTTAAACAATCGATAATTATGGCACTGACAGAAGCCGCCTGACACGTAGATGTGATGGTTAAGTTGCAGTGCTGACGTCAGCAGAATAATGGCAAATATTAAATTTGAAAAGATGTTTCTTTGTAGCATGCTAAATGAGCCTGGGCATAAATCATTATAATCATAAGTTCATTCCACATCACATTAAAAACAAGGAAATTTACAAGCAAAATCCAGACAAGTCATTGAGACAATAAAGATAAACAATCATTCGCTATCAGAGGAACTTGAAGAGGAGCTGGCAATCACAGGTTCTAGAAGGGCCCGAACGTTCGACATACCCTCGTCACCAGCCTGGGCCTGTAGCTGTGCAAGTTCGTTGAAGGAATCACTGCTCAATGCTTCCAGGGCCTTGGATGTCCGCTGTTCAACCTCTTTTTCATGATCAGTGGCCTCCGGGAGTTGGCGTCCTAGGATCCCATGACGATGACCATGTCTCAGGCCGTCCTGATATCCGGACTCCACAACAGTCCGGTAAAAGTCATTGAGTCTCTGTTGGTACTGAGTACCTCCCCGTATATGGCTCCATGAAGCCTGGAATCCCTTCGATATTAACCAATCCCGGTCTGCCTCTAGGACATTCACCCGGGCTTGAGTAGTTGCCAGCTGCTTAGAGAGGTTTATGGCATTGTTGTTAGCAGCCTCAGCGTCCGATTTGGAGGCATTCAACTGCTCTAGCATAGAGTCTCTCTCCTCTTCAGCTCTCCGGGCACGAGATTCATAACCTTCAATTTCAGCGGCTAACTGCTGATACCTCTCCTGGTCACCCTTGGCTTTAGAAGCATTCTCTTTCTCCACTTGTAACTCTTTTTCAAGGAGCCTCACCCGATCCTCTAAATTCAGCACCAACCGGGCTTGCTGATCCCGGGAACGTAAGATTTCAAGCTTCTCATCATTGTGAGTATTTATCAGACGAGTCTTGTCCCGTTCGTATGTATCTCGGACGGATGACATCTCAGCAAGCTCCTTCCGACAATCACCTAAAGACTGTAACAATGCCTCGGCCTCTACCGACAGTTTGCTATGAGACACGTGCATATCAAACAAATCCCCCACATCCGAACGCCAACGACGCAGCACTTCATACAGAGAAGCAAGAGAGCTCACACTGGACCCAAGAGCATTCTCGGCAAGCTGGGCGTTGTCCAGCCCTTGGAGATAATACCGTTCAGCAGGCGGAAAGGCATGATCAGCCCAATGCCTAACAACGTCTGGCCCAATTAGCCGGGAGGACTGAGCAATTTTCCATTTTGGGGCATACTTAGTGTCCGGCAAAGACGGGTTCCAATTGACACCCGGGACATAGACATGAGAAAGCATCCCCTCAGATAAAACCCTGGCTTCGCAGAAGAAGGCATGGGAGTACTGACCGGAGCAGACACATTGCTTAAGGAAGCGGCGACTGATGCTGAAGTAGTTGCAGTCGCCGGAGAAAATGTAACACCAACTGATATGGTATTCATAGGTTCTTCCACAACTTCCAGACGTGGAGCCAAGGGGGTAGTGGTTGCAGCAGCAGTCGAACAGATAGCTGATACCGGAAGAGCAGCGGATGACGTCACAACAGAGTTGTCCACACCCTGCTCCGGCCCAGGTGTGATAAGGGGGCTTTGAACCACGCCCTGTTGGGAAGAAGTACCTTCACTCAGAAGGCAAGTACCTAGAAACAAGAGAACATCAGTTATAAGTACAGGGGAAAAGAGCAAACCACACATAAGACATGACAAAGGATCCTTACCGAGTCTTTCCTCCTTGCTGGCTAGCAACTCACGACGTTTTGCAAGAAACGATGATACATCGGGAGAATCGGTCTTCCTTTTCCGGGATTTCTTTTTCTTCTCACCAACAGTGCCAACGGGGGCGACAACATTGAGGGGATCCGGGTTTAGAGGTGGTGAAACCGGTGCCTCCGTACTTACCGGAACAGAGGTGCCCGGTTGATCAGGAAGATCTTGCACCGGTGCCTCTGTGCTTACCGGAACAGAGGTGCCCGGTTGATCAGGAAGATCTTGAACCGGTGGAACAGGGACCACAAAATTTTTCGCCGTCTGGCTAAGAACGTTCGCCTCATCTTCACCCAATAGACGGTCATGTTCCTCGATGTGGGGAATGGCCTTCGGATCTATGGCATCGAAGTAGTGCCACTCATCTGGGTACAAAAACAAATGTATTAGTTACACATACTTCACATAGTTAAAGCTATGCAAGAGGATATACCTTGATCTCGTCGACGATACTCCGGGTATATGGTATCATCAACCCAAATGCGGCTCATACCAACGGCCACAAGGGCTCGCTCAGGTATGTGGGTGCACGGGGTGGGATGGTTTACTAATGCCAGATATAGAGGCAGCTTTTCAAACACGGCAGGAGCAGGGCACTCATCAGCAAACCTTGTCTTGCCCTCAGGAGTCTGCACCGGAGCAATGACCGGTAGCACAGACTCATCTATGAAAAAGAATTTCCGTTTCCAGTTCTTATCTTGTACGTTGGGAGGAAAGTTCTCAATACAAGAGGGAGCCCCCGGACGGCGATCAAAAGTGAAATATTCCCCCTTATACACAAGCACATATAACACTCGGAAGACTTCGAGCTGGGGGGACATACCCAGTCCCCGGGCACAAAATTCAAAGTGTTTCACTTTGATTAACCCTAAGGGATGCAGCTGAGAAATGTTCACTTTGTAATAGGACAACAATTCGACCATGAATTGGGTAACCGGTAGCCGGAAATGACAAAACTTGAAAAACTCCGCATATAATGTGATCTTCCCAGGCTTCAGAGGAAAAGCAACATCGGTAGGTCCTGGACAAACAGGATTCCATTCCGGCAATATACGCCACTCCGTAAGAAAAGATTGTAGTGCCGTTACCGACCAACTAGTATGAATCTGGGCAACACTCATGGTGGTTCGTGATGTGCTGGTTTTGGGAGCCATGTCAATTGAGAATTCGTTGATTGGGATAAAATATCATCATCCCCATGGCCACTAGCTAATTTATAGGCGGACGCGTCACACGTTTTTTAAATTTTGAAAACAAACCTCCAACACGTCAAAACCCTTGAGTTGCTCAGACTGTTAAAACGGCTGAAGTGACAACTCAGGGTGACGTCACATCACGTGCTTTACCCATGCGGCACTACCCTCGATAAAGATTTTATTTTGGCATTAACAGCATTGTCTAAGTGTCACATAACTTTTTCATTTTCAAAAAGCCTAGTAATAACCAAGTCTGCTTATCACTAGACTTGGGGGGACATGACGAGGTAGGCCCAATCCAGATGGATTAGCCCAATACCACATAAAGGCCTCGCTACCTTTGGGCCGGCCCATTGGCAGACACAAACTAGGCAGTCATGTCCCGGTCAATTGATGAGGTTCAACCTCCTCCCCGAGAATTGGGGAAGGAAGGTTCCATTAAGGAGATAATGCTTATCTCCACCAAAAATCGGAGAGTCAGCTCCGGGAGATAGGCTCAAAGAGGCGGTTACGAGAAGAACGAGAAAGGTTATAAATACAGGTAAAAGGTAGGCGAGAAGGTATTCACATATTCACTAACTGATTCCGCTTACTTCTTTTCACACACCGATTCTTATTCTCACGCCGGAGGGTGGTCACAGGAAACCCCCCTTTCCTGTGGCGAGTCCTAACGGTGTTTTGTTTTGCAGACACCGGGATCCAGTTTGGTAGATCATTCATAGCCGGGACATCGTTCTTGACTACACTGAGAGGTAATTACTTCTTCAGTAACTAAAGGACCACTACTAGAAAATAGACCTAATGTAACTTTTTAAGAGCAACCTTTATTAAATGAGTTGCATTTAACTCTAAGGCAACTTCATTGAACATAAAGGTTACATTATAAAGCTAATGCAACCTTTTTTATATAAGGTTGCAAAATTATATTACGTTTGCAACCTTTTTCTTTAAAAGGTTGCAAATTTTATCAAATTTTGTAACTTTTGTTAGAAAGGTTGCTTTGAGAGAATTTAAATGCAACTTTGATTTAAAAGGTTGCATTGAGAAAATTTAAATGGGACTTATCAACTAGACTACCAAATAATCTCACTAAAAAACAAAAATTATCAACGAATTATCGACGGATCTATGATATCCAAAACATAACTTTTGGTGAAAAAAATTACCAACGAATCCAACAAAATCCAAAAAAGAAGAAGTTAAAGTTATGGTTGTCATATATGTAACATAAACTAAATAAATTTATTTTGAAAACATCTTGCAAGTTTATTTTATAATTGTATTATAAATTATATATATATTTTTTTAAAAAGGCATTTTTTTTGTCCTTAATTACGTTTTACTAACTTATGGTGGTTGTATACTTCTAATTTTTGGTGGGAAGTGAAAATTTTGGGTATTTAAGTGGAAGAAGTAATTGGAGGGAAACAATGAGAGCAATGTGCAAAACCATTAATTTTTATATTATAGTAAATTAAAATTATGACGAAATAAAAGAGAGTTACTTTAATTAATCACACATTAGATTATAAAATATGTTAATGTTAATTATCTTCAGCCCAGCTGGTTTGAGGTACGGTGTGTTTTCTCTTAGGGTTCCCATCCTGGGGGTAGGTCACAGGTTTGATCCATGCACATCATAAAAAAATTCCCATGACGGTTTGAGCTTAGGCAAGGAGGACACCAGTGTATGGGTAGGGATTCGAACTTGAGACCGCTACGTTAGGGTTGTACTAGGATTTTCACTAAACTAAACCTTTAAAAAAAAGATTATAAAATATAATAATCAAATTATATGGTAAAGGAATTATTATATATAATAAAAGAGGTTGCTTAGAAACAGTGACTACTTTTGTCATTTTGTGAAATTTAAGGTATTATATATTGTTTGTGATTCTAATAACAAAAAGAGGATTGGTGTGGTTGGTCATTCTTAAGTTGGTCTACTCTATGATTGTGGGTTCGATTCAACTCCTTCCCCTTTCCTCTTTTAATTTTATCATTCTTTTTAAGCAAACGGTAATGTTTCTTTTGTATTACTATATTTGTTTTGTCTTATTTGTATGTTATTTCATGAGGGTTTTGTTTTATTTTTTTATCTAAAGTTACTATTAGGTTTGTCGTTCTGTTTGCTCCACCGAGTGAACTAAACAGACTAAATAGTTACCTGTCGCAAGTGTTGCGCTGCCACCGCAACACGCGGCGGGTAACATACTAGTTAAAGAATATAATATGTAAAAGAATTAAAGAATAAAGAAACCTAAAAGTTATTAACTTCATAGTTTCGGGGTTCATATAAATTAATTATAAATACCAAATATAGTTTTTGATTGTATTAAAATGTTATACAAACAGGGGGGAGTCTAAGAAGGGCTTGAGGGTGTTCGGCTCCCACTGTTTTTTGTTTTAATAGTGTAAATTTCTCATTTTTGTTCGAAAATTTTGTATATATTGAATCGGACCCCACCGATTTGATTTGATGTTGCGTAAATTTGGGTCTCGTAACTTTTGGCCCCCACCATCTTAAAATTCAAACTCTGCCACTGTATACAAATAAATATATGAACATTGGTCGATCAATTTTGACGTACTTCATCAATATAGCGTGTAATGGATGTAGTATGAGTCGTTATAACTATTAAGGCCCACTACGATTCATTAAGGCGTGCATGATCTCTTATTAACTCATTATGATCCAATATAGCTCATTACAACATGATATTGCCCTATAACTCTATAAGAGCTAGTATGACGCAATACAATCTACCATGGTGAGTTAAGATTCCTCACACCCATTAAGGCCCAATACGATCCATTAGTATATATATATATGATCCATTATCGCTCATTATAATCTAAAATGAATCAGCACAACCTAGGGGTGTAAACGAGCCGAGCCAAGCCCGATTGGGCTCGAGCTCGGCTCGTCATGATTTTAGGAAGCTCGAGCTCGGCTCGAAATAATTTTAGAACAAGTTTAAAGGAGCTAAAAGCTCTGCTCGAGCTCGCTTCGATAGCTTAAATGAGCCAAAGTTCGGCTAGATCTCAGCTCGCCAATGTTAAATAGTAGGTATATTATAAATAAAATAATAATAATAATATAAAATTTATTTGGGCTTGTATAGTCTTGCGAGCCTAAATTGTCTTTGTACGAAAAGCTCGGGCTCGGGCTCGGGCTAGATAACTAAACGAGCCATTTTTCAAGCTCGAGCTCGGGCTCGATAATTAAACGAGTCATTTTTCAAGCTCGGGCTCGTTAAGGCTCGGCTCATTCAAACTTTTTACCGATTCGATCCCGAATAGCTCTCGAGCCGTTATGCATTATTTACACCCCAGCGCAACCTGATATCAACCTTTAAAATCCAATATGACATGATAAAGCCCACTATGGCTCAATAAGAGCCATCGTGATTAGTGAAGCCCATCTTGATTATTTACCTTCGTAGGTATTTTAAATTTTAATTTGCCTCCCAAATCCCAAATAGCCTATCCCCCTAAAATTTTAAACTTCCCTCTCATTCTTAGATTTCATAGTTCTACATCCATATCCTCTATCATTATTCACCAGCCCTAATCGGTATTCCATTTCTCTAAGTCTCTATCGATGGTCTCTTTTGATTGATTCCCATCACTCCACCATTGACGGATTACGGTTGACTGATGGACGAATCACCTCCATCATCGCGCGCAACTCCTCGTTGATAATGTTTTGAACTGGCGTTTTTGTTCATTCTTCGGTGCTATCGGTAATGTTTCCAAACAATATATTTTTTACTTATTTAATTTGTGAAGATGTGTTGGTGGGAAATGCTTCGCTTCCCTTGTTCTCACGATGTCGTCACGAATTAACGGTACTATTGATTCTTTCTGTCATACTGTTAGTTCACTGACTGTCCGATGAGTAATTTATTTATTTTTTTTCTAATTTCTTCTTATAATCTGCTTGTTGATGAATTGATGATTTTCTGTCTAAGTATGGCCATTTTATTAAAACTTAATTCAAACAAAAGAGGAATTGAATATAAAAAGTAATAATTAGGTTATTTACTATATTGAGTGTATGCAATTAAGTTCACTTAAGGGACTTCTTGATATATGTGAACTGCATATGATTCATCCTCAAGTTCGCTTTTTTTATTTGGTCAATTAATTAAAATCTCAACTCATTTATCTTGACAATTTATTCAACACTTTCTTATTATAATGAAAGGATTGTGGAATACATATGAAATTGTAAAATTCAAAGAAATGGGTTTTAACCACTATTGGAGAATTGTATAAGGTTTACAAATGTCGGTTTAAGCGAAAACACTTCTATCAATTTAAGGACAATAAAACAAGGCGGAAGAACCGACCTGACAGCATTCCAGAAGATAATTTCGCAAAATTGTTGCGTCTATGGAGTAATAAAGATGTGGCGGTATTTTCTTCAACAATTTCTCCATTAATAGTATTTGCTATTTAGAGTTGTATATTAGTTGATGTGTATATATTAATGTTTTTACAGAAACGCTGTTTGCGAGCTAAGGAATCACGCATGTCTCAAAAAAATATGCACACAGCCGGTCCAGAAAGTTTTCCTAGGATTTGTGAGGAGATGGTAATGAAAAACTACAAGCCAAAGGAGGATGAAAACGCTATAGTTGATCCTTATTTAGTTGTAATGAGCAAAGAAAACTATGGGTATCGTCGAATTTATGGTAGAGGTGTTACAAATACACTGATAAAAAAAGTGGATGGTGCTTGCACGTCATACATGGTTCCAGAGGGGATGATAGATTCTTTTAAAGCAAACGTTGAAGTTGAGAAAAACCAGTTGCTAGAATTGCGCAAAGAGATCGAAGAGGATCATCAAAGGAAAAAAGCCGAGCTTGAAGTGGACCATGAAAGAAAAAAAAGCAGAACTTGAAGTTATTCGAAAAGATATTATTGACAACCAACGAAAAAACTTTGAAGCTATGATGCAGGAGGTTATGAAACAACTACAAGTTAAAGATCAAGATGACTAGAAGGCCGGTTTATATTTTTCTTCAGTATTGTAATTGACACTTTATTGTTATTTAAGTTTGGACACGTAATTTTAAGTAAATCATTTGACTGTGATGATATTTGTGTTCTTATTGTTTTTGCATAATTGTGATTTAATGTGTATTTTAATTATTTATAATTGGATTTATGTTACAAAGTTGCATTTGGGTGTAAAAGTGTTGCATTTGTTGTAATTAAAACTCATAAAAAAGTTGCATTTATTAAAAAAAAGGTTGCACTTTTTCTATAATAAAAATAGTAAAGGTTGCAATAAGACTAGAAAAATGTTGCATATTTGTAATTAAAATATAATAAAGGTTGCATTTGAATATAATAAAGGTTGCATTTAAGTGTAGAAAAGGTTACACTTTTATAACCAAAGTTGCATTTGAGTATTATAAAAGTTGCATTAGAATGTAAAAAAGTTGCATACTAAAAAAGTTGCATTAGAGTAGCAAATGTAACACTATAAAAAACGGTTGCATTAAGCCTATAAAGGGTTGCATTAGGTCAAAGGTAACTGCTTCTGATGCAGCCCCTAATAAAAGGTTGCATTAGACATATTGTAACCTTTTCAAGGCCTAATGCAACATTTTAGTGGTGCTGCAATAGCTTCATTTTCTTGTAGTGGACCAAACAAATTTTGTGAAGTAATGCAGTCCATGATTCGCACATTTTAATCGAAACAGGCCTTAGAGTTACTAAATTTGTGTAAAACCTTTAAATTTCAAAACTGGAGCTCCACATGAATGAATTGGGACATGAGAATCCGGTCCATTAAGACACGTTCCAGTTCATTCCTTATAGACGTGGTAACTCTAAACGGAGTAAGACTTTACAAACTTTTAAGTTGAGTCATTTTTAACCTATTTGTCTCAATGTAGTTGAATATCACAAATGTAATCCGTGTAACAAATTTGACATTAACACCTTTAGTAATAAGGGATCAACTATAAGGCAAGTTAATGATAGGTAGAGTTAGCGCATATCTGGCGATATGGACCACTACAGCTAACCTGTTCATATAGTTGTTCTTTATTCCAATGGTTTAGAGATGTCACTATAAGAGATGTACACGACAGTATGGATAAGTAAATCAATTAACACAAATCATTGACAAATTTTGAATTATACGCGTTTGATAATAAATCGTGGTCAAACTTTCCAATTAACCTAAACCTTTGATCCTCAGTATAAATAGATGACCTACGATCATTCACAACTCGCTCACAACTCTCTCTCAACCTCCAATTATTCTCTAACACTGATAATTAAGATCTTTGATCAAACGTTTGACTTTTTGCTTTGACCCGGCAATTATACTCGATTCTTCACTGTGAGTTCTTGTTCTTTTGTGGGTTTTGTTAGTCGGCAATCAAACAACAAAAACCCTAACTTTAATCGGGTTCAATATGTCTGAATTGTTTGATTGCAATTTCTAGGGTTCGTTCGTGTATAATTGGGGATAAACTCAGAATCACGTAATATATTTATTTAATTTTAATCAGAGAATATCACAACCACTGGCCTAGGCCAAGTGGTTGTGACCTTGGCTCGCTACAGAAGGTACCCGGGTTCGAGTCCCGGCTACTGCCCCCTTTTTTTTTGCTTCTTTTTATTCTTTTAAACAAAGCTTTATTATATATATATATATTAAACATTTTAAACTTATAAATTCATTTATAAATATTAAAACTATTTTATAAATTCTAAAAAAATTATATTTATTAAATCTGAGTCAAAAGTTTTATTTACAATTTTTGTTTTTCAAAAATCCATTTATTTAATATTTATAATAATTAAATCAGTTTTATACTATTATATTTATAAAAATCCATTTATATATCAAAATAATTTTATTAAATTCTCCAAAAATTATCCTGACTTTTTATAAAGTTAAACTTTACTGAAATAATTTTTAATTCAGTAAAATCAATTATTTTATATTTTTAATCAATTTTTGTTAGATTTAATCATAATTAAATCATAATAAATCCAATTTTCATCATTTTTGCACCAAAATTTTATACAAATTATTTTTAATTATTTAGAACAGAAATATGATTTTTAAAATAGAAATTCTTTAATTTTAGTATTTTAGAATATTAAAGTTAAATATTGGCTATTTATAATAAATAGATTTAAAAATCTATTTTTAAATGAAATAATTTTATAAAAATTATTTTTATACTCCAAACACTTTAATGTGTACATTCAAAATTCAAATTTTATAAAAAGACTTTATTTTATTAATTATCAAATTTTCCTTTATTAATTAACATTTTAATTTAAATTCAACAATTGGATATCCCCAAATCGAAACCCTAGGATACACTTATAAGTTAATTAGACTTAGACTTATTATATATTACCTTATTATAGGGTGATATTTGGAATCATTTTGGGCAACACTATTATTTCATCTTTTCAACAAGTTTAACATTTGCTAAGGTGAGTTTTACATAGCCCCTTTTATTATCACCATTTTTGGGGTGAAACATGTTATAACATTATCATTGCAATTCAATCATCAATGTGTCTATGTGTTTTCTATGTTGCATTATGTCTTGAGCATGATTAGAGTAAGCACCATTCTAGCATAATCATTAACTCCGTACAAGCCGACGGTATACATTGATAGATCTATTGGACTGACAATCCCACCCGGATACGTGCCTCCTACAAAGGTTACGTGGGTGTTTGTTATCGCATAACATATTCATTTGGACCATGAGCGTATGGTATGTATCACATTATAACAGTCATCAGGGTTGATTATGCACTCGATTTATTTCTAGTATGTTCTCACATATGGGCTAGATTGACATGACACATGAATTGCACAACATTTTATTCATTTTATTATCAAAAACCTATGTAATTCTCACCAACTTATGTTGACCCAAAATACTTTCAAAATTAACATGTTTCAGGGAACAATGAAGCTGAGGCTTGAGTTAGCATGAGGATTTTACTTGAAGTTTTATTTGAAGTTATTGAAGTTTGTTATTTGATATCATGTATTTGAATTCTTAGACATCATTTCATATTTTGGATATTATGTTTGAATAAATTATTTAAAATTTATATTATACCATGTGCTACTGAAAACAATCATCAATACGTGGCACCCCGATGTTTCCGCCATCGGTTGGGGTGTTACAGATTGGTATCAGAGCCTTGGTTATAGGGAATTAGGTTATTAGAAATAATCTAGACTATAACCTTAGGGACTTAAACAGTACTTGCTTCTCCTACTTGTAACCCTAATTGCTTCCCTAATCCTATCCTTATCCTATGCCTTATAACCCTAAACCTACATATGATTACTCTTATTCGTCTGCTGCAATCCTGATCCACCATTAGATTAATAGGACAAAATCCTCAGGTTTAACCTGAACCCCCTTGAGATCTCGTCGAAGTTCTAGATTTTAATAACGAACACGTGCAATCTGGAAGGGTGAACGCCTGTATTCTGAGTCTTCTGTCTAGGCTGGCATTGCGCATATATCCCAATCAGACGAGGGACCCGGATGCCTACCTGGGAATTCTCGGGATGAGTGTTCACTTATAGGCTAAAGCATGTCTTCATATGTTATTAGAATTTAGAATCTTTGATAAGTCAAAGTTTTCGTTTATTCGTTTTAATTAATGAATAAATGATTACATTCCTTATATAAACTCTCATTCATTTCATTGTGTCTATTACAGATCATGCCTCCTCGTCGCAGCACTCGCAACAGCAATGGTGAGAACCACGAAGAAGGTGGTGATAACCACAACCATGACCAAGTTCCTAACCACAACAACAATGGGGTCGATGCTCAACTGGCTGCGATCATTTCTCAACAAATGGCGCAGCAAATCGCAACTCTGGTTCCCAATTTACTCGCTCAAGTCATCCAATTGAACGGCAACGGGAATGGTCACAACAACGGGAACGGGAACGACAATGGCAATGGAAATGGACCCCAAGCCTGCACCCTTAAGCATTTCAACTCTTGTAACCCTCCAAAGTTCAGTGGTGAAGAAGGAGCTACTGGACTCCTCCAATGGTTTGAGGGTATTGAGAATACCTTCATCAACAGTGAGTGCCCCAACAACTTCAAGGTTCGTTACGCCATGAGTGTTCTCCATAAACGAGCACTCACATGGTGGAATGAAGAAAAGCGTACTCGTGGGGCCGAGGTTGCTCTTGCTATGACATGGGACCAAGTCAAGGAGGTCATGAAGGAAGAGTTTTGTCCTCGCAATGAAGTTAAGAAACTTGAGGATGAGTTCCACACCTTAGCTCAAGATAGTGGGGAAAACCTTGCCTACAACACCCGCTTCCATGAGCTTAGCTTATTGTTGCCCCACAAAGTTACTCCTCTGCCGGTAGCCATCGAGAAGTACATCGGTGGTCTGCCCATGCAAATCCAGGACACCGTTTGGGGTAGAAATCCTGCAACTTTGGAAGAGGCCAAACGTCTAGCGGCCACTCTTACTGATAATCACGTGAAGAACGGTACTCTCGTTCGCAAGGGCACTAAGAAGTCGGTTGCCAAAGACACTCCACAGCCTGCAATTGAAGTCAAGCCTGAGACCTCAAGCAACAAAAAGCGCAAGGCTAGAAACTATATGGTTGCTGCTACTCCACCTGCTGCCCAAAACCCAGCCAAGAAACCATACACCGGACCTCACCCTTTGTGCAACACTTGCAAGTACCATCATCCAACGCAGGTGCCATGTCGTTTTTGTACTAAGTGTCAAAGATATGGTCACCTGGTGAACGTCTGTCGATCTCCTACTACCCAAGACAACAACAACCCAGCTCCCAACCAACAAAACAACAGGCCTACTCGTGGTCAATGCTACGAGTGTGGTAACCCTAATCACTACATCAACAACTGCCCTAATCGTAACCGAAACCAAAACCAAAACCAAAACCAAAACCAAAACCAAAACCAAAACCAAAACCAAAACCAGAACCGCAACCAGAACCAAGGTGCTCGAGGTCGCGCCTACAATCTCAACGCTAACCAGGCTCGTGATAACAACGAAGTGGTGAATGGTACGTTTCTCATTAATAACCACTATGCATCCATATTATTTGATTCAGGAGCTGATAAGTCATTTGTGTCACTGAAGTTTGAACCTTTACTTAACTTACCCCACACTAATCTAGAAGAACCTTTCGTGGTAGAGGTAGCTAACGGGAAGTCTATTTCGATCGACTCTATTATTCGTAACTGCTTGTTGAACCTCGACGATCATACCTTCCCTATCGATCTCATCTCCATGCATCTTGGTAGTTTTGATGTTATAGTAGGCATGGACTGGTTGTCAACTCATCGTGCCGAAATTCTGTGCTTCGAGAAAATCATACGCATTCCTCTCGAATCTGGTGAGATTTTGAAGATCTATGGTGAGAAACCCTGTGGTGAGCTTAAGCTTATGTCTTGTACTACTGCCCAAAAGTACTTACGAAAGGGGTATACAGCCTTCTTAGCTAACGTGATAGAGAAGAAGGATAAAGGCAAAAGTATCCAAGACATTCCTATTATTCGAGACTATCCTGAAGTCTTTCCAGAGGATTTACCTGGTTTGCCTCCTGCTCGACAAGTGGAGTTTCGTATTGATCTTGTTCCTGGTGCTAATCCTATCGCTAAAGCTCCTTATCGTCTTGCACCCTCTGAGATGCAAGAACTTGCCAGTCAATTACAGGAACTTTCTGATAAAGGGTTCATTCGCCCTAGTTCTTCTCCATGGGGAGCCCCTGTCTTATTCGTTAAAAAGAAGGATGGTTCTCTTCGGATGTGTATTGACTACCGTGAACTCAACAAACTCACCATCAAAAATCGTTATCCACTTCCTAGGATTGACGATCTCTTCGATCAACTTCAAGGAGCAACCCACTTCTCGAAGATTGATCTCCGTTCTGGTTATCATCAGCTTAGAGTCCACGAAGAAGATATTCCCAAGACAGCTTTTCGCACTCGCTACGGTCACTATGAATTCATGGTTATGCCTTTTGGGTTGACCAATGCTACCGCAGTATTTATGGATTTGATGAATCGGGTTTGTAGACCCTATCTCGACAAATTCGTGATCGTTTTCATCGATGATATTTTGATTTACTCTAAATCAAAATCCGATCACGAGCAACATCTCCACTCTATCTTGAATCTCCTAAAGAAAGAACAACTGTACGCCAAGTTCTCAAAATGTGAATTTTGGCTTAAGGAAGTTCAATTTTTGGGACATGTCATTGATATGAACGGAATTCATGTTGATCCTGCAAAGATCGAAGCTGTGAAGAATTGGAGTGTTCCTACCACTCCAACGGAAGTCCGTTCTTTTCTTGGGTTGGCTGGTTATTATCGTCGATTCATCGCCAATTTCTCCAAGATCGCTGTTCCTCTCACTACCTTAACTCACAAGGGTAAACCCTATGAGTGGGGACCTAAGCAAGAGGAAGCATTTGAAACTCTTAAGCTGAAACTCTGTGAAGCTCCTATCTTGTCTCTACCTGATGGTAATGATGATTTCGTGGTCTACTGTGATGCATCGAACCAAGGTCTTGGTTGTGTTCTCATGCAACGAGGAAAGGTTATTGCTTATGCGTCTCGACAACTCAAGACTCACGAAAAGAATTATACCACCCATGATCTTGAATTGGGCGCTGTTGTCTTTGCACTCAAGATTTGGAGACATTATCTTTATGGGACCAAATGTGTGGTGTTCACGGACCACAAAAGTCTCCAACATGTCTTCGATCAAAAGAATCTTAACATGAGACAACGACGTTGGGTTGAATTACTTAACGACTATGATTGCGAAATTCGCTACCATCCTGGCAAAGCAAATGTTGTGGCTGACGCACTTAGTCGTAAAGAGCGTGTCAAACTACAATGTGCGAGAGTTCGTACTGATCTTCAAGATCGCATTCTCCAGGCTCAACACACATCAGTCACCCAAGGTAACATGTACGATGAAATGTCTTGTGGTGCTGAAACTCAACTTGAAACCAAACCCGATGGTCTTCTTTATTTCCTTAATCGACTGTGGATTCCCGACCGTGATGATCTTCGTACTTTTCTCATGAACGAGGCTCATAAGTCTCGTTATTCTATTCATCCTGGAGCTGACAAGATGTACCAAGATCTTCGTTATTCTTATTGGTGGCCTGGTATGAAGAAAGACATTGCTCTTTTCGTTGCAAAATGCCTCACTTGTTCCAAGGTCAAGGCTGAACATCAACGACCATCTGGTATGCTTGAACAACCAGAGATTCCTGTCTGGAAATGGGAGAGCATAGCTATGGATTTCATCACCAAACTCCCTCGTACACCCAAAGGTTTTGATAGTATTTGGGTAATCGTCGATCGTTTGACCAAATCAGCTCACTTCCTACCTATTCGTGAGAAGTATTCTGTGGAAAGGTTGGCAAAGATGTACGTAAGTGAAATCGTATGTCGTCACGGTATACCTTTGGACATTATTTCTGATCGCGATGGTCGTTTCACCTCTCACTTTTGGGAATCTCTACAAGATGCTTTGGGTACCAAGTTGAACCTGAGCACTGCTTATCACCCTCAAACTGATGGTCAGACTGAACGAACCATCCAGACACTTGAGGACATGCTCAGGGCATGTGTCATCGATTTTGGTGGCGCATGGGATTTTCATCTTCCTTTGGTTGAGTTTTCATACAACAACAGTTATCACGCCAGCATTAACATGGCTCCTTTTGAGGCACTCTATGGTCGGAAATGTCGTTCACCTGTCTGTTGGACTGAGGTTGGTGAAGCTCGTATTACTGGACCCGAACTAATCCAGGAAACCACAGACAAAATTCAGCTCATTCAGGATAATCTTCTCAAGGCTAGAAGTCGCCAAAAGAGTTATGCTGATAAACGCCGTAAACCCTTGGAATTTCAAGTTGGGGACCTTGTGCTACTTAAGGTATCCCCCTGGAAAGGAGTAATTCGTTTCGGTAGAAAGGGAAAGCTAGCTCCTCGATACGTAGGCCCCTTCAAAATTCTTGACAGAGTTGGAAAAGTGGCTTACAAACTTGATCTTCCACCTGAGCTAAGCAATGTTCATCCGACCTTCCATGTTTCGAATCTCAAGAAATGCTTAGCAGATGAGAACCTTCATGTTCCTCTTGAGGATGTGCAAATCGATGAAAGCATGCACATTATCGAGAAACCCGTCGAGATTGTTGATACTGGAGTCAAGAAACTCAAGCGCAGTCGAATTACAATCGTTAAGGTTCGTTGGGAATCTAAACGAGGCCCAGAGTTCACTTGGGAACGTAAAGACCAGATGAAGTCGAAGTATCCACATCTTTTCCCACCAGACTCTCCAACTCCAACTTCGGGACGAAGTTCCTAAAAGTAGGGGAGACTGTAACATTACGCATTTATACTTGTACGTTACACGTTCGTCTTTAATAAAAACGTCAAGTTTCATCTTATATGTTTGCATTTATTATTTTTGTCGCATTTTGAAACCCTAATACTATATATATATATATATAATATTATATATGTATTGTATTGAATATATGTCAAAAAAAATAATCTGCCTTGGCCGGGGTTCGAACCCGCGCCAAAGCCCAAACCAACCAAACACTTAACCAATTGGGCTAGCCTTTCAACTTGTAATAAACCCAGACACATATTATATTTATACGCGTTTTAAACCTTCACAGTTGACAAGGAAAGTCAACTGTGGGTTCGCGTATGATTCAAGCTCGTGCAATAACTCTTGATTGATCTAATATTGGCAAATTTTTGTGATTACCGGCCTAGTATGATCTGTACAACACGTCAATTAACACAAATCATTGACTAATTTTGAATTATACGCGTTTGATAATAAATCGTGGTCAAACTTTCCAATTAACCTAAACCTTTGATCCTCAGTATAAATAGATGACCTACGATCATTCACAACTCGCTCACAACTCTCTCTCAACCTCCAATTATTCTCTAACACTGATAATTAAGATCTTTGATCAAACGTTTGACTTTTTGCTTTGACCCGGCAATTATACTCGATTCTTCACTGTGAGTTCTTGTTCTTTTGTGGGTTTTGTTAGTCGGCAATCAAACAACAAAAACCCTAACTTTAATCGGGTTCAATATGTCTGAATTGTTTGATTGCAATTTCTAGGGTTCGTTCGTGTATAATTGGGGATAAACTCAGAATCACGTAATATATTTATTTAATTTTAATCAGAGAATATCACAACCACTGGCCTAGGCCAAGTGGTTGTGACCTTGGCTCGCTACAGAAGGTACCCGGGTTCGAGTCCCGGCTACTGCCCCCTTTTTTTTTGCTTCTTTTTATTCTTTTAAACAAAGCTTTATTATATATATATATTAAACATTTTAAACTTATAAATTCATTTATAAATATTAAAACTATTTTATAAATTCTAAAAAAATTATATTTATTAAATCTGAGTCAAAAGTTTTATTTACAATTTTTGTTTTTCAAAAATCCATTTATTTAATATTTATAATAATTAAATCAGTTTTATACTATTATATTTATAAAAATCCATTTATATATCAAAATAATTTTATTAAATTCTCCAAAAATTATCCTGACTTTTTATAAAGTTAAACTTTACTGAAATAATTTTTAATTCAGTAAAATCAATTATTTTATATTTTTAATCAATTTTTGTTAGATTTAATCATAATTAAATCATAATAAATCCAATTTTCATCATTTTTGCACCAAAATTTTATACAAATTATTTTTAATTATTTAGAACAGAAATATGATTTTTAAAATAGAAATTCTTTAATTTTAGTATTTTAGAATATTAAAGTTAAATATTGGCTATTTATAATAAATAGATTTAAAAATCTATTTTTAAATGAAATAATTTTACAAAAATTATTTTTATACTCCAAACACTTTAATGTGTACATTCAAAATTCAAATTTTATAAAAAGACTTTCTTTTATTAATTATCAAATTTTCCTTTATTAATTAACATTTTAATTTAAATTCAACAATTGGATATCCCCAAATCGAAACCCTAGGATACACTTATAAGTTAATTAGACTTAGACTTATTATATATTACCTTATTATAGGGTGATATTTGGAATCATTTTGGGCAACACTATTATTTCATCTTTTCAACAAGTTTAACATTTGCTAAGGTGAGTTTTACATAGCCCCTTTTATTATCACCATTTTTGGGGTGAAACATGTTATAACATTATCATTGCAATTCAATCATCAATGTGTCTATGTGTTTTCTATGTTGCATTATGTCTTGAGCATGATTAGAGTAAGCACCATTCTAGCATAATCATTAACTCCGTACAAGCCGACGGTATACATTGATAGATCTATTGGACTGACAATCCCACCCGGATACGTGCCTCCTACAAAGGTTACGTGGGTGTTTGTTATCGCATAACATATTCATTTGGACCATGAGCGTATGGTATGTATCACATTATAACAGTCATCAGGGTTGATTATGCACTCGATTTATTTCTAGTATGTTCTCACATATGGGCTAGATTGACATGACACATGAATTGCACAACATTTTATTCATTTTATTATCAAAAACCTATGTAATTCTCACCAACTTATGTTGACCCAAAATACTTTCAAAATTAACATGTTTCAGGGAACAATGAAGCTGAGGCTTGAGTTAGCATGAGGATTTTACTTGAAGTTTTATTTGAAGTTATTGAAGTTTGTTATTTGATATCATGTATTTGAATTCTTAGACATCATTTCATATTTTGGATATTATGTTTGAATAAATTATTTAAAATTTATATTATACCATGTGCTACTGAAAACAATCATCAATACGTGGCACCCCGATGTTTCCGCCATCGGTTGGGGTGTTACAGTCACCTTCTCCGGCCAATAACCAAACTTCGACAACCTCTGGCTCTTCTCCGATCACCCTCTGTCATCTTCTCCGGTCACCTTCTTCGTCTTCGGTGAACCGCGATCGAACACACAACCCCTGTGCCGACCAACACCACCACCCTCTGTTTGCGATCGGATCTCCGACTGATCGTCACCTCCAACCCATCTCCTTCACTTTCAATCTTATGCTCTGTTCTATAACATTTTCCCAGTGAACCAAAAACAAATCAAAACACCAAACTTCCATAAACCTCTTCCTTCTTGAACACACTACACCACATGAACACAGTCAATCCCTTCGAATAGAACCGGAAGCATGTAACAAATATTCCCGTTCATCATCGCCAGTCCATAAACAACCCACCACCTTCTCATAATTACCGTGGTTTGACGCTACAACATAACCGATACTTTCCAGCAACCGGTTGTTATCCCGAGCTAGTGTATGGTTCGAACATAAGGTAAAACCATCAACCATGCAATTTTATTTGCTCTTATAATACACATAAGTGGACGTGCAAAATCCATTTTACAACCTGGGTTCTTCAAGTTCCTACAAGAAGATGATTTTATTATTATTTTATTTACTGATACTATGACTTACTTTTGACTATATTCAACCAAGTGTATAATCATATGTATATACTTGCTACAAATCGTAGAAACATCAAGTGTATACTTTTGAATTGTATATAAATACTTTTTATAAACTGGGTTTTATAATTTTGTAAAATCAAACATCTATGCATTATTTTTACTATAGCTGGTTATTTTTATTCTTAACAAAGATATTTAGATCACGTAAAAATATCATATAAGTTATCATTTAAAAGTATTAAAACTTTTAACTTCTTTTTGTTACATAATAACTACTCATAAGGAATCCTGGTACATGGATTTCATATATACTTTCAAATTAAATTTTAAAATATTATTTTACACTCTTAAAACTTATTGATAAAAGCTTTAACGTACTTATAATTAAAATAAAGTAACTAGTCTTAAATAAACTATGTATTATGGGTATATGGACAAACGACGAAAAATATATATAACACATGACTCATATGTAGATCTTCATGAAAACTCTTGAACAAGTTGGAAGTATATTGGAACATTAAAGGTACGGATCCTTACCCCTCTCCTTTGTTATCTAGTTCAATTGATATAAACCCTATTAATAATATATATAAATATTAAAACTCCTCCGTCTTTGAGCATCAATTCATTTGACCGTCTGTTCACTTCTCGTTCTAAATATAATTAATATTGGAAATAGAATATACATATATATCATACGATACTTTTAATTAACTCATTATCGTATGTCCCAAAGTATATGATATTATTAGTATTAGTTATTATTTGCATCAGATTATATGACTCAGATTTTCAGTACTCTGTTACCCTAAGCTACCGCTTCCCGTGGAGTGTCCCGCGGGCATGTTGTTGTGGCATCAGCATCATGTGCTCCACCCGTGACGGAGAGATTAGTTCACGGCGTCTCTTAAGTACAGGTGTGGTACAGTGCAATTAGGAGGCGTATGGATCGATCCTAGTTCAGTTTCAGTTTCAGTTCCGGAAATGGTTGCGGGTATGCCAACCTGCGCCATTTCATGTGTTGATAGACGGGAGTAGCTACCCGTATATCAACACGTATAATAGAATTCAGTTTAGCTTATGGGTACATCTGTATTACATGATTCAGTTCAGTTATATGCTTGTTACGTTTCAGATCAGTATTTGTATTATCAGTTTCAGTTAATTATTGCGTTACTATTTGAGCCTAATATTCCGTACTGGGCCTTCAGCTCATTCCGTAAACTTTTTTATATCCACAGGTTAACAGGTTACTTTGGGCAGGATAAAGAGAGAGCAATAAATCATAGGATGCTACCTAAAGAAGCCTGTCACTTATGTTTAATATTAATGTATTTTGACCTTAAGACTAAGAACCACCTGTCTTTTGTCTCTGATATGATATTGTGACACGTCAGCCCGTTCCGGGCTGGGGTGTTACAACTATGGTATCAGAGCAAAGGCTCTTTCTTGTAGAAAACTTAAACATAGTAATTAGGCCTGTGAGGTTTTGGGTAGATTTAAGATAGGATTTTAGTTATGTTATCTAATCTGATTCTGATTATCTTGTTTATTTTATAGATGCCTCCTCGTCGTCAAACCCGTAGGACCACTCGCGCTAATCCTATACCCAACAACACTACTGCAAACGAAAACGCAGTGGATCCAAATGTTGTTTCTGCTATCAATCAAGCTGTTGCTGGTTTACTTCCAAACCTTATTGCTCAAACGGTTGATGTCACACCCTCAAATTCCACGTGCGGGGTTTTACCGCGAGGCGCGTGACACACCAGGATCTCAGTCAACGATCACAATAAACATACAACAAACATGCATTCATAAATATATTTAAAACCAAAATATCATGCTTTGAGCTGTAAACCAGCAGCGGAAGCATTCTTGTTTACAACCAAAAGACATATCATTGTTTACAAATCATTGTTTAATATGCTTCAAAATATTAGACGCTGTGCGTGACTCCGTGCGCCTAGCCCATTAACTGCTACCTTAGCGACCTGAGAAAACATGCCAAAAATGTCAACATATAATGCTGGTGAGTTCACAGGTTTTCTTTTATAAAAGTGTTGTCACAAGTTCACAAAGATCATTTCCGTTAATACTATGTCATAAGAACGTTAGCTAGACGTTAAGTGTTTTTACTACTACGGTTGGGAACCCATTACTAAACATGAACCAAAAGATGATACCAGCCCAGACGACTGGGCTACCGATGCCTCGGTAACCCGATAGGTAGAGACAATATGCACCCGCCCGGCCCCGCCGTCGAGTGAGGCTTGTGAGGCCCAATAGATCTATCCACATTTCCCCCGTTGTGCGTTCCAGCACATTCATGGTTTCCCCCTGGGACTTTCCATAAAAGCCGTATAGTAACATAAAGTGCCCATAGTATAACATGACCTTTAAATAGTTCGTACAAAGCATGTTTCTCCCCCCGAAAGCAAGACAGTAAAAGTGGGGCTGTGAAACTCACCTCGGATTGCGTTACTTGAAAACAGTTAAGTAATTATGTTATGATAGCCCCAAATAGCGGCGACCTATCATAAGATGTGTATAAGTATTGGACTAATAACCCGCAGGCTAACTAGTCCCCGAATGTCCAGACCGTGACCATAAACGTTTGAAAACACCTTTAACTGTTAAACCGACCGTGCCAGACAAGACCCGACATCCCATTGGTGACCCGATATTCCACGTGTTAGATAAATACAAGACATCATGCAACATATGCAATTAAACACTTAATACGCGCAATTGTTCACCTAGTCTAGCATAATGTCCGATTAACGCATAATCAGGTCCGAACACGTCTTACTAAGTCATTGGGTGCATCCCGGGGTTCCTATCATGTTCGTAGGTGTCAAATCATGTTCCGGGATGTCAAAACGCGTTCACGACAGCAGTACATGCGATTAGGAAAGTCACACGCGAGTAGGCTTCAGCCTATTGGCGATTAGGGGCCCAATCGCCTGTTATATCAGGCGATTAGGGTCCTAATCGCCTGAATGTCTGCATAATCGCCTTCAGCATCAGGCGATTAGGATTCCTAATCGCCTGCTGCTGCTGTGTGACGGATTTTCGCGCGTTTAACCCTCCAAATCAGATCCGAAACATGCAACAACACCCAATATCAAACCTAAATCATTTACCAACCCATTCCAAGCAAAAACCCCCAACATATCACTGATCTAACATGTTCTAAGCAATTATTTCCTAAAATGGCAAAGTACTAGGTTTCACCAACCAACCTTATCTTTCCCTAAATGGAAACAATCAGATTTCAATCTCTACAAACTTGTAAATCATCAAACCTCTGATCTAACATCTTCCTAGTATGAATTCTAACAACATTGCATCAACAATCATACCATAATCATCCTAAATCTTCAAGAACATTCAAATGGGTCAAAATACACATTTTCATCAAAACACAATAATAATGGCTCAAACTCTAAGATAACCTTCCTAATAATCTCTACATAGCAGAAGTACAATCATATCTTGGAAACAATCATGTTATAACCACCAAGAAGACCAACATATGCATGTAAACTTCACATATAACAAGCATTAAGGTGTAGACTTGGTTTAGAACTCTTTTGAAAGGTTTTTAAAGACACAAACTTAGTAAAACAAGGCCTGGACCTTTGGGGAATCAAAATAACAACTTTACAAAGGTTAGGGATGAAGAACACACCTTGGATTTTGTTAAAGAAAGGTGTGTAGGCTTGGAGATGGTGATTTTTGTAGCAAAATGAGTTCCAGAGGTGTTTCAAGGTGTGTGGGTGGCTTGGGATCAGCTAGGGTTGTTCTAGAGGTGTTTGGGGAGTTAAGGGTTCTATTTATAGGTGTTTTGACCCGGACTCTGCAGTATAGGCGATTAGCAGCTCATGTCACGCGATTGGGGCCCTAATCGCATGATACATCAGGCGATTAGGTCCCAATCGCCTGTTATCAACCTCCTACTCGCCCCATATTCCTTCTATTCGCCTATGTTCATGCGATTAGGAGTCCCTCCAGACTCCTAATCGCCTATAAGGTGCTGTAATGGGTTTTTGGCGAGTTAAACACTATTTTAACATATATAAACACGTATTCACATACCGATAAGTCACATAATGATTCCAAACATATAATGCATGATAACTAACACGTTTAAACCGTTCACCAATTCCCGGGACTCGAGACTCGTGTGTGCATTAAACCCGGCGATTCCACGAATCACCAATCCTTGTACACATGGTTATGGACCGACTCCCGATGACCCCGCGGATCATCGTAACGACTCCCGATGATTCCTAGAATCATCATACCGACTCGACTGACCCCGTTAAGAACGTAATATGCATGACTCGCTAAGGTAGACTTACTAGTTTAGTCAACGTTACTAACCTGAGTTTGCCGGGTGTCACATCATCCCCCTGTTGAAAGAATTTTCGTCCCGAAAATTGCCCAAGGCCCAAAAAGGAAGAGACGAAAGAGAAGAAAAATTTTCCGGTTGCCACATCATCCCCCTGTTGAAAGGAATCTTGACCCGAGATTCATTCAGCTTCAGCAGAGACATGTCTTGATTCGAACGCGCGTTTAGGAAATAAATGGGGATACTTAGCCTTCATTTGATCTTCCCGTTCCCACGTGAACTCCGGTCCACGATCTGAGTTCCAACGGACTTTAACAATGCGGATTTTACTCCGGCGAAGGCTACGGATTTTATAGTCGAGAATTTCAACCGGTTCCTCCACAATACGCAGACGATCATCCACCTTGATCTCCTCGAGAGGAACAACCAAAGATTCATCCACTAAACACTTCTTCAGATTAGAGACATGGAAGACATTATGAACATTACTGAGTTCAGCTGGCAGATCAAGCCTGTATGCTACCGGTCCAATCCGTTCCAGAATTGCGAACGGTCCTACATACCGAGGATTCAATTTGCCCCGCTTCCCAAAACGTATAACGCCCTTCCACGGAGATACCTTCAACAAAACCCTGTCGCCAACCTCAAACTCCAAAGGCTTGCGACGACGATCGGCATAGCTCTTTTGACGATCCCGAGCTGCTGCCAAGCGGTTACGGATTTGCACGATCTTCTCGGAAGTCTCGTACACAAGTTCCGAGCCGGTGAGTTGACTCTCACCCACCTCGGCCCAACAAAGAGGAGACCGGCATTTCCGCCCGTAAAGAGCCTCGAACGGAGCTGCCTTGATGCTAGAATGGTAACTGTTGTTGTAGGAGAATTCCACCAACGGTAGATGACTCTCCCACCCCTTGCCAAAATCGATCACACATGCCCGAAGCATGTCTTCTAGCGTTTGGATTGTCCGCTCACTTTGACCGTCAGTTTGCGGATGATACGCTATGCTCATGTCTAACTGAGTACCCAGAGCCTTATGCAAGGATTTCCAGAAGTTAGAGGCGAACCGAGGATCACGATCAGAAATAATAGAGACAGGCACCCCGTGCCGAGAGACCACTTCCTTGAGATATAACCGTGCCAGACGCTCGAGGCCATCGGTATCTTTGATAGCGAGGAAGTGCGCAGACTTTGTCAACCTATCGACAATTACCCAGATCATGTTACAACCACTGGGCGATTTCGGGAGTTTGGTCACAAAGTCCATCGTAATCCGCTCCCACTTCCACTCGGGAATTTCAGGCTGTTGCAGAAGGCCGGATGGCTTTTGGTACTCGACCTTGACCTTGGCACAGGTCAAGCACTTGCTCATGTACGAAGCCACGTCCGCCTTCATGTTCGGCCACCAATAAAGTATCTTTAGGTCTTGATACATCTTATCGGAGCCAGGGTGAATAGAGTACCGGGACTTGTGAGCTTCATCAAGAACGAGCTCCCGCAAGCCCCCAAATAAAGGAACCCAAATACGTTCAGCGAAATAGTGTAACCCATCGGACCTGAGCTCAAGGTGGCTATCAGCACCATGCATGGTTTCAGCTTTAAGGTTTTCCTCCTTCAAAGCTTCTTGCTGCGCTGAACGGATTCGATCAGGTAAGCCGGAATGGATGGTGAGCTGAAGAGCTCGAACACGACGAGGTTTAGCCGTTTCCTTCCTGCTCAAGGCGTCTGCGACCACATTCGCCTTGCCAGGATGGTATTTAATAGCGCACTCGTAATCATTAAGAAGCTCGACCCAGCGACGCTGTCTTATATTCAACACCTTCTGATCGAAGATATGCTGGAGGCTCTTGTGATCGGTGTAAATAGTGCATTTGGTACCGTACAAGTAATGCCTCCAAATCTTTAAAGCAAAGACCACCGCACCCAATTCCAGATCATGGGTGGGGTAGTTTTTCTCATGAACTTTGAGCTGACGAGAAGCATAGGCGATTACCTTCTCGCGCTGCATCAGTACACAACCGAGACCCCGGATAGAAGCGTCACAATAAACCACAAAATCGTCCGTGCCCTCAGGCAAGGACAAGATATGAGCAGAACAGAGTTTAGCCTTTAACATCTGGAAGGCCGACTCCTGCAAATCACCCCAGTCGAACTTCCTGTCCTTCTGGGTAAGCGAGGTGAGGGGTTGAGCGATCTTCAAAAATCCCTCGATAAAACGACGATAATAACCTGCAAGGCCCAGGAATTGCCGCACCTCAGATGGCGTCTTTGGTGCTTCCCAGTCTTTAATGGCTTCAATCTTAGCTGGGTCAACGTGAATTCCTTTCTCATTAACAACATGACCAAGGAATTGGACTTCACGCAACCAGAAGCTACACTTAGAAAACTTGGCGTACAACTGTTCCCGCCTCAGGAGTTCCAAAACAAGACGCAAGTGTTCCTGGTGGTCCACCTCGTTCGTGGAATAGACTAGGATATCATCAATGAAAACAATCACGAACTTATCAAGATAAGGCTTACAAACACGGTTCATCAAATCCATAAAAATGGCCGGTGCATTAGTGAGACCGAAAGGCATGACCAGGAATTCAAAATGGCCATAACGAGTTCGAAAGGCGGTCTTCGGAATGTCAGCTTCTTGAACCCTCAACTGATGGTACCCCGACCTCAAATCAATCTTCGAATAGAAACTAGAACCCTGAAGCTGGTCGAATAAGTCATCGATGCGAGGAAGAGGATAGCGATTCTTGATGGTAACCTTGTTCAATTCCCGGTAGTCGATACACATTCGTAGGCTTCCGTCCTTCTTCTTGACAAACAAAATAGGGGCTCCCCACGGGGACGAACTAGGTCGAATGAAACCCTTCTCTAACAGCTCCTGCAACTGGTTTGACAACTCCTGCATCTCGGGAGGTGCAAGACGATATGGGGCTCGGGCAATAGGGGCCGCACCTGGAGCAAGTTCAATACCAAATTCGACCTGACGATAAGGCGGAAGACCAGGTAAGTCTTCAGGAAATACATCGGGAAAGTCACGGACAACAGGAATATCTTCAATCTTCTTCTCTTCCTCAGACGAAACCGAAACAAGTGCCAGAATGGCAGAATACCCCTTCCGAAGATACTTATAGGCTTTCATACACGAAATGATACTCAACGGGACCCCGCTCTTCTCACCGTGCACCAACAGAATTTCTCCATCAGGGAGAGGTAGTCGAATGACTTTATCAAAACAGACGATCTCAGCATGATACAGAGACAACCAATCCATACCCACGACAACATCAAAACTACCCAAGGACACCGGCATAAGATCAATAGGGAAGGAATAACCCGACAACTCAAGGTGACACTCCCTAAGGACGTGCGTCGCCTCGACTTTCTTACCATCAGCCAATTCTATCAAGTACTTAGCCTCTAAAGGTGTAGGTACCCTATCAAGCAATTGACTAAACCCAAGAGATATAAAACTCTTATCGGCACCGGAATCGAATAATACCGTAGCATAACGATTATCGAGAAGAAACGTACCAGTAACAGTGTCAGGATCCTGTCGAGCACCGCTCGAACCAATCATGAAGGCGCGAGCATTCCTGCCTCCGCCCCCATTGTTTCCATTACCCGACCCGTTCTTCCCAGCCTCGCCCTGCTTCAACTTGGGGCATTCACGCTTGTAGTGACCAAGTTCACCACAATTGTAGCACCCCTGTTTGCCCTGATTTCCCTGGGGAGCAGCAACAGGAGGAGCCGGAGTAGGTGTAGCAGGTGGGTTCCGGTTACCCTGAAGATTAACCCTGCAATCCTTTGCCTGGTGCCCCAGCTTATGGCACCTGTGGCAGCGGTTCCGGTCCTCGCAACGACCGTTGTGGTGAAATCCACACCGGTCACATTTCGTCAGTTTCCCAGTATAACCCCCCGGTTTTTGTTCAGACGACGGTCCCCCAGTATCAGACTTCCTCTCCTGTTGAGGCTGAGCCGAGCTCGAGCCTTTCCCCACAGCTTCCCACTTCCGCTTGTTACTATCAGGAGTCTTCACAGCAGCGCCTCGAGGAGGCAAGACCCCTTCAGCCACCTTCATGTTGGTCAGCCTGTGAGCCGACCGAACCACCTCAGAATAAACAGTGAGATTTCCCGCAGCAACCAACCCTGCAATCTCCGGTACCAACCCAGCGACATAATGTTCAATCATTCGGTATTCGGGTGCGTGCAGATCAGGGCACAACACCGCCAACTCATTGTGCCTAGTAGTATAAGCTTCAATCTCGGACCCCACCATCTTATGATTCCAGACTTCATGCTCAAGTTTCTGGATTTCATCCCTCGGGCAGTACTCGTTTTTCAGCAACTGAATGAACTCTGCCCAGGGCATAGCGTGGGCTTCCCAAATACCCATAGTCTGGGTGGTGGAGTTCCACCAAGTCAGAGCTTGACCCTCCAGGGTCGCAGAAGCATATTTCACCCGGTCGCCTTCCGGGCAGCTGCACATCGAGAAAACCGACTCAATTTTCTCCAACCAGCGGAGCAGTCCCACTGCTCCTTCAGTGCCACTAAAGTTGTGGGGCTTGCAATCCATAAACTTTTTGTAGGAACACTGGGATGGAGGAGGATTGACAGCACCACCGGGAACAGACACGCAGGTGAGAATCAAGAAAAGGTACAATACCCCAGAACAAGATAGAATAAGTGAGAATCAACGTACCACCCATAGCATTATGAGCGGCTTGGAATGCAGCCAGAGCAATATTCACGTGCTGCTGCATCAGGTTATCCAACTCAGCTTGGGTCATATTAATGTTCCCGCGGCCACCGCCGCCACCACGGCCGCCAGCACGACCGCCAGCACAGTCGCCTCTGCGACCTCCACGAGCCCCCGACATCTTCTGTCACAATAAGAAACAAAAGATTTAGGCCTGCCCGTGGTATAACCCATTAGGAATTTCAAGAAACTAGACCGAGCCCAGCTCGGGTCCATCCGTTCAAGCCCAAAGTCCGCTAGGGATCCCATGCATCACAGTTTATGATCTCGTGTGCACCCGACATGATAAACTGTTCTACATGGTCCTCCAGGCGTGCTTTAAGTTTGAAGTTCTAGTCACCGAACACCAACGCCCAATCATGGTTTTATCATAAGTATAAGTACAAGACAGGATGCATAAGAACGAGCGTGTTCATTAGGGCATAGAAGGGAGATGTCCAAATCCCTGGACAGATCTCAAGAGTACGCCGAAGCTACCCCAATGTACACCACCGTCAAGAAGGTTCAATAGTATATCGTTCGCCATCGAATCATAGTAAGGATGAGTCAAGAAATAGGATGATAAAGAGTAAATAGATGATGTAGCGTAGTAGATGACGACACCGACACCCCCGACAAGTCATATTGTTACCCACTTGTTAAGATTCGACTAATTGTGACCGTCTAGTGTGTGCGACTCAGTTATAGACTAGACTCTACATGCAGTCCTAGTTCACTATAACCGTTGGCTCTGATACCAATCTGTCACACCCTCAAATTCCACGTGCGGGGTTTTACCGCGAGGCGCGTGACACACCAGGATCTCAGTCAACGATCACAATAAACATACAACAAACATGCATTCATAAATATATTTAAAACCAAAATATCATGCTTTGAGCTGTAAACCAGCAGCGGAAGCATTCTTGTTTACAACCAAAAGACATATCATTGTTTACAAATCATTGTTTAATATGCTTCAAAATATTAGACGCTGTGCGTGACTCCGTGCGCCTAGCCCATTAACTGCTACCTTAGCGACCTGAGAAAACATGCCAAAAATGTCAACATATAATGCTGGTGAGTTCACAGGTTTTCTTTTATAAAAGTGTTGTCACAAGTTCACAAAGATCATTTCCGTTAATACTATGTCATAAGAACGTTAGCTAGACGTTAAGTGTTTTTACTACTACGGTTGGGAACCCATTACTAAACATGAACCAAAAGATGATACCAGCCCAGACGACTGGGCTACCGATGCCTCGGTAACCCGATAGGTAGAGACAATATGCACCCGCCCGGCCCCGCCGTCGAGTGGGGCTTGTGAGGCCCAATAGATCTATCCACATTTCCCCCGTTGTGCGTTCCAGCACATTCATGGTTTCCCCCTAGGACTTTCCATAAAAGCCGTATAGTAACATAAAGTGCCCATAGTATAACATGACCTTTAAATAGTTCGTACAAAGCATGTTTCTCCCCCCGAAAGCAAGACAGTAAAAGTGGGGCTGTGAAACTCACCTCGGATTGCGTTACTTGAAAACAGTTAAGTAATTATGTTATGATAGCCCCAAATAGCGGCGACCTATCATAAGATGTGTATAAGTATTGGACTAATAACCCGCAGGCTAACTAGTCCCCGAATGTCCAGACCGTGACCATAAACGTTTGAAAACACCTTTAACTGTTAAACCGACCGTGCCAGACAAGACCCGACATCCCATTGGTGACCCGATATTCCACGTGTTAGATAAATACAAGACATCATGCAACATATGCAATTAAACACTTAATACGCGCAATTGTTCACCTAGTCTAGCATAATGTCCGATTAACGCATAATCAGGTCCGAACACGTCTTACTAAGTCATTGGGTGCATCCCGGGGTTCCTATCATGTTCCTAGGTGTCAAATCATGTTCCGGGATGTCAAAACGCGTTCACGACAGCAGTACATGCGATTAGGAAAGTCACACGCGAGTAGGCTTCAGCCTATTGGCGATTAGGGGCCCAATCGCCTGTTATATCAGGCGATTAGGGTCCTAATCGCCTGAATGTCTGCATAATCGCCTTCAGCATCAGGCGATTAGGATTCCTAATCGCCTGCTGCTGCTGTGTGACGGATTTTCGCGCGTTTAACCCTCCAAATCAGATACGAAACATGCAACAACACCCAATATCAAACCTAAATCATTTACCAACCCATTCCAAGCAAAAACCCCCAACATATCACTGATCTAACATGTTCTAAGCAATTATTTCCTAAAATGGCAAAGTACTAGGTTTCACCAACCAACCTTATCTTTCCCTAAATGGAAACAATCAGATTTCAATCTCTACAAACTTGTAAATCATCGAACCTCTGATCTAACATCTTCCTAGTATGAATTCTAACAACATTGCATCAACAATCATACCATAATCATCCTAAATCTTCAAGAACATTCAAATGGGTCAAAATACACATTTTCATCAAAACACAATAATAATGGCTCAAACTCTAAGATAACCTTCCTAATAATCTCTACATAGCAGAAGTACAATCATATCTTGGAAACAATCATGTTATAACCACCAAGAAGACCAACATATGCATGTAAACTTCACATATAACAAGCATTAAGGTGTAGACTTGGTTTAGAACTCTTTTGAAAGGTTTTTAAAGACACAAACTTAGTAAAACAAGGTCTGGACCTTTGGGGAATCAAAATAACAACTTTACAAAGGTTAGGGATGAAGAACACACCTTGGATTTTGTTAAAGAAAGGTGTGTAGGCTTGGAGATGGTGATTTTTGTAGCAAAATGAGTTCCAGAGGTGTTTCAAGGTGCGTGGGTGGCTTGGGATCAACTAGGGTTGTTCTAGAGGTGTTTGGGGAGTTAAGGGTTCTATTTATAGGTGTTTTGACCCGGACTCTGCAGTATAGGCGATTAGCAGCTCATGTCACGCGATTGGGGCCCTAATCGCATGATACATCAGGCGATTAGGTCCCAATCGCCTGTTATCAACCTCCTACTCGCCCCATATTCCTTCTATTCGCCTATGTTCATGCGATTAGGAGTCCCTCCAGACTCCTAATCGCCTATAAGGTGCTGTAATGGGTTTTTGGCGCGTTAAACACTATTTTAACATATATAAACACGTATTCACATACCGATAAGTCACATAATGATTCCAAACATATACTGCATGATAACTAACACGTTTACATCCGTTCACCAATTCCCGGGACTCGAGACTCGTGAGTGCATTAAACCCGGCGATTCCACGAATCACCAATCCTTGTACACATGGTTATGGACCGACTCCCGATGACCCCGCGGATCATCGTAACGACTCCCGATGATTCCCAGAATCATCATACCGACTCGACCGACCCCGTTAAGAACGTAATATGCATGACTCGCTAAGGTAGACTTACTAGTTTAGTCAACGTTACTAACCTGAGTTTGCCGGGTGTCACAGTTGAGGCCGTTATTCAGCAAACTCGTACCCCAGAAACCAATCCAAATTCTGGTACTCAAACCAGTGAAAACGCTACAAACAATAATGCTAATGGTATACACGTATGGATCGAGAGATTCCAAAAGCAAAAGCCACGATCGTTTAGTCATGCAACTAATCCAATCGAAGCAAGAAACTGGATAGCCCATATTGAAAAGATCTTTGGAGTTCTTGGAGTTGCAGATCAATTCAAGGTTAGGTTGGCTACCTACAAACTAGAAGATGATGCACAGACTTGGTGGGAAGGATACAAGCAAGTCAAAGGGGGCGATGCTTATGCTACTACTCTTCCATGGGCTGACTTTCGTACTATTTTCTATGATAAGTATTTCTCAACTGCTGACAGAGAAGCTCACATCAGGGAATACGCTGTTATTCGACAAAGGATCGATGAGCCTGCTTCTGAATTTATTACTCGATTCACAAGGTTGGCCAGTATTGTGGGAGAAGTAGCAGGATCTGACGCAGTCCAAGCTGAGAAGTGCAAGTGGGCTGTCAATGATAGGATCCGGAAGTCAATCATGTTTATGAAATTTCAGGACCTTACTGAAGTAGCTGATGCAATTAAGACCTTTGAGTTCGAGAGGAAGGAATTTTTATCACGAACTGGCGAAAGCAAAAAGAGAGACAGAGACGGATTTCCCAAGCAAGCTTCAGGCCAGTCTTCTACTGCTGCAAACCATCAAGACCGTAGGGTCCAAGCAAATCGAAACCAGGGAAATCAGATACGTCCTTGGAATCCGAGACCCTTTAATCAAGCCCCTGTCCAGAATCAGACTCGGCCTAATGGAGGACCTAATAGAGCTCAGCAGACGAATCAGAACATGAGCCTTCCATGCCAAAGTTGTGGCAAGAAACATCAGGGCATTTGCCGTAAAGCCTCAGGAGCATGTTTTCGATGTGGCCAGACTGGACACATGATCAAGGAGTGTACTATGCCAGAAACCAGGAGGATTACTGGAGGGAATGTTGCACCACCAAACACTAGGGGAAGAGTGCTTACACTTACTGCCACTGATGCTGGTAATGCACAAGGTACCGTATCTGGAACCCTTCAGCTCGGTGAACGTAGTGTCTATGCATTATTTGATACAGGAGCGACACATTCTGTAGTATCTTACTTATTTACTAAGTACCTTCCAGTCCAACCTACTCTGTTAGATCATGCTCTGACCATTTCCACTCCTTTAGAAAACTCTATCCTGATCACTCATGTCTATAGAGATTGTCCTATACGTATAGCATCCATTGTGTATATGGTAGATCTTTTTCCGATACATATGTGTGATTTTGATATTATCCTAGGGATGGATTGGTTATCTAGGCATCATGTAACCATAGACTGCCATTTTCGACGTGTTATTTTCGGTAATCTTCAAACGCCCAATTTTGTATATCAAGGGGTTTTGCCCCATAAATCTCTTAAGATTATTTCCGTGTTGAAAGCTCAAAAGTTAATATCGAACGGTTGTGAGGGATTCTTAGCATCAGTTAAAGATATTTCTGCTAGTACTAATAGTGTTGATAGTCAACCTGTTGTCCGTGAATATCCCGATGTATTTCCAGATGAATTACCAGGATTACCACCTGATCGTGAAATAGAGTTTACTATCGATTTAATTCCTGGAGCCGAGCCTGTCTCTAAAGCACCATATCGTATGGCCCCATTGGAACTGAAAGAGTTGAAGGAACAACTACAAGAATTATTGAATCTTGGATTCATTAGACCAAGTGTTTCACCCTGGGGTGCACCAGTCCTATTTGTAAAAAAGAAGGACGGTAGTACGCGCTTATGTATTGACTACCGAGAGTTAAATAAGATCACAATCCGAAATCGGTATCCTCTGCCTCGTATAGATGATCTCTTTGATCAACTTCAGGGTGCTGAATTCTTCTCTAAAATCGACCTGAGATCTGGTTATCACCAGTTAAAGATCAAGAAAGATGATGTCCCTAAGTCCGCTTTTCGTACTCGCTATGGTCATTACGAGTTCTTGGTTATGCCCTTTGGACTAACCAATGCGCCTGCAGTCTTCATGGATTTGATGAATCGCATATTTCACAAATTCCTAGATAAATTCGTCATTGTCTTTATTGACGACATCCTTGTGTATTCTAAAAATTGCGAAGATCATGAAACACATTTGCATGCTGTACTCGGAACGTTGCGACAAAAGAAGTTGTATGCAAAATTTTCCAAATGTGACTTTTGGCTTAGCCAAGTGGCATTTCTGGGTCACGTGATATCAGCAGATGGAATCATGGTAGACCCATCAAAGGTTGAAGCTGTTACTAAATGGCCTAGACCCACTTCTGTTACCGAAGTACGAAGTTTCTTGGGTCTTGCTGGGTACTATCGAAGATTTGTTGAAGGATTTTCTATCATTGCTTTACCTCTCACGAAACTCCTGAGGAAAGGAGTGAAGTACTCATGGAACGAAGAACAAGATAAGAGCTTTGAAGAATTAAAGAAACGACTCGTAACAGCTCCAATACTCACACTTCCTTCTGGTTCAGGAGGTTACCAAGTTTATAGCGATGCCTCAAAGAAAGGGCTAGGTTGTGTGTTAATGCAACATGGAAAGGTTATTGCTTATGCCTCACGCCAGTTGAAGCCTTATGAAGTTAACTACCCAACACATGACTTAGAGTTAGCTGTAGTTGTCTTTGCACTGAAGATCTGGAGACACTATTTGTATGGTGAGACTTGTGATATCTTTACAGACCACAAGAGTCTCAAGTACATATTCACTCAAAAGGAGCTAAATATGAGGCAAAGAAGATGGTTAGAACTTCTGAAGGACTATGATGCAAACATACAATACCATCCAGGCAAAGCCAATGTTGTAGCTGATGCATTGAGTAGAAAGAATGTTGGAACTGTATTTGGTCTTCAGATTCACCCTCGAATTATTCAGGATCTTGAAAGGATGAACATTGGTATTCATGTTGGAAAATCTGATGGGTATCTGGCTAGAATGCAGATAGAACCCGACCTCATTTCACGAATTAAGGATGCACAAAAGCAAGATGGAGAACTATGGGCGATTGTGCAAAACCTTGAGGTTGGCAAGCAATCAGAATTCCGTATAGACGAACATGGAGTGATTTGGTGTGGCAAAAGGCTTTGTGTACCCAATGACTCTGCCTTTCGTGAGTCATTATTATCCGAAGCTCACAACTCACCATTTTCTATTCACCCTGGATCTACAAAGATGTATCGAGACTTACGGCAGAACTTTTGGTGGAATGGCATGAAGGAAGATGTTGCTCGATACGTAAGCAAATGTCTCATCTGCCAGCAAGTGAAGATTGAGCACAAAAGAGCAAGTGGACTATTGCAACCATTGGATATTCCGGTTTGGAAATGGGATGAGATCACAATGGATTTTGTTACTGGTTTGCCAAAGACTTTCAAGAAGAATGATGTTATCTGGGTTGTAGTTGATAGATTGTCCAAATCGGCCCATTTTCTACCAATTCAGCAAGGATTTTCAGTTAGTAAATTATCTGAAATATTCCTGCAAGAGATTATTCGACTCCATGGCACGCCGTCTTCTATTGTTTCAGACAAAGATCCACGTTTCACATCAAGATTTTGGAAAGGCTTCCAAAAAGCATGGGGTACACGTCTAAAGTTCAGTACTGCTTTTCATCCCCAGACAGATGGACAATCTGAACGAACCATCCAAACGCTAGAAGATATGCTCCGAGCATGTGCGTTAGATTGGAGTGGTAATTGGGATGAATACTTGTGCCTTGTTGAATTCGCTTACAACAATAGTTGGCAAGCAAGTATTGGTATGGCTCCATTCGAGTTATTATACGGTCGCAAATGTCGAGCACCTATCTATTGGGAAGAAGTTGGAGAGAAAATTATTGAAGGACCAGAGATAGTTTAAATCACAAATGAAAAAGTTACTATAGCTCGGGAACGATTAAAAGAAGCCCAGAGTAGGCAAAAGAGTTATGCAGATCAACATAGGCGAACACTTGAATTTAAAGTTGGTGACCACGTATTCTTAAAAGTATCACCTTGGCGTGGAGTTCGCAGATTTGGAATCAAGGGAAAGCTTAATCCTCGTTTTATCGGTCCATTTGAAATTCTTGAAAGAATTGGAGAAGTGTCTTATCGATTAGCCTTACCGCCTCAGCTCTCGCATGTTCATAACGTTTTTCATGTATCCTTATTAAGAGGATATAATTATCATCCGCTCCATGTCATTAGTTATCTGTCACTTTCGATTCACGAAGACTTGTCATATGAAGAAGAACCAGAGGCTGTCTTAGATAGGCAAGAACGAGTTATGCGTAGGAAAGTAATTCCTTTCGTTAAAGTCCTTTGGAAGAATCACTCTGAACGTGAAGTTACATGGGAAACTGAAGAGTCAATTCGTTCAGTATATCCTAGTTTGTTCGAATCTTAGAGCCTTTAGTCCAGGTAACCATGAATTTTGTTTTAATAAACATGTTTGATTATTTTTATTCTGACCAATAGATATGGTTAAATATATATGTGGGACATGATAGTCCAAATTGCCATCTTGTTATATATGACTGTCTGCTAAGTTCCTGCATGATTAGATATGTAATTAACTTGATTAGTGGGAGGACTAGTAGAGTACAGTTTTAAGGTAATTGACAATTATGGTCATGAACATAATTGTGAATTACAGGTACAAATGTGCGCTTTTGGGATTCCTATTTTATAGATTAGGTTTATATTCAAATATATTAATAATTCAAAAGTTTATTAGAATTATATATGTAGTAAGAAATAAATGAATTAATTCATTATATATACCTTAGTATGTTTGAACATTAAGAAGTTTGATCCAAGCAAGTATGAATCTCGTTATGACATATGTTATATAATTTCCGTTTAAATACAACCTACAAATTTCGAGACGAAATTTTTTTAAGGAGGTGATAGTTATAATATCCGGAAAAAAAAATCCATGCTTCTTGCGCAAGTTTTACAGCTCAACACACACATGTTCATGCTCTAGAGGAATGGATAGCACATTAGGACAGCTCACATGTGAGCTTAAAACTCACGCTTATTGCCACCTGCTCACCTTCATCATCACCACCTTATTATATATACATACATTCATGCATACTTCCTGGATACAAATCCTATAAGGGTGAGAGAGAGAGAGAGAGAGAGAGAGTACGTATGAGAAAGAAAGAGATGAGAGAGATACCACCGGTCACCTTCTCCGGCCAATAACCAAACTTCGACAACCTCTGGCTCTTCTCCGATCACCCTCTATCATCTTCTCCGGTCACCTTCTTCGTCTTCGGTGAACCGCAATCGAACACACAACCCCTGTGCCGACCAACACCACCACCCTCTGTTTGCGATCGGATCTCCGACTGATCGTCACCTCCAACCCATCTCCTTCACTTTCAATCTTATGCTCTGTTCTATAACATTTTCCCGGTGAACCAAAAACAAATCAAAACACCAAACTTCCATAAACCTCTTCCTTCTTGAACACACTACACCACATGAACACAGTCAATCCCTTCGAATAGAACCGGAAGCATGTAACAAATATTCCCGTTCATCATCGCCAGTCCATAAACAACCCACCACCTTCTCATAATTACCGTGGTTTGACGCTACAACATAACCGATACTTTCCAGCAACCGGTTGTTATCCCGAGCTAGTGTATGGTTCGAACATAAGGTAAAACCATCAACCATGCAATTTTATTTGCTCTTATAATACACATAAGTGGACGTGCAAAAGCCATTTTACAACCTGGGTTCTTTAAGTTCCTACAAGAAGATGATTTTATTATTATTTTATTTACTGATACTATGACTTACTTTTGACTATATTCAACCAAGTGTATAATCATATGTATATACTTGCTACAAATCGTAGAAACATCAAGTGTATACTTTTGAATTGTATATAAATACTTTTTATAAACTGGGTTTTATAATTTTGTAAAATCAAACATCTATGCATTATTTTTACTATAGCTGGTTATTTTTATTCTTAACAAAGATATTTAGATCACGTAAAAATATCATATAAGTTATCATTTAAAAGTATTAAAACTTTTAACTTCTTTTTGTTACATAATAACTACTCATAAGGAATCCTGGTACATGGATTTCATATATACTTTCAAATTAAATTTTAAATTATTATTTTACACTCTTAAAACTTATTGATAAAAGCTTTAACGTACTTATAATTAAAATAAAGTAACTAGTCTTAAATAAACTATGTATTATGGGTATATGGACAAACGACGAAAAATATATATAACACATGACTCATATGTAGATCTTCATGAAAACTCTTGAACAAGTTGGAAGTATATTGGAACATTAAAGGTACGGATCCTTACCCCTCTCCTTTGTTATCTGGTTCAATTGATATAAACCCTATTAATAATATATATAAATATTAAAACTCCTCCGTCTTTGAGCATCAATTCATTTGACCGTCCGTTCACTTCTCGTTCTAAATATAATTAATATTGGAAATAGAATATACATATATATCATACGATACTTTTAATTAACTCATTATCGTATGTCCCAAAGTATATGATATTATTAGTATTAGTTATTATTTGCATCAGATTATATGACTCGGATTTTCAGTACTCTGTTACCCTAAGCTACCGCTTCCCGTGGAGTGTCCCACGGGCATGTTGTTGTGGCATCAGCATCATGTGCTCCACCCGTGACGGAGAAATTAGTTCACGGCGTCTCTTAAGTACAGGTGTGGTACAGTGCAATTAGGAGGCGTATGGATCGATCCTAGTTCAGTTTCAGTTTCAGTTCCGGAAATGGTTGCGGGTATGCCAACCTGCGGCATTTCATGTGTTGATAGACGGGAGTAGCTACCCGTATATCAACACGTATAATAGAATTCAGTTTATCTTATGGGTACATCTGTATTACATGATTCAGTTCAGTTATATGCTTGTTACGTTTCAGATCAATATTTGTATTATCAGTTTCAGTTAATTATTGCGTTACTATATGAGCCTAATATTCCGTACTGGGCCTTCAGCTCATTCCGTAAACTTTTTTATATCCACAGGTTAACAGGTTACTTTGGGTAGGATAAAGAGAGAGCAATAAATCATAGGATGCTACCTAAAGAAGCCTGTCACTTATGTTTAATATTAATGTATTTTGACCTTAAGACTAAGAACCACCTGTCTTCCGTAACGCTATATGTTTTATAATTAAATAAATGAAACTTTGTCTTTTGTCTCTGATATGATATTGTGACACGTCAGCCCGTTCCGGGCTGGGGTGTTACAAATCTCCACCTTAGAGACATTATCACCTTCAACACAATCCCAATACCTGCTTGAATTCATTAAATTTTGACCATAGAATAGACTTTGTCCTCATATCTGCTGGATTATTCTGAGTACTGACCCATTTGACCTCCACCTCTTTTGAATTAACCACATCCCTGTTAAAAAAAAACAACTTTACCTAGATGTGTTTGGTCCTTTCATGAAACACACTGTATTTAGACAGCTGAATGGCTCCTGAATTATCACAATAAACCTCAACTTGATCCAAAACAATTCCCAGATCAGTAACCGAACCTTTAAGCCACAATGACTCCTTTACCCCTTCAGTCAAAGCAATGAACTCTGCTTCTGTGCTCGACAATGCAACTACATGTTGCAGTAGAGCCTTCCAACTAACTATATTCCCCATAACTAAGAATGAATAGCCAGTTATAGACCTTCCTCGATCCAGATCCTTTGCATAGTCTAAATCTACATAACCAGTGACCATTTTACCACTATCACTGACTTTATCACCAAACATTAAACCAACTTGTGGAGTCCCTTTCAAGTACCTTAATATCCATTTTACAGCAGCCTAATGCTCTTTACCAGGATTAGCTATAAATCTGCTTACAACACTAACAACATATGCAATGTCAGGCCTGGTACAAATCATCAAATACATTAAACTTCCCACTGTATTTGCATAAGGCACCTTCTCCATATAACACTTTTCCTCCTCAGTCTTAGGATAATCATCACTAGACAATTTGAGATGTGCAGCAATAGGAGTTATTACTGCTTTACAACTTTCCATTCCAATTACTGAGAACCTTCTTAACATATGAACTTTGACTCAACTTAAGCTGTTTCAGGCTCCTATCTCTTCTGATTTCCATTTCAAGGATTTTCTTTGCTTCTCCCAAGTCTTTCATGTCAAATTCCTTCATCAACAACTGTTTGGTAGCCTCTATTTCACTTTTATCCTTACAGGCCAGGAACATATCATCAACTTATAGTAGTAAATAGACAAAACTACCCTTCTTGTATTCTCTATGATAAACACAACTATCATAGCTACTTCTTTGGAATCCCTTGCCCACCATATAATCATCAAAATGTTTATACCATTGCCTGGGTGACTGTTTTAACCCATAAAATGATTTTTTTTTTAATAAACAGGCCTTTTCTTCATGACCCTCAACCTCATATCCCTTTGGTTGAGCCATATAGATATGTTCTTCCAGATTCCCATGTAGGAAAGCTGTTTTAACATCAAGTTGCTCAAGTTTCAAATCAAAAGCAGCTACCAGGGACAAAATTACTCTTATGGAAGTGTGCTTGACTAAAGGAGAGAAAATCTCATTGTAGTTAATACCAGCTTTCTAAGTAAAGCCCTTAGCCACTAACCTAACTTTATATCTTGGACCTTCACCCTTTTTGCCAGGCCTCATTCTTGTACAAGGAATCTATTTCTTCATCCATAGCCATCTTCCACTTCTTATTTTCGTCGGAATTAACAGCTTCTTCATAAGTGAGTGGCTCATATATGCTTTCATTCTCTGCAACCATAAATACAACTGCAGAGATATCTTCATTTTCCCTGAACCTTAAGGGCTTCACAGTCTGTCTTCTAGTTTTGTTTCTAGCCAAACACCGGTCTTGACTGTCAGTGTTTTGACTTTCATAAGGTCCTGTGGTGTTACCCTCATTTCCCACAGATTGTTGGTCTTCATGTTGATCACCCATAGGCTCCACCTCAATCTGGATACTATGATCAGCACATCTTTTTTTTTTACAGCCTTTTCACCAATCAGATCTTTGTAGAGAATATCTTCTTTAAAAGCAACAATATCCCTGCTAACAAATGCCCTTGGACCATCACCATCCATTTTCCATACCATGTATCCTTTTACACCATCACGGTACCCTAGTATCACACATCTGACTGCTCTTGGTTCTAACTTGTCTTGTCTTATGTGGGCATAAGCCAATGAACCAAATACCCTTAGGTTGCTATAATCAAACCTTTCACCAGTCCAAGCTTCCATGGGTGTTATGTTTTCTAGAGCAACAAATGGTGATCTATTTATGAGATAGGCTGCAGTGATCACAGCTTCAGCCCAGAATTTCTTGGGCATCCTTACACTTATTAGCATACACCTGACCTTGTTTAACAAAGTTCTATTCATCCTCTCAACAAGCCCATTTTATTGAGGGGTGCCTGGCACAGTTAAGTGTCTTTCAATCCCATACTTCTTACAATACTCATTAAATTCATTTGAACAAAACTCAAGCCCATTATATGTTCTTAACCTTTTAATCTTCTTTCCAGTATGATTTTCAATAAGGTTTTTCTAGTCTTTAAAACTTTTACGAGCTTCATGTTTATGTTTCAACAGATATACCCATACCTTCATGAAAAATCATCAACTAATGAAAGGAAATACCTAGCACCTCCAAGAGATGCAGTCTTTGTTGGTCCCCACAAGTCTGCATGGACATAGTAAAGAATTCCCTTTGTTTTGTGTTTGCCTTCAATGAACTTGACTCTATGAGCCTTACCCATTATACAATTCTCACATAAGCTTGCTCCCTTTTCAGTGAAACTAACAACTTGTTGCTTCTTTAATTCTTGTAGTCCTTGATCACTGATGTAACCAAGTCTTTTGTGCCATAATGTGGCCCCGTTCAAGTCTTCATGCTCAACACTACAATTTTCACCCTTCATGACTGTGCAATCTAGGATATAGATGTTATTATCCTTTCTTGATCCGGATAATACCACCATAGATCCTTTAATCACTCTTGCTCTACCATTCTTTAGACTTACATGATAGCCTTCTTTTTCAAAGGTTCCCAAAGATAATAAACTTCTTTTTAGTTCAAGAATATACCTCACTCCTTTCAATTCAAACTCCATACGATTGGACATCTTGAATACTACTATGCATATTCCTTTTATGGCACACGACATGTCATCACCCAATTTAACAAAACCATAATCACCGTACACAATGGTCTTGAAAAACTTTTTAATAGGAGTCATATGGAATGATCCTCCTGAGTCCATAACCCACTTTTCTATCACTTCATCACATGACAGAATCATCAGGACATCAGCACTGTCAAACATCTGAGGAATAAATATCTTCCTGTGAAATATTACTATTTTGCCCTTTAGAGCCATTAAACTCTTGTTTCTTCTTCTTCCATCCAGGACAATCTCTTTTGAAATGATTCTCTGAATTGCATATGAAACACCTCTTCTTGAACCTGGATTTAGATCTTGATGAATTTCTTTGCTGCCCTTTCTTGAACCTTTTTTCTTCTCTACCTCTCACCAATAATCTTTCTCCACCTTCTTCCTTATGATCAGATATTTTCTTTAACTCTTTTGAGTTTAAAGCAGCCAACACTTCTTCCATGGACAGTGTATCTCTCCTATACATCAGTGTGTCTACAAAGTGTTCAAAGGTTGAAGGTAAAGAAGTCAAGAAGATAATGGCATGATCTTCATCTTTTAACTTTACCTCTATGTTCTCAAGATCCAAAATAAGTTTATTAAACTCATCTGTGTGATCCGCTATAGTGTTTCCTGAACTCATCTTGAATGTATACAATTTCTTTTTCAATTACAATCTATTTGCCAAAGATTTTGTCATATACAAACTTTCCAGTTTTGTCCATACACCAGCAACCGTTGTTTCTTTTGAAACTTCTCTCAAGACACGATCACCAAGGCTTAAGATGATTGCACTATGTGTCTTTTCCATCATCTCCTTCTTTTCTTTATCAATAAGACCAGCAGGAAGATTATCTTCTCCCTTCAGAGCATCTACAACACTATTATGAACCAAAAGAGCCCTCATCTTCAGTCTTCATAGACTGAAATCATTCTTTCCATCAAAATTTTCCAATTCAAACTTACTTGACACCATGATTGTCTTCTTCCCTTGATCACTAACCTTTCATTAATCAAACGACTTCTTTGAACGAGCCAGAACCATGCTCTGATACCAATTGTTGTAACTAAACACCAAAGAAATCAATTAACAAGAACAATCAACAACAAAGAACTCAACCCAACCGATTCTTTATTAATGAACTAATTTGTCATCACAGATTGAGGCGAAGAACAATGAATTGAAAACTGGAAGAAATTGAAAAGAAATTACAAGTTAATCAGATAGATTGATTGTGATCATCTGAGATCATTATATAGCCCCAAATCTAACCCCTAATGAACTTTAACAGCCTTGGTTTGGAAGTGACACTTTTAGTCCCTTAACTTCTGTCACTTATTCATTTGCAAAACAGAAACATAAAGTTTGACATAATGACCAGATGGCCCCTCAATTCCCCTGCATCAGATTGTAACATATTATTTCTATGATCATGACTTTATTATTCAACAGAATGAAATAAGAACCTAGAGAACCCAAGCCCTTAACTTTGTGTGGCTGACAAACGAACATCATGCGGCGGTGGCTTCCAATGCCAATCCTAGTTTCGGGCAGCTCGAACGAGGCTCTAGAGAGAGACGTAGTATTTAGTTCTCATTATGCCATATATTTAAAGCGGTCCAAGGACTAAAGTTGCTGCATTCAGTTGAAGAAAAATGAGCAATTAATGTGAGGCAAATGACAACCAAGGTGACTTCAGTCTCTTAGATATATACCCTCTTACCATGTATATTTGTGTCCTTTTTTAGAATGAAATTCATGAGCAGGAACTCGAACCAAGCCGTAAACAAATGATCAGCGTCCTCTTCTTTTTCGCCACATAATCTGCACATAACCGAACCATGAACAATATTTCTTCTCGCAAGACCTTTTAACTTGGGTAATCTGTCTTGTTCGGGTCTCCATCCAAAGATACAAACTTTCTTCGGAACTCCTTTGATCCACTCAAAAGGATAATAAGGAACACTATTCTGCCCTAGAAAAATCCGACAAGATGCCACTGAAAAAATCCCATCTGCACTGATTTCCCGCCTCCACGAATCTGCAGCCGAATTCAACGAATAGGGGCGATAACTGCTGCACAGATCTGCAGCCCTTCTGTCTCTGCATCTGTCAGCAAATTTCTGGTCCATTCCCACCTTTGCAGCCGCTTCTGCACAACAACATTCTTGTCCGATTCGATGGCAAACAAGTCGGGAAACCTGTTCATAAGTATATCATCACCTGCCCACAAATCAAGCCAGAATCTAATGCGCTCCCCATTCCCAACGATTCCTTTAACCAAGCATCTAACATCCACCCCATGCTCCAAAGCTCTTTGTCAATATTACTAATTCCATTCCACGCACCACCAACCCCCGCTTTAATAGGAAGATAGGACCATGTATTACGCTTATAATGAATTGCAACAACGACTTTGTACCACAACGCCGAGGTGTCATCCTTAAAACGCCACCACCACTTTAGAAGGAGACTTTCATTCATCGCCTTGAGAGAACCCAAGCCGAGCCCACCTTTTGTAACCTAACCAATAACTCTATTCCAACATACCCAATTAGTTTTCACCTTATCACTGTCTCCACCCAAAAAAAAAAAAAAAAACGACGACGAATAGCTTCAAGCTTATTAAGAACCGTCTTTGGAGCTTTTATCAAGAACCGTCTTTGGAGCTTTGAAAATAGAAAAGTAATATAATGGTAAACTATCAAGAACCGCTTTAAGTAAAACAACTCGGCCACCTATGGACAAAGACTTGGCTTTCCACTTTGACAACCTAGTCTTGAAACAATCCACAACACTATCCCAATGATGAACACGATTCATATTTGCTCCAACCAAAACTCCCAAATATCGACACAGAAGACTTCCAACCTTACAATTAATCAAGGAAGCCATATTCCCCACCGTATCCGAATTAACAACAATACCATACAAGTTGGATTTATTATAATTAATCTTGAGCCCCGAAACAAAGTAAAAACACCTCATAATGCGGCTAATATTCCGAATATTCCCTTTTCCCCATTCACCCATAAACATATAACATCATCGACGTACATAAGATGGGTTAAAACTGGACCGTTATTTGGGAGACTAATGCCCCTTATACTTCCAATCTCTTTAGTTCTATTAATAATAAAACCTGTAAGAGCCTCCATAGCAATGATAAAAAGAAAAGATAACGGATCACCTTGACGAAGCCCATGAAAGTATTGAAATTCCCTAGTCGGTGAGCCGTTTATCAAGACAGAAGCCCTAGAAGACCATAATATCCCTTTAACCCACATTCGCCATCTATCAGGAAAACCCATCTGACAACACACCCTATCTATAAATTCCCAACTAATAGAATCATACGCCTTCTTAATATCCACTTTCATAAAAAAACGCCTCAGCTTTAACATGCTTTACCCACGCCATAACTTCATTCAAAACAAGTGAACCATCAAGATTGTTTCTGTTTGCAAAAAACCCGGATTGAAATTCCGAAACAATTGATCCCACCACTTTTTTTAACTCTAATAGCCAAGACCTTATAGATAATTTTTGAAATAGTTCCAAGAAGGCTGATAGGCCGAAATTCAGTGAACGTTAAAGGGTCCTATACTTTGGGAATAAGGGTAATGAACGAAGAACCACACCCCCGATTGATCACACCACTATTATAAAAATAAATCATCATATTCATAATATCATTCTTTAAAACATCCCAAAAATGCTTGATAAACCCAAAATTGAACCCATATGGCCTGGGAGCTTTGTCACTAGCACACTCCCATATCTCTTGCTTCACTTCCTCGACTGAGAACTGAACCACCAAACCATCAGCATCATGCTGACTAAGCTGCCTCAAATTCGGACACTTAAATTGAGGCTGATGCTGATTTGGTTCACGGAATTTATAAGCAAAAAACTTCCTCACCTCATGTGATTATTTGTAAACTTCGTATAGCTATAGATTCATGACCGTGACTAATATAAAAACAAAAAAAATATATACCTTTACAGCTTACATTAATGCAAATATCGTTTAATCATAAATTAATGCAAGCAATTGAGATAAAATTCAATCCATATGCAAGGGAACTCGGGTGATATGTAGAATTGATAAATCTTACAGCGGAAGCAAAAACACTATATTTGTCTAGAAACTTACATGTGATACTATGTTGTTCTTTATCAATAAACGAACTTTGTGCTCAATCTGTAATAACTGAACAAAAAAAAAAAAAAAAAAAAAATGATTAGTCAAAACCTCCAATGAAAGTTTGACCAAGTACAATATGCATTCTAGAATTGGACAGCACATTTAGGCCAGCTCACATGTGAGCTTAAAACTCACGCTTATTGCCACCTGCTCACCTTCATCATCACCACCTTATTATATATACATACATTCATGCATACTTCATGGATAAAAATCCTATAAGAGTGAGAGAGAGAGAGAGTACGTATGAGAAAGAAAGAGATGAGAGAGATACAACCGGTCACCTTCTCCGGCCAATAACCAAACTTCGACAACCTCTGGCTCTTCTCCGATCACCCTCTGTCATCTTCTCCGGTCACCTTCTTCGTCTTCGGTGAACCGCGATCGAACACACAACCCCTGTGCCGACCAACACCACCACCCTCTGTTTGAGATCGGATCTCCGACTGATCGTCACCTTCAACCCATCTCCTTCACTTTCAATCTTATGCTCTGTTCTATAACATTTTTCCGGTGAACCGAAAACGAACCCAAAACGCCAAAATAATACTATTACTACCTATCTTCACCTTGTTCGTAACCTTTGACCTCGTCGTTAACTTTGGAGACCTCTCGTGTAACTCCAAACAGTTTTCCGGTCAACCTGCTCGTTCTCAGGCGACTTATTTTTCTGGCTTCTTTTTCTCCAGAAGGTATTAAATTAAATTGTAAATGATTTCCTATGTATTTGATAATTTATAAATGCTTGAAAATCAAATTTCTAGTAGAAAATATATGTACGTCCAAATATTCCGATGTGGGAGGAAGAAGATAACTAAAATACATGCTTTAATGAATTTATATTAATTAATAAATGAGTCACTAGTTTGACTATATTTAGCTATCTGACATAAAGTTTTCTTTTTATATTCATAGAGTCTAAAACTTAGACATCAACTTTATATTTTACCATACATTATGTATCTCTAATTTGAAGAATATGAAAGTATTTTGTAGTTTTACGAAATTTGAAAGTAAATCACGAAAATTCAATTATTTTAAAACCTCTTATAAAGAAACCAAAACCAACGGATACTTACTATATATTTTAATTACTTGACAAATTAAGATAATTGTTATATAAATAAAAATTTATCAATAAGTTTTACACTAACAGCATACAAGTTATCTAGTACATAAATCATAATTTCCAATAATTGTAAATTATATCCTTAGCATACTAAAAAGGATTTATTAAACTCTTTCTAGAGTATGCAAGTTACGATTATGTATTTTTTTATGTCAAGATGATTTTTTTTACTTATACTAGTATTTGATTCAACCAACCAAATATATATATATATATACATATATATATAGTCTCTAAATAAAATATCACTTGTATGTAGATAATCACATAAAGTTGTCAACAAGTTAACTTGCTTTGGAATATTAAAGGTACGGATCCTTACCCCTCTCCTTTGTTATCTGGTTCAATTGATATAAACCCTACTAATAATATATATATAAATATCAAAACTCCCCCGTCTTTGAGCATCAATTCATTTGACCGTCCGTTCATTTCTCGTTCGAAATATATTAATATTGAAAGTAGATTATATAAATCATACGATGCTTTTAATTCACTCATTATCGTATGTTCCCAAGTATGTGATATTAGTATTATTAGTTATTATTTGCACCAGATTATATGACTCAGATTTTCAGTACTCTGTTACCCTAAGCTACCGCTTCCCGTGGAGTGTCCCGCGGGCATGTTGTTGTGGCATCGACAATATGTGCTCCACCCGTGACGGAGAGATTAGTTCACGGCGTCTCTTAAGTACAGGTGTGGTACAATGCAATTAGGAGGCGTATGGATCGATCCTAGTCAGTTTCAGTTTCAGTTCCGGAAATGGTTGCGGGTATGCCAACCTGCGCCATTTCATGTGTTGATAGACGGGAGTAGCTACCCGTATATCAACACGTATAATAGAATTCAGTTTGGCTTATGGGTACATCTGTATTACATGATTCAGTTCAGTTATATGTTTGTTACGTTTCAGATCAGTATTTGTGTTATCAGTTCAGTTAATTATTGCGTTACTATTTGAGCCTATTATTCCGTACTGGGCCTTCAGCTCATTCCGTAAAATTTTTGTGTCTACAGGTTAACAGGTTACTTTGGGCGGGATAAAGAGAGAGTAATAAATCATAGGATGCCACCTAAAGAAGCCTGTCACTTATGTTTAATATTAATGTATTTTGACCTTAAGACTAAGAACCACCTGTCTTCCGTAACGCTATATGTTTTATAATTAAATAAATGAAACTTTGTCTTTTGTCTCTGATATGATATTGTGACACGTCAGCCCGTTCCGGGCCGGGGTGTTACAGCTATGGTATCAGAGCGAAGGCTCTTTCCTGTTGAAAACTTAAACATAGTAATTAGGCCTGTGAGGTTTTGGGTAGATTTAAGATAGGATTTTAGTTATGTTATCTATTCTGATTCCAACTGTCTTGTATATTTTATAGATGCCTCCTCGTCGTCAAAACCGTAGGACCACTCGCGCTAATCCTATACCCAACAACACTACTGCAAACGAAAACGCAGTGGATCCAAATGTTGTTTCTGCTATCAATCAAGCTGTTGCTGGTTTGCTTCCAAACCTTATTGCTCAAACGGTTGAGGCCGTGATTCAGCAAACTCGTACCCCAGAAACCAATCCAAATTCTGGTACTCAAACCGGTGAAAACGCTACAAACAATAATGCTAATGGCATACACGTATGGATCGAGAGATTTCAAAAGCAAAAGCCACGATCGTTTAGTCATGCAACTGATCCAATCGAAGCAAGAAACTGGATAGCCCATATTGAAAAGATCTTTGGAGTTCTTGGAGTTGCAGATCAATTCAAGGTTAGGTTGGCTACCTACAAACTAGAAGATGATGCACAAACTTGGTGGGAAGGATACAAGCAAGTCAAAGGGGGCGATGCTTATGCTACTACTCTTCCATGGGCTGACTTTCGTACTATTTTCTATGATAAGTATTTCTCAACTGCTGACAGAGAAGCTCACATCAGGGAGTATGCTGTTATTCGACAAAGGATCGATGAGCCTGCTTCTGAATTTATCACTCGATTCACAAGGTTGGCCAGTATTGTTGGAGAAGTGGCAGGTTCTGACGCAGTCCAAGCTGAGAAGTGCAAATGGGCTGTCAATGATAGGATCCGGAAGTCAATCATGTTTATGAAATTACAGGACCTTACTGAAGTAGCTGATGCAATTAAGACCTTTGAGTTCGAGAGGAAGGAATTTTTATCACGAACTGGTGAAAGCAAAAAGAGAGACAGAGACGGATTTCCCAAGCAAGCTTCAGGCCAGTCTTCTACTGCTGCAAACCATCAAGACCGTAGGGTCCAAGCAAATCGAAACCAGGGAAATCAGATACGTCCTTGGAATCCGAGACCCCTTAATCAAGCCCCTGTCCAGAATCAGACTCGGCCTAATGGAGGACCTAATAGAGCTCAACCGATGAATCAGAATGTGAGCCCTCCATGCCAAAGTTGTGGCAAGAAACATCAGGGCATTTGCCGCAAAGCCTCAGGAGCATGCTTTCGATGTGGCCAGACTGGACACATGATCAAGGAGTGTACTATGCCAGAAACCAGGAGGATTACTGGAGGGAATGTTGCACCACCAAACACTAGGGGAAGAGTGCTTACACTTACTGCCACTGATGCTGCTAATGCACAAGGTACTGTATCTGGAACCCTTCAGCTCGGTGAACGTAGTGTCTATGCATTATTTGATACAGGAGCGACACATTCGGTAGTATCTCACTTGTTTACTAAGTACCTTCCGGTCCAACCTACTCTGTTAGATCATGCTCTGACCATTTCCACTCCTTTAGAAAACTCTATCCTGATCACTCACATCTATAAAAATTGTCCTATACGTATTGCATCCATTGTGTTTATGGCAGATCTCTTTCCGATACATATGTGTGACTTTGATATTATCCTAGGGATGGATTGGTTATCTAGGCATCATGTAACCATAGACTGCCATTTTCGACGTGTTATTTTCGGTAATCTTCAAACGCCCAATTTTGTATATCAAGGGGTTTTGCCCCATAAATCTCTTAAGATTATTTCCGTGTTGAAAGCTCAAAAGTTAATATCGAACGGTTGTGAGGGATTCTTAGCATCAGTTAAGGATACTTCTGCTAGTATTAATAATATTGATAGCCATCCTGTTGTGCGTGAATATTCCGATGTATTTCCAGATGAATTACCGGGATTACCACCTGATCGTGAGATAGAGTTTACTATCGATTTAATTCCTGGAGCTGAGCCTGTCTCTAAAGCACCATATCGTATGGCCCCATTGGAACTAAAAGAGTTGAAGGAACAACTACAAGAATTTTTGAATCTTGGATTCATTAGACCAAGTGTGTCACCCTGGGGAGCACCAGTCTTATTTCTAAAGAAGAAGGACGGTAGTATGCGCTTATGTATTGACTACAGAGAGTTAAATAAGATCACAATTCGAAATCGGTATCCTTTGCCTCGTATCGATGATCTCTTTGATCAACTTCAGGGCGCTAAATTCTTCTCTAAAATCGACCTGAGATCAGGTTATCACCAGTTAAAGGTCAAGAAAGATGATGTCCCTAAGTCCGCTTTTCGCACTCGCTATGGTCATTACGAGTTCTTGGTTATGCCCTTTGGACTAACCAATGCGCCTGCAGTTTTCATGGATTTGATGAATCGCATATTTCACAAATTTCTAGATAAATTCGTCATTGTTTTTATTGATGACATCCTTGTGTATTCTAAAAGCCGCGAAGATCATGAAACACATCTGCATGCTGTACTCGGAACATTGCGACAAAAGAAGTTGTACGCAAAATTTTCCAAATGTGACTTTTGGCTTAGCCAAGTGGCATTTCTGGGTCATGTGATATCAGCAGATGGAATCATGGTAGACCCATCAAAGGTTGAAGCTGTTACTAAATGGCCTAGACCCACTTCTGTTACCGAAGTACGAAGTTTCTTGGGTCTTGCTGGGTACTATCGAAGATTTGTTGAAGGATTTTCTATCATTGCTTTACCTCTCACGAAACTCCTGAGGAAAGGAGTGAAGTATTCATGGAACGAAGAACAAGATAAGAGCTTTGAAGAATTAAAGAAACGACTCGTAACAGCTCCAATACTTACCCTCCCTTCTGGTTCAGGAGGTTACCAAGTCTACAGCGATGCCTCAAAGAAAGGGTTAGGTTGTGTGTTAATGCAACATGGAAAAGTTATCGCTTATGCCTCACGCCAGTTGAAGCCTTATGAAGTTAACTACCCAACACATGACTTAGAATTAGCCGCAGTTGTCTTTGCACTGAAGATTTGGAGACACTATTTGTATGGTGAGACTTGCGACATCTTTACAGACCACAAGAGCCTCAAGTACATATTCACTCAGAAGGAGTTAAATATGAGGCAAAGAAGATGGTTAGAACTTCTGAAGGACTATGATGCAAACATACAATACCATCCAGGCAAAGCCAATGTTGTAGCTGATGCATTGAGCAGAAAGAATGTTGGAACTGTATCTGGTCTTCAAATTCATCCTCGAATTATTAAAGATCTTGAAAGGATGGACATTGACATTCATGTTGGAAAATCTGATGGATATCTGGCTAGAATGCAGATAGAACCCGACCTCATTTCACGAATCAAGGATGCACAAAAGCAAGATGGAGAACTATGGGCGATTGTGCAAAACCTTGAGGTTGGCAAGCAATCAGAATTCCGTATAGACGAGCATGGAGTGATTTGGTGTGGCAAAAGGCTTTGTGTACCCAATGACTCTGCCCTTCGTGAGTCATTATTATCCGAAGCTCACAACTCACCATTTTCTATTCACCCTGGATCTACAAAGATGTATCGAGACTTACGACAGAACTTTTGGTGGAATGGCATGAAGGAAGATGTTGCTCGATACGTAAGCAAATGTCTCATCTGCCAGCAAGTGAAAATTGAGCACAAAAGAGCAAGTGGACTATTGCAACCATTGGATATTCCTGTTTGGAAATGGGATGAGATCACAATGGATTTTGTTACTGGTTTGCCTAAGACTTTCAAGAAGAATGATGTTATCTGGGTTGTAGTTGATAGATTGTCCAAATCGGCCCATTTTCTACCAATTCAGCAAGGATTTTCAGTTAGTAAATTATCTGAAATATTCCTGCAAGAGATTATTCGACTCCATGGCACGCCATCTTCTATTGTTTCAGACAGAGACCCACGCTTCACATCAAGATTTTGGAAAGGCTTCCAAAAAGCATGGGGTACACGTCTAAAGTTCAGTACCGCTTTTCATCCCCAGACAGATGGACAATCTGAACGAACCATCCAAACGCTAGAAGATATGCTCCGAGCATGTGCGTTAGATTGGAGTGGTAATTGGGATGAATACTTGTGCCTTGTTGAATTCGCTTATAACAATAGTTGGCAAGCAAGTATTGGTATGGCTCCATTTGAACTATTATACGGTCGCAAATGTCGAGCACCTATCTATTGGGAGGAAGTTGGCGAGAAAATTATTGAAGGACCCGAGATAGTTCAAATCACAAATGAAAAAGTTACTATAGCTCGGGAACGATTAAAAGAAGCTCAGAGTAGGCAAAAGAGTTATGCTGATCAACATAGACGAACACTTGAATTCAAAGTTGGTGACCACGTATTCTTAAAAGTATCACCTTGGCGTGGAGTTCGCAGATTTGGAATCAAGGGAAAGCTTAATCCTCGTTTTATCGGTCCATTTGAAATTCTTGAAAGAATTGGAGAAGTGTCTTATCGATTAGCTTTACCGCCTCAGCTCTCGCATGTTCATAACGTTTTTCATGTATCCTTGTTAAGAGGATATAATTATCATCCGCTCCATGTCATTAGTTATCCGTCACTTTCGATTCACGAAGATTTGTCATATGAAGAGGAACCAGAGGCTATCTTAGATAGGCAAGAACGAGTGATGCGTAGGAAAGTAATTCCGTTCGTTAAAGTTCTTTGGAAGAATCACTCTGAACGTGAAGCTACATGGGAAATTGAAGAATCGATTCGTTCCATATATCCTAGTTTATTCGAGTCTTAGAGCCTTATCCAGGTAAGCGTGAACCTTGTTTGTTAATATGCTTGATTATTATTTTTTTTTCTTTGACCAATAAATATGGTTAAATATATATGTGGGACATGTTAGTCCAAATTGTCATATTGTTATATATGACTCTCTGTTAAGTTTTTGCCTGATTAGATATGTAATTAACTTGTTTGATGGGAGGACCAGTAGAGTACGGTTGTAAGGTAATTGACAATTATGGTCATGAACATAATTGCGAATTACAGGTACACATGTGCGCTATTGAGATTCCTATTTTATAGATTAGGTTTATATTAAATAATTAGATTATATATATGTGGTAAGAAATAGATAAATTAATTCCTTGCACATACCTTAGTATGGTTGAACATTAAGAAGTTTGATCCAAGCAAGTATGAATCTCGTTATGACATATGTTATATAATTTCAGTTTAAATACAACCTACAAATTTCGAGACGAAATTTCTTTTAAGGGGGTGATAATTGTAATAACTGAACAAAAAAAAAAAAAAAAAATGATTAGTCAAAACCTCCAATGAAAGTTTGACCAAGTACAATATGCATTCTAGAATTGGACAGCACATTTAGGCCAGCTCACATGTGAGCTTAAAACTCACGCTTATTGCCACCTGCTCACCTTCATCATCACCACCTTATTATATATACATACATTCATGCATACTTCATGGATAAAAATCCTATAAGAGTGAGAGAGAGAGAGAGTACGTATGAGAAAGAAAGAGATGAGAGAGATACAACCGGTCACCTTCTCCGGCCAATAACCAAACTTCGACAACCTCTGGCTCTTCTCCGATCACCCTCTGTCATCTTCTCCGGTCACCTTCTTCGTCTTCGGTGAACCGCGATCGAACACACAACCCCTGTGCCGACCAACACCACCACCCTCTGTTTGAGATCGGATCTCCGACTGATCGTCACCTTCAACCCATCTCCTTCACTTTCAATCTTATGCTCTGTTCTATAACATTTTTCCGGTGAACCGAAAACGAACCCAAAACGCCAAAATAATACTATTACTACCTATCTTCACCTTGTTCGTAACCTTTGACCTCGTCGTTAACTTTGGAGACCTCTCGTGTAACTCCAAACAGTTTTCCGGTCAACCTGCTCGTTCTCAGGCGACTTATTTTTCTGGCTTCTTTTTCTCCAGAAGGTATTAAATTAAATTGTAAATGATTTCCTATGTATTTGATAATTTATAAATGCTTGAAAATCAAATTTCTAGTAGAAAATATATGTACGTCCAAATATTCCGATGTGGGAGGAAGAAGATAACTAAAATACATGCTTTAATGAATTTATATTAATTAATAAATGAGTCACTAGTTTGACTATATTTAGCTATCTGACATAAAGTTTTCTTTTTATATTCATAGAGTCTAAAACTTAGACATCAACTTTATATTTTACCATACATTATGTATCTCTAATTTGAAGAATATGAAAGTATTTTGTAGTTTTACGAAATTTGAAAGTAAATCACGAAAATTCAATTATTTTAAAACCTCTTATAAAGAAACCAAAACCAACGGATACTTACTATATATTTTAATTACTTGACAAATTAAGATAATTGTTATATAAATAAAAATTTATCAATAAGTTTTACACTAACAGCATACAAGTTATCTAGTACATAAATCATAATTTCCAATAATTGTAAATTATATCCTTAGCATACTAAAAAGGATTTATTAAACTCTTTCTAGAGTATGCAAGTTACGATTATGTATTTTTTTATGTCAAGATGATTTTTTTTCTTATACTAGTATTTGATTCAACCAACCAAATATATATATATATATACATATATATATAGTCTCTAAATAAAATATCACTTGTATGTAGATAATCACATAAAGTTGTCAACAAGTTAACTTGCTTTGGAATATTAAAGGTACGGATCCTTACCCCTCTCCTTTGTTATCTGGTTCAATTGATATAAACCCTACTAATAATATATATATAAATATCAAAACTCCCCCGTCTTTGAGCATCAATTCATTTGACCGTCCGTTCATTTCTCGTTCGAAATATATTAATATTGAAAGTAGATTATATAAATCATACGATGCTTTTAATTCACTCATTATCGTATGTTCCCAAGTATGTGATATTAGTATTATTAGTTATTATTTGCACCAGATTATATGACTCAGATTTTCAGTACTCTGTTACCCTAAGCTACCGCTTCCCGTGGAGTGTCCCGCGGGCATGTTGTTGTGGCATCGACAATATGTGCTCCACCCGTGACGGAGAGATTAGTTCACGGCGTCTCTTAAGTACAGGTGTGGTACAATGCAATTAGGAGGCGTATGGATCGATCCTAGTCAGTTTCAGTTTCAGTTCCGGAAATGGTTGCGGGTATGCCAACCTGCGCCATTTCATGTGTTGATAGACGGGAGTAGCTACCCGTATATCAACACGTATAATAGAATTCAGTTTGGCTTATGGGTACATCTGTATTACATGATTCAGTTCAGTTATATGTTTGTTACGTTTCAGATCAGTATTTGTGTTATCAGTTCAGTTAATTATTGCGTTACTATTTGAGCCTATTATTCCGTACTGGGCCTTCAGCTCATTCCGTAAAATTTTTGTGTCTACAGGTTAACAGGTTACTTTGGGCGGGATAAAGAGAGAGTAATAAATCATAGGATGCCACCTAAAGAAGCCTGTCACTTATGTTTAATATTAATGTATTTTGACCTTAAGACTAAGAACCACCTGTCTTCCGTAACGCTATATGTTTTATAATTAAATAAATGAAACTTTGTCTTTTGTCTCTGATATGATATTGTGACACGTCAGCCCGTTCCGGGCCGGGGTGTTACACAATCTACCCGGATGCAGAGTCCCTCTGCGCTCGCGCTCAGGCAAAGTTTCCACTATACCCAGGCCATTGCGCATGGCAACATAACACGCACACAATGTGGCAAGCAATATTTACACTAGGCCTATTCTCATAAATGTAAACAATGAAGCGTGAACTATATTATGACACACAAAGCAACGTCTGAACGATGGAGCGCAATGTACCTAATTGATGAAGAAACCCTAGATCTCAACTTTGAAGGCAACTATGGATTCCATATATGAAAACCATGAAAGATACTAACTTTATGCATCCATATGATCTGAAAGTTGATTATATGGCATTCCCATGCAAAACTATTCAGGTAAAACCGAGCATTATATGATTTAAACAGGTTTGAGACTCTTCGTTCGAGATCGAGAGTAGTTAGTGAGTATCCACTATTGCTCTTCATTCAGTTTTTCTTGCACAACCACCTTTAAACGAGCTCTTTGTCTCTATAGATTTCTCCTCTGTGTTCCTGAGTCTCATTTAAGGAAGGAAAAGAAAAGAAAGTAAAAAAAAAAAAGAAAACCCATGTTGCAGAGTTTTTTTACGAAGGAAAAGAAAGGAAATGGGGGGATGGGTGTCCGCACGGGCAATAATCTAGTATCAGTACTAGAAAAGTGGCTCTTTTACTACAAAATTTTCCTACAAAAAAAATGCGTCATAAATTTTGACAAAATTGCTACTCATTTGTAAAGACAAAAAACACCCTTATTTTTTTAGATAAATTTGCTACACAATAGCGACAAAGACTTAAAAAATTGCATAGCAAATGGCGTAAGAAATGCATCGCAAATTTCCCACACCAAAATTCGTAGAAAATACGTTGAAAATTGCGTAGCAAATGTGTAATAATTGTTTTCCGACGAGAGTTTTTCTAAAATCAAGGTTTCGTTGCAAATGCATAGCAAATCCAAATTTGTGACGTGTTTTCAACAAAACCTTGATGTTAGAAAAACCCTTGTCGGAAACCAATTACCACACATTTACTACGAAATTTTCAACGTATTTCCTATGAAAATATGGTGTGGGAAATTTGCGATATATTTCCTACGCAATTTCCTAAGTTTTTGTCTCTATCGTGTAGCAAATTTGTTAAAAAATTAGTGTTTTTTTGTCGTCACATGTGTAACAACTTCGTTAATATTTATGACACATTTTTTCGTAGGAAACTTATGTAGCAAATGACCACTTTCATAGTAGTGTATGCTATCATGTTAACATAATGTTAAGAGATGTAATTGTTTTAGTTTCCTTTTTTAAACCAAAAACCATTGTTTTGAAAACCGGACCGGACCGGTCGGACCGGGCTCCGGGGCCTGGACCGGTCCGGTTCGGGTAGTCGGACCGTTTTTGCAGCGAACCGGGGTTGAACCGGTGAACCGGCCGGTCGGACCGGATTTTTTATTTTTTTTTAATTTTTTTTAATTTTTTTAATTTTTTTTTGTTTTTTGGGCCGGTTCGTCGAACCGGTCGGACCGGTCGAACCAGTGAACCGGCCGGGGGTCCGGTTCAACGTCCGGTCCAGTTCTGAAAACCTTGCCAAAAACCAATAAAAAAGGGGGAATTGGATTAATAACCTATACTATTCGAAATTGATCGTTGGCACCCCAAACTAAAAAATTGGCCATATATAACCTGTACCATTAATCAATTGGATCCTGACACCCAATTTGGGTTAAATCACTAACCTAGTTAGTGTTTTGGCTGACGTGACACTCTAGTCTGACGTGGCATGCTGATGTGGCACCCACAATCTAACTGGGTTAGTGACTTAACCCAAATTGGGTGTCAGAATCCAATAGATTAATAGTACATGTTGTATATGGCCATTTTTTTAGTTTGTGGTGCCAACGGTCAATATCGAATAGTTTAGGTTATTAAAATTCAATTCTTCTAAAAAAATTAGTGTTAGATGTGAAACCTATGTGCAGTTAAGAAGGGTTTAACTTTTAGCTGTTAAACGGTTTGAAATGATAATAAATGATTAATTCAGTGTCACTTAGAGGTGCACAAATCGGATTTTTTTTTTGGCCAAACGGTTTCGGTTTGGAACCGGTTCGGTTTTGAACCGGTTTCGTCAGTTCGTAAGACCGGTTTCAGTTCGGTTTCGGCTTGTCTTGGTGTCGTTTTGTGAACTGATTCTTGCGCGCACTTTTTTTAAAAAATAGGCAACACAATTTTTTTACATAAAGTTCAACTTTTATTGATTCTTATATTTTTTTTAAGGTGTATGGGTATATATTTGTATGTGTGAAAACTTTTTTGTATAATTTTATTCAATATAATTTTTTTAATATAAAATTCAGTTTTTTTAATAAAAAAATACCGGTTTTTCATACCGGTTTTTGGGAACCAGATTCCAAATTCCGGTTTGGTTTAAAACCGGGTCGGTTCGGTTTTTCTCGTGGAAATCGGAAACCGGTCGGGAAACCTACGGGTTTTTCGGTCCTGGCACCGGTTTGACTAATACCAGTCCCAAACCGGAACCGGTTCAGGTTGGTTCTTCCGGTTTCGGTCCTCAAACCGGTTTTTTTAACACCTCTAGTGTCACTATTGAAAAAAAAGGACCACAATTAATTTATCCATTATCTTTGACTGTTATTTATCAATTTCCATCCACCCATCCATCAAACCTTGTACTCTCTCTCTTTTATCAAATCTATAAGCTTATATTCTCATAAAACTTACATTTTTTGAAAAAAATAAAATAAAATAAAAATTAAAGAATAGAAATGGACATGGAAATGAAAATGGAAATAGAAGAAGTTAACTAGTAAAAAAATAAAAGAATGAAAATGAAACAATAACCTAGAGAACCCAAGCCCGTAAGATTGTGCCAATGACAAATGAAAATGAAACAATAATTTAGTGCACAATGTGTCAATATGCCATCTATTTAAAGCGATCCAAGGACTAGAGTTGCTGCATACAATTGAAGAAAAATGAGCAACGGAGTTGAGGCAAATGGCAACCAAGGTAACTCCAGTCTCTTAATACGTTTTACTTACTTACATATATACCCTCTTACCCTTTATATTATTTGTGTACGTCCTTTACAGAAATTCATGAGCAGGAACTCGAACCAATACTACCAAAACCCGTTGAGAACCTTCTTGGTTGTATCCAACTAACAAAAGATAACGATAAGTTTTCATCAATTTTTGAGGTTCATAGTAGGCTTAGAGACGTCAACTCTAGCTCGTTCACCCCTCGGGTGGTCTCTATTGGACCTCTACATAAAGGAGGTGCAAATTTGAAGTTAATGGAAGCCAAGAAAGCTACTTATCTTGACGAACTATTGACAAAGGTAGGACAATCCCCAAAGGAGACATTGACAAAGTGCTATGAAAAGGTGATGGAATCAATAGAAAAAATAAAGAGATGCTATTTTGGGTTAGTAATGGACAAAGCTCATTATACTAATGATGAACTTGCTCAAATGATGGTTATGGATGCTTGTTTCATACTTCAATTTGTTTATAACCTTTCTAAATCTAACCATTCACTTTCAAACAACAGGTTGCGTAGTAGATCTATCGGTCTAGACCTGGTGCTGCTAGAAAATCAAATCCCTTTTTTTGTTCTCCAAGACATATATGACCTCACTTTAAAAAGTGAGAAATCAATACCCACTCTTAATACCATGCTTCTTGATTTACTAGAACGCGTCAATCCTTTTTTGGAGAAATTAAAACTTGAAAATCTTTCGGCCGAAAAAACTCCTTATCATATTCTTGGTCTTCTACACCAGTTTTACCAACCTAAGGAGGACGACGCCGCGCCAGTAATAAAAACAATTCCAACAGCCCACTCAGCTGTAGAACTATACAAAGTTGGGGTTAGGTTTAGGCCTAATGAAAATATGAAATGGCCAATGGCTATTGAGTTCGAGTCTTCGCCTAAGCCTACCCTTAAAATGCCAAAAGTGCTTATTGATAACTTCTTTGAAGTGGTTATGAGGAACCTCATTGTATACGAGCAGTACACTCCAGGTATAAAGAACTACGTTACATCTTTTGCCATGGCAATGGATATGCTAGCTGCCACTCCAGCCGATGTTGCCAAGCTGGCGGAATCGAATGTCCTAGTGAGCCACTTAGGCTCAAATGAAAAGGTTTCAAAAATGATAAACAGCATATGCAAAGATGTCACATTCCTAGATTTCTACTACATTGAATCTTGGAAAAACGCCAAAGATTACTGCGATAGTTATTGGCGTAAAAACTTTGGGTTGTTGAAGAGAAAATATTTCAGTACTCCATGGAAGGCAATTGCGCTAGTTGCAGCAATCATAATTTTTTCTGTTTCAATGGTTCAGTTCGTCATTCGAATAATCGCATTCAGATATTCGCATTGAGCAGAATTCACCACTCAAATTCTACGGTTTCATCTGTTTTTGGTTAAATGTGATTCAAAATATTGTGGCAGTTTGAATTTCGGGCATGATTGGAGTCTACCATAATATTTCTAAGGTAGTCAAAGAACTCCTTCCTAATGGAGTAGGTTCTTGATTCATTGTCTTGTTATATCTTTACTGTTAAGGTCAGTTGTTATTTTCTTCTTGTTTCGTAATGCTATACTAGGTGAAATTCCGTGTGAAAACATGGGAATACCATTTCATACTTTAAGGTCTGTTTAGTAAAAACAGTAATGAGAAGCCAATAGTCTGTTCTAAGAAAACCTTTTTACTAACATCTGTTTCTTTCACACCTTCATCTTATAATAGTAATGACCAGTGGCGGACCCAGGATTATTTTTCATGGTGTGCGGAATCATAGACCTTATATAGGTTGTTTATCCATCAGGTGGCCCGGGTCGGTTCGGTTCAGGTCGACTCGTATACCAAAAATAATAATACTAAAATGCTGCTGGTGGGTCGAGTTTTACCGCAGTGGGCCTTCGAGCGGCGGGTTTCCCCCGGGAATTGGTGTAAAATTACCGGTGGATCCGGGTTACTCTTGGTGTACTCCTTTGTCTCGTGGGCACTTTGAAAGTGCTCGGGATTGATTTGTTGACCGTTCAAGAAAAATATTCACATAATCACATTTACCTAATTACCTTTTGGAGTTTTGTTGTATTTGTTCAATTGTTTGTAAATTGTGACTGGTCAACGTCACAGGTTCCTCTTCTTTGTTTAGCGATCGCCGATCAGAAGCAGGGAGGGAGACAGACAACTTTTTCTTTTGTTTTTCTTTGTTTAGCGTTCTTCTGGCTTTAGGTTTATTTTTTGTTTATTTTTTCATTTTAATCAATATTAAAACACATGTCGGCTTATTATAAACTTTGGGCTTGGGCTCATTCTTGAAATTGGGCTACTAACTAATAAAATAGGTTAACTCTTAACATATAATTATATTTTTTTTTCTTGAGGTCGGTTTCAAAAGTCCAAGGGGTGCGGCTGAAAAATTTCATGGGGTGCGGACGGGATGAACGCGCATATATAACACTAAATTTTTTTTTCAGGGTGGGCGCCCGCACCCCTTGGGCTTGCTATAGGTCCGCCAATGGTAATGACAGATGTTTAGTACTGAAGGTTTTTACAACCATGGAAAGATAAATAATCAGATGGATTAAACATCTGTTGAGATAACACATATTAAAAACAAAAAAGAGGATCCCCTAAAGAGTCAGGTAATTAATACATTTAACATTATTCATTATAAAACAAAAACAAATAATAATATATAAAACCAAAAAAAACAGAATAAACCTACTTAAACGAAAAAAAACTAAACATAACATAACTAATCTAAATCTACTTCTTCTGATGACTGATCATCATCAGATGCAGCCAATTGTATTTCTTCGTGTTTAGCTTCCTACTGCAACGTAATTATTCTTGATTGAATCATTCGTTCAAGATACAACACTGCTTTACTTCGATTCACGTTAGCCATCCCGACTTCCATATATTCCTGCAAAACTCCAAAAAATTGGAGTTTACTATCTCATTTTGATGGTATATTTTTCCCGACCATCATCAAAATTCACCGATACTCTACTAACTGATTCAGCGTAAAACCACCTCACCACACGCAGCGCCTCTTCCTCTTCATCTTCTCCAAACTTGATATCTAACTTTCCCTGTAATCTGAATTCTTGAAAACAACAAAGTTCCCTTGTTTTTCCAACTTAATAAACTTGCCTTTGGAATTCATCATCCATTTCAAGAATGGCTTTCCTTGACCCAAATACGAAATTTATGTTATCGCACATATAAACCATATAACGACGACGGAATTCATCGAAAAACCAATAAACAACTTTTGCCATTTTGAATTGATTTTTTTATTTTTTCTAGAAGTGTAATCGATAGATTATTTCAGATTGATAATTATAATCAATAGAAAAAATGACTTAAATACAAAAAAATTGTCGCGTGAATTTAATAAATCGAGTTTCAAGGTCGTCATTATTATTTATCACTCACGACTCTTAATATTCTACAATAAATTTCATTAGAAAACAAAACATTATTTTATTATATTTTAAAGCTGTTTACTAAAAAGAACATTAAGAAGCCAATCGACTGTTGTAAGGAAAATCTGTTTAGTAACATCTGTTCCTTTCAGCAATAGCAGTTAACTGTAGTGATCAGATGTTTAATAGTGAAAGATGTTACAAACACGGAAAGATAAATAAACATACGGATTAGAGTTCTGTTCAGATATCAAATAATAAAAATAAACCTAGGAAGAGAATATCTTTATTTAAAACAATATTAAGAAGTCAATCGTCTGCTGTAAAGAAAAGCTGTTTAGTAGAATCTGTTTCTTTGTTTAAAACAATTACTTTAAGGACTGTTTACTAAAACCAACATTAAGAAGCCAATCATCTGCTGTAAAGAAAACCTGTTTAGTAACATCTGTTTCTTTAAAACAATTATTATACTACCCAAAATATAAAAAAAATAAACAGATCAACTATTATGTTTTGTTTAGTAAACAACAAATTAAAGAGTCAATCTACCGTTAAAAGAAAAACTGTATTTCGTAACATCTATTCCTTACACGATACCAGTTAATAATATTGAGATAACACATATTAAAACAAAAAAAGATGATAACCAAAATTAAAAGTAAAAGTAAATCTAATGTTGAACAAAAAACTGTATTTGGTAACGTCTTTCAAAGGCAGTGCGTCAATTAAGCAGATTTTTTAAAACACATGTTTTTGAAACAGTGTTCATTAAAACAGATGTTACTTCAACGGTTTGGTTCAAACAGTTGTTGCCTTAAATAGTTACTACTAAAAATGACATCACATTTACATTTTTAATGTTTGTTTACTAAAGACCAATGATCTATTGATTCTAACAGTAGACTATCACTACAACAAAAAGGGCTTTTAAGGACCTTATGTGTGGGACACTTGTAAAATGGGGTCCTAAAAAACTATTTAATAGGACGAATGAACTTTTGGGGTACTTTTATAATATACGCTACTAAACCGGTGTCCTAAAAAGCTAACTAATAGGATGGATGATTATTTGGGGTCCTATTATCATATAACTTAATAAGACACTTAAAATGTAGATCCTAATAAAGTAATTTATAAGACATATAGTTGTTGGTGTCCCATTATGTCATAATGTAATAGGACACTTGATCACCGAGGGTCCCATTATAACATAACTTAATACGACATTTTGTAGTTAAGTCATAAATGTTCGATGTTATAGGACCCTTTATAGTCGAAGTCATATTAGAACATAACTTAATAGGACACTTGACACATGAGTCTTATAACTTTAATCTTTATAGGATGCTTAATATTTGACTTTGTTTAGAAAAAAAAAAGGAATTAAAAGATATGGATCATGCAAGTGTGTGACTTTGTTTAAATAAATGAACGAACACGAACATAAAAATGTGTTTGATTATGTGTTCGTGTACGGTTAAAATTAAATTTAACAAATATGAACACACTTGTGTTGTTTACATGCCTAACTTCTTTTTTAGTGTTTTTTTATGTTTGCAATTGATATTATCACATGTTCTTACCGGCATACACATACACATTGGTGTCTAATTTTCTAAAATAAATGTTTAATTTGCACATTTATCCTCTTATACTATAAATGAAAATTTTGAAAAAGAAAATGTACGGTACATCGATTAAAGTAAATGGAAAATTAGTCCGGCAAAAATGGGCTACGGCCACACTTTTTTCAAAACCACCCTGCCACACTTCTGATTAATTGTATGGTTAATGATCATTTTTAATAATTGAAAAACTTCCAGCCCACTTTTCGTCATGCATTTTACATATTCATGTGACCATTATATAATAGCTCAAAACTTTAGCCACACTTTAAGAAAAAAATGTGGCATTTACTTGCGATACTAAAAAAAGTGTGGCAAAATGTGGTCTATGACCACAGTATTTCTTACATGTGACCAAAAGCACATTTTTACGAAACCTTTAGCCACACTTTAAGAAGAAAATTGTGACATTTAGTAGTCACACTATAAAAGTGTGGTCAAATCTGATCTACGACTACATTATTTATTTCATGTGATCAAAAATTCATATTTTTTAAATCTTTAGCCACACTTTAATAAACTATGAATGCGACCAACTTTAATACTTTTAAGACCACTCGATTTTTTAAATAACTATTTATGTACGTAAATTTTCATAAATCTTTTAAAAATATTTAATTAAATATTACACTATTTGCATTGGACCTTTCTATTCCCACCCCCACCTTCTAATTCAACCCCCTTTTAAAGCGCCTAGCTTAGGCCTAAGCTAGGCGCTTCGTGTCAAATCATACGAGGTGGCAGGAAAAAGCTGACATTTTAATCCAAAGCGCCTAGCTTTGGCCTAAGCTAAGTGCTTTGGATAAAATTTAATTTTGGTTGTTTTTTTGATACTTTGTAGTGTTTTTTATTTTTTATTATTTTCATTTATTTAATAAAATAATAAAATTAATTAACTTTAAAAGTGTTTATTGGAAACCGGTACGGTTCGTTACCGGGCGGTCAGTTTGAAACCGGTACGTTTCGTTACCGGACCTGATCGGGTCGATACGATCCGGGTGGATAACGGGCCGGCAGTTCGAAACCAGTACGGTTCGTTACCGGACCTGATCGGGTCAATACGATCCGGGTGGATAACGGCCCGGTCAGTTCGAAACCAGTACGGTTCGTCACCAGACCTTATCGGGTCGATACGATCCGGGCGGATAACGGGTCGGTCAGTTCGAAACCGGTACGACTCGTTACCGGGCAGTCAGTTTGAAACCGGTACGGTTCGTTACCGGACCTGATCGGTTCAAAACTAACAGGGTGGCTAATGGGCCGGTCAGTTTGAAACCGGTACGGTTCGTTACCGGACCTGATCGGGTCGATACGATCCGGGTGGAAAACGGGCCGGTCAGTTCGAAACCGGTACGGTTCGTTAACCTGATCGGGTCGATACGATCCGGGTGGATAACGAGCCGGTCAGTTCGAAACCTGTACGGTTCGTTACCGGGAGGTCAGTTCGAAACCGGTACTGTTGGGTCTGCTGACCTGGAGAAGAACAGATGATTAGAAAGCCAAAACATGCTATCAGTTTGATCCTTTAATAAACAGTCTTTACAACTTGCTTCTCCCAAAAGACTGCTGACCCTAACTATTGTTCTATCCAAACAACTGCTCAACAACTGCTGATATAAAGAACTGCTGAGGAAACAACTGATGAAGAACAACTGCTGACCAAAGGTCTGATGAAGAGCAACTGGTAATACAAGTACTGAAGACCAAAGCACTGCTGGAACCAACAGCACTTAGGCTCCAGCAGTGGATACAAGACCATCAGAGTTTATCTTCAACAGCTGTTTAATATCAGTGCTTTCAATGTAACAGTAGTTTGTAATAGGCAGATGTTTATGTTTGTTATTCTGTTAGAGGTCACTGTCTTAGGTGACGTCAGCCTAGGTCATCAGTGCTTTGAGTCTGTCTATAAATAGAACAGTGCTTGTACTGTTCTATCGCATCACACACAAAACATTCTCTCTGACAAACACTGTGTGATCAGGCTGAGGGGGAGTAATTGTACGATTGTAATCTTTGAGTTAATGAAAGCATTCGATCTAAAAACATTTACTCTCTTGTTTTGATTTACAGTTTATTATTCCGCTGCACTTTCATTCTACTTTCATTTCATTATTTCCATCATTTAGTTAAACAATCAAAACAAACAAACTCAGATCCTAACAATTGGTATCAGAGCTTGGTCAATTAAATTCGATCTAACAAATCAATTTAATAATCAGCTCACAATTATTGATATCGTTTGTCAGTTAGATTGAAAACAGAGTAATAGTTTAATTTCGCTTCAACCGTTGTTAAACAGACTTTGTTTTTTTAAAATCAGAGAATGGCTTCTATCAATCACGATCCACATAACACTGGCACGAACAACAAGCCACCGATGCTTGTCAGATCTGAATACAATATCTGGCAACGTCGGATGAGCCATGTTCTAGCTCAACAAAACACTGGGTGTTGGAAGTCGGTTATCTTCGGACCACATGTTCCGACTGTGCCGAGTACTGAAGATCCCAAAGTGTTTGAGCCAAAGAAACTTGAAAACTACTCCGACCAGGATTTTCAGAAAATTGAGCTAGATGCTAAGGCCTTCAGTATTGTGGCCATGGCTCTACCCAATGATATATATGCTGGGTTGTTACACTGTAACAGTGCAAAGGAGTTGTGGGATGCACTAAAAGAACAGTTTGGTGGGACTGAGGAGGTTATTGAAAACAACCGTGAAATACTTAACCAACAATATGAAACATTCAGTCATGTCAAAGGAGAGTCATTAACTCAACAGTTTGAGAGATTTAATTGCTTAATAAGTGAACTAAAATTGGTTGGTCTTACTTACCCTCATTCAACTTTGAACCATAGGTTTTTAAGATCATTACCAGACAAATGGGACACTATTGCTATTGTAATGAGAAACTCAATAGATTTAAAGACCTATCACTGACCCAGCTTCATGGTAAGCTCTTGACCTATGAAAGAGAGCTTAACCAGAAAAAGAAGCTCCAGGACTCTGGAAAAGTGTCTGATGACTATGTGTTTGGGAATACAGCACTTTTGGGTCATGATGAGGTGCCTGGAAACACAAAGGATCAGAGTTATGATCATTTTATTGACATAACTTCAGGTTTTAACTCAGGTTTTAACTCTGATTCTTATTCACCAAACTATGCTTTCACAGCAAGTGGTGGTGATATACAGGCATCTGACAATATATCCTTTGAGTATGATGACCTGAAATACTTTGACCCTGATGATTTGGAAGAAATGGACATTATGCACCAATTGGCCCTTCTCAGTGTAAGAACTAATAAATTTTACAAGAAAACTGGGAGAAGGTTTCCAGGGTTGACTGGCAGATCTAAGGTTGGGTTGGATAAATCAAAGATCAAGTGTTATAAATGTCATAGGTTTGGTCATTTTGCTAGGGAATGTAGGGGTCAACATGGTACACCTATGATAACCTATCCAAATCAAAGACCACAGACCAACACTTATCAGAATTCCTATAATACCCCTGGACCTAATGTGCAAAACACTGCCCATTTTGCACAGTCCTCAAACACTGTTCCTGTCCAGTATGTCCAAACCACTGTTCCTCAGATTCATTATGTGCAAACACCTGTTGCTCAAACACCTGTGCAAACGACTGCTGCTCCATCCTCTGCTCCTGCAGAGACCAGTCAACAGAGCTTCTTTACACAAGGCTTTGTTGATTGGAGCTGTCTACCTGATGAGCTAACAGATGAGAATTTTGCACTAGTTGCCAAAGCTGAAAATGAACCAGAAAATTTTTGTTTCATGGCTATGGTAGATGAGATTGAATCTGAGGAAGTGGTAACTGAATCTGATGTTGTGACTGATGATATTGTTAGTGAAGCTGTTACAGGTGAAAAACCTGAATAAGAGGTTGTGAATCTCTCAGATCCCTGGGGTGCATCTGATGATTGTGAGTGCAAGTGTGATTGTGCTTTGATGGCTGCTGCTAAGGTATCTCCTCAAATTCTTAAAGAGTTGTGTTCTGACAAATGTGTAATAGCATTTGCTAACATCAAAGAGGTGAATGAAAACCTTAGAAAGAAAATTTTGGATGATGAAGTTAAATTTGAAAACCTCACAAAAGATTTGAAAACAAGTTTAACTGCAAAAGAGTCTGAAATTAGCAGTTTAAAACATGAAGCAACTATAACCAAAGACCAGCTCCAAACTATGATAACAAAATATCAAAGTTGTAAAAGTGAGCTTGAGTCCACCCAAGTTGAATGTAAAAAATGGGTGGAATCATGTAGAGGATTTGAGATGCTACTCAACAAACAAACCAAAAGTCATGTGAAGTTTGGCTTTGGTTTTGCAACCACTGCTCCAGCTTTTGAAAACACTGACACAAAGAGTCAAAAGTCTGTTGAGATAGTACCAACAAACCTACAGGGTCAAGAGATTAAAATCACTGAACCAAATGGTAAGAAAATTGTTCTTGAAAAACCAGAAGGTTCCTCATCTTTTGCTGAACTTGAAAAGTATGAATTTAAACCTACTTGGTCTGATGAGTGTGATACTCTTGAGAATTATAAACCTGTAGATTTTAAAACTCCTGAGGGAAAGACAGCTCCTCAGGCAAGGGTCATTCCCTTGGCAAAAGTCATTCCCCTGAAAGATCCTCCAGCAGATGCTCAAACATCTGCTGAAAAGAAGACTGAAAAGGGGAAGAAGAAAGAAAAGACTGTTAACTTGTTCTGTGATTTCTGTGAAAAGAAGAATCATGTCACCAAAAACTGTTTTCTTCTAAAAGCATATGATATTAACAAAGGAACAAGTGAATGTGATTCCAAAGCCACATGCTCAATATGTGGGAAAAAGAATCACAAGACCAAAGAGTGCTTGTATCTCAAAAATTTTGATGTAAAAATACAAGAATACAAAGCTAAAACTCTTGCAAACCCTGTGGTTAGTACTCCAAAAGGAAAGCCCAAACAGACCTTCACCCCTGTCCAAACATCTGTTACAAAAAGGCTTGAAACATCTGCTTCTAGAGATGTCCAAGTAACAGATGCTCCACCCACAAGCAAATACCCAAGAGGTTATGGTCAACCTCCATGTCACAGTCTGCCACATGTTTATGAGGAGCCAAAAAGACCCTCTAAACCAAGAGTGAACAGAAATCCATATGGGTATTATCATCTGTCAGGAAGTGATCAAACAACTGCTGCCCCAAGTGTTGACATCCAAGCACTGGCAAATGGTCAGCAGCAGTTGTTGACCTTAATTCAGAAATTGGTCCAAACCACTGATCACCTTCCAAAGCTTGAGTCTGAAAGGTCTGAGGACCCATCCAAAGCCAACTTGGCTTTGGACACTCACCAAAACTAATCATTTACTGATGTGCAGGGAGCTTCTGCTTGTTTAGATAGTCTTTGGTATGTAGATAGTGGAGGTTCCAGGCACATGACATGATGTAGAGCCCTACTTCTGGACTTCTTGGCTCATGGAGGGGGTGATATATCCTTTGGTAATGATTCTAAAGGTAAGGTGTTGGGTTCAGGGACTGTACAGGCTGGAAAACTCAAGTTTGAAAATGTCAATCTTATTGATAATCTCAAGTTTAATCTTCTGAGTGTTTCCCAAATGAGTGACAAAGGTTATGGCTCATTTTTCACAAAGAAAACTTGTAAGATTATTGGGCCAGAAGTGGTGAAAAAGATTGATACCATTATTGCTGAGAGCAAAGCACAACTTGTTGCTCATAGAAGTGGAAATGTGTATGTTGTTGATATGTTAAAGGACAATCCTATGGCAAATGTCTGTCTGTTTTCTGCTGCCTCCACTAAGGAGACAGAATTGTGGCATAGGAGATTGGGTCACACCAACCTTAATACTATCAACACACTCTCAAAACAAAGCCTTGTCAGAGGTTTACCATCAAAAGAATTTAAATGTGATGAGCATTGTGTTTCTTGCTTAAAAGGAAAACAACATAAAAGCTCTTACAAATCCATTGATGAGTCCAAAACTAGTCAGTGTCTACAACTGTTGCACATGGACTTGTTTGGCCCTGTTAAAATCATGAGTCTAAGAAGAAAGAGATTTTGTCTTGTCATAGTTGATGATTTTTCTAGGTTTACATGGACTTACTTTTTACATTCTAAGGATGAGACTGCAGGTATATTGAAGGACTTTGTCACCAAAGTTGAAAAGCAATATGACTTGCCAGTAAAAGTCTTCAGGAGTGACAATGGAACAGAGTTTAAAAATAAGGAGTTGGATGACTTCTGTGTGTCAAAAGGGATTGTGAGGCAGTTCAGCATCCCAAGAACACCAGAACAAAATGGGGTAGTTGAGAGGAAAAATAGAACTCTTATAGAAGCTGCAAGAACCATGCTAGCAGATTCTGGTTTGCCACTGTCCTTTTGGGCAGAAGCTGTAAACACTGCTTGCTATGTTCAAAACAGAGTTTTGATCAACCCCAGACATCAAAAAACTGCTTATGAAATTTTGTTCAAAATCAAACCATTAATCTCATTTTTCAAAATCTTTGGCTGCCCATGTTTCATTTTAAATCTCAAAGATTCCATTTCAAAATTTGCAGCCAAAGTAGACTGTGGTTATTTTCTGGGATATTCTTCTACTGCTAAGGCCTACAAAGTGTTTAACACAAGGACTAAGACAATAGAAGAAACTCTGAATGTAAAGTTCAATGAACTTTCATCTCTAAAAATCCCTGCTAACCCTGCTGAATTATTTGATTTAGATAAATTCAAATTTGAAGATATCACTGTTAAAACTAACAATGCAGGTATTCCACAGTCTCCACAGCAAGATTACAGAACAGATGTTGTGATCCCCAGTCACTACAAAGTCTATTCTGCCTCAGAGGAAGCAGCTGTTCAAAACAATTGTCCAAACTCTGCCACAGCTGTGTCAACCACTGTTGGCCAGTCCTATCCTCAAACCACTGCCTCACCCCTCACAACCACTGACCTATCATCTGTTGACAAAAGTCAATCATCTGTTGACAAAAGTCAGTCAAGTTTCACACCACTTGGACCCATTCCTCCATTACCATTCCAAACATCTGATGGCACTACAGAAGTACCAACAGATGTTACACCAACAGAGTCATCTAACCTCTGTCCATCACCTCAAAATGCCATTGTTCCATATCAAGGAGATCTTATTTACTTAAGAGCTCATCCACCAGACCAGATCATTGGCAACATCAGAGAGGGTGTGCTCACAAGAAGCCAATCCTCAAATATCTGTCTTTTTGCAGGTTTCTTATCCCTCACACAACCTGTCAAGTACCAAGAGGCACTGAAAGACAACAGTTGGGTAGAAGCCATGCAAGAAGAACTCCTTCAATTCAAAAGACAACAAGTATGGGAGCTTGTACCACTTCCTAAGGATGTTTGTCCTATAGGAACAAAGTGGGTCTTCAAAAACAAGACTGATGAAAGGGGTATTGTTGTCAAGAATAAAGCCAGGCTTGTGGTTCAAGGCTTCAGACAAGAAGAAGGAATAGATTATGATGAGACCTTTGCTCCTGTAGCTAGACTAGAGGCCATCAGACTCTTTTTAGCCTTTGCTGTCAACCACAACATAAAGGTGTATCAGATGGACATCAAATGTGCCTTCCTTTATGGCAAAATTCAGGAGGAAGTCTATGTATGTCAGCCACCTGGTTTTGAAGACACATTCCATCCTGACTATGTCTACAAGCTCAACAAAGCTTTGTATGGACTCAAACAAGCACCAAGGGCCTGGTATGAAACTCTTTCCACATTTCTCTTATCCATTGGCTTCACAAGAGGTAAAATTGACAAAACTTTATTTCTTAAATGGAAATGGAAACACTTAATGATTGTTCAAATATATGTGGATGACATCATTTTTGGATCCACATGTAACCAAATGTGTGAAGAGTTCAGAAAACTCATGACAGCAGAGTTTGAGATGAGTGCCATGGGTGAGCTTCAGTGTTTCCTTGGTCTTCAAGTGAAACAACTGCAAAATGGCACATTCATTCACCAAAACAAATATGTAAAGAACTTATTAACCAGATTTGAGATGAATGATTGTAAGCCATGTAGCACACCCATGAGTACAATCAAGCTGCTCACTATTGATGACAAGGATGAACTGGTTGATCAAACACATTATAGATGTATGATTGGGTCTTTATTGTACCTAACTGCATCTAGGCCAGACATTATGTTTGCTACCTGTGTCTGTGCCAGATCCCAGGCTTCACCCAGAAAGTCAAACCTTATTGCTGTGAAAAGGATATTCAGATACCTCAAAGGTGCTCCCACACTTGGTATCTGGTATCCTGCTAATGGAAACATTGAGCTTTCAGGTTATTCAGATAGTGACTTTGCTGGCTGTCACACCACAAGAAAATCCACTTCAGGAGGGTGCCAATTTCTAGGGAATGCCTTAGTTTCATGGCAAAGCAAAAAGCAGGCAGCTGTTTCAACTTCAACAGCCGAAGCTGAATACATTGCTGCTGCAAGCTGTACAACCCAACTCATGTGGCTTCAAAATCAACTACTGGATTTTGGGATAACTGCACTTAGGACTCCACTCATGTTGGACAGCCAAGCTGCTGAAAATATCATCAAGAATCCAGTCTCTCATTCCACTACCAAGCACATTGACATAAGACATCATTTTGTCAGAGACAGCTATGAAAAAGGTTTGATTTCTTTACACCATGTTCCAACAGAGGATCAGTTGGCAGATGTGTTAACAAAAGCTTTAGACACATCTACCTTTACAAATCTGATTTCCAGAATTGGTATGTTAAACATGGATTAAACAAAAATTTTTTCTATAAATCATAATAAAATGTTTCAGAAAATCAATTTTTTAAATAGCTGTTTGGTTGAAAAATCTGTTTATAACATCTGCTCAGATAAAACAACCACTGTTTCATTCATATCCACTGTTGGTTGAAAAGTCTGTTTCAAAACATCTGATCAGATAAAACAACTGTTAGTTGAAAAATCTGTTTCAGAACATCTGTTCAGATAAAACAACTGTCCGCCTATATATATATATATATATATTATATCCAAAAAAGAAAAAAAAACACACAACAGTTGGATCCATCAGCTGTTTGTATCAGTTGTTTACCAAAAACAGCTGTTCTCCACCAGATGTTACATCCATCAGATGATTGCCACGTCTGCTCATATAAGCAGAGGTTTGGCCACATCAGCGGTTTCATTGAGCCTATAAAAACCCTGTTTTACCACAACAGACGTTACACTGTCTCATTGTATTCAAAATACTGATAACCGCCTTCTTCATTCTCAAACCCTTCATCAATCTTCAATCATTTTCACCTTCGAAATCCATTACAATGGATCTTCAAGCCAAAGCTACACACAACTGTCTTCCCTATCTGATCAAAACAGATGACAACACTCCATTTCATTCCACCATCGACATTTTCCTTAACTTCAAATACTTACCCATCCTAACCGCTAACGCCCCCATTTATCTTGATACACTCCAAGAATTTTGGTTGAATGCTGAGTTTCTACTACAAGACAAAAAGCCTACCTCCATTATTTCCAAAATTGGAGAAACCAGTATCGTCATTACCCCTGAAATCATATCCACAACCTTCACACTGAATGACCTGGCAGGTAAGGATTCCTTTACTAAAACAGAGCTTCACACTGAGTTCCAAGAAAGAGGGTATGATGGTCAGATGACTGGATCAACTCTTTTCAAAAAGTTTTTCCCTCCAGTCATGAAATTTTTCTTCCATACTCTTCTTCTTTGTGTCTCTGCTAAGTCCACATCCTTAAATGAAATTCCATTGAGGATGCAATATCTGGGCTATGCTATGTTGTCAAACTCTGACTTCAATCTTTCCCAGGGATTGTTCATGGACTTGGTATCAAATGTGAAAGCTGTCAAGTCTGGGTCAAACAATGCTTTTCTTATTTACCCAAGAATTCTTAGTGTAATCTTACAAAAAGTCTTACCAGAAAAAGTTTTCAAAAAGGGTGAGGCTATGCAAATGAAAAGCTTAACTGATGAAACTTTCACAAGAATGCTGGGTGGAAGCACCCAAGAAAAAGTGTCTAAAGTGTCAAAAGTTTCTAAAACACAAACAAAGAGGACAAAGGCAACAACTGTTGTCAAAACCTCTGTTGTTGAGCCCACTGCTCCTAGTGATCATGGCACTACATCCAGTGCTGTGAAACCCACACCAGCCACTTCCAAAATGAAACATCCATCCACAAAAACCTCCACTCAACCACAAATGAGGCTTCTGGATGATGAGGTACCAGAAGAAACCTCTGTTGCACAACAAAAGCAACCTGAAACCACTGTTGTTACTTCCTCTCAACAGTTGGACATACCTCCACCTGACCAAACTCCTCATGAATCCTCTCAAAAGGATCATGTTGTAAGCCAAGGGGACACACATCATGATACATTTGAGTCACTTGACCATATGTTCACAAGCCCCTCTCCCAGGGCTAATTCTCTTGTTACTCCTCCACCCTCACCATCACATGTCCCACAAACAATGCAACCTCTGTTTGAAGCAATTGACAAATCTCAGGAAGATCCCAGTTCCTCTCTTCCACCTGTCACTGAGAGTATACTCCAACAAGTGACTGGCCTTGAGAATATTCAATCTGCTATCCCACAAACAGAAGAGGAGGTTACACCACCTGAGTTCAATGAAACTCTAGGTGAGTTTTCAAGTGGAGCAGCCACTACTGATGTAGAGACCACTGTCTCACATCAGGACAGTGATTACATAGCTAAGACTCCCTTGAAGGCAACAACTGTTGAAGCCACTATAGTGTCTCCAAAAACAGTTGGAAGTCCCCAGTACCAAGACAAAGGGGCATCTGATTCACCTATTAGGCCTGAATCAGGTAGAACTACCACTGGTAGGGACTCAGATGATCCTATTAATTTAGGAGATGGGTCAAAATACCAAGAATTGACGGACAGAGTTTCTGTCATTGAAACCTCTGTTGCTGACATCAAATCTGATGTCAAGCTTCTACTGAGCTCAATTGCAGATCTTTCCAAGAGTCAACCATCCACAGCTGATATAGCCAATGAGTTATGGAAATCAGTTTCCCCCATCATCATAGCTCACAGAAAATTGGCTGATCAGACACATGAAACTTACGTGGCTGAGATCAGGAATATGGTAGATGCAAGGTACAAAGATACCCATGCTGATATCAAAGCCATCAAGGATCACCTGCTGAAGACTACTGGCTCTGCCCCTACCACCATCCTCAGGGATGAAAATGATGATGCTTTCACGGCTGATGATGCCAAAAAGGGGGAGAGTGGCAGAGATAGGCTACCAAAACTAGATCCTTTTGGTTGTCCTCCTTCTCAAAAAGGCCAAGCCAAGTCTGCCAAGAAACCAGAGTCTACCAAATCAGCTCCACAACAACAACAAGCAACAACAGCACCACCACAACAACCACCACAACAAACCAGTGAGAAGAATAAAGCAGTAGATGACTCTGCAAACATAGAAGCTGAAAAAGCTGCTCAAGAGAAACAGAAAAGAGCTGACACTTTGGAAGTTAAAGCAGAGTCATTAATTGAACTAAAAAAGAAACAACAAAGGGAAACTGAAGATGTGGGATCCTCTAAAAGGATGAAAAGACCTGCTAAGCATGTTAGAAAACCACCATCTAAGTTGAACACCTCTGTTGATAAAACCACTGCTACTGAAACCACTGCCACCCAAAACACTGAAACTACCCAAAACACTGAAACCACTGTACCCAAACCAACACACACACCTGAACAAACAACCACCAAACCTACATCACCAGCCAAAACCTCAACATCTGCTGGTTCTACTAAAAGGCCAACAGATGTTAATCCAACCACTGCTACCAAATCACCTTCACCAAAAATCATGTACACAAGGAAGAGAAAATCAACCTTTGTTGTGCATGATGAAAATATACACACATCACCAACCACCATTTCAACTGCCCAATCCACTCCTCCCATCACAGCTATTCCAATCACATCATTCTCACCACATACATCCAAGTTCAAATCCCATAGACCACCACCAACCATTACACCATTGGTTGTTCAGTATCCCCTTGAACTTGATCTACTCAAGGGGGAATTACAATCCTTCTACAATACTGAACAGCCATCTGAAAGATCCTTCCCATCTCTCCCAAACTTCCCTGTTCCCCTCAATATTGATACTTATCTGAAATACAAGGGTGAGCAGGTGGATGCCATCATCAGGGAGAAATGCAAAGGGAAGGATGACAGGACTGCTCAGGGCATCCATTCAGCAGAGCTTAGCAAACTCAGAAGGATTGAAGATTTTGCTAAGACCCTGAGCAATTCCATGTCCTCCATGCCTCTCAGTGTTGATTTGGAAAAGGAGGTAAGGGAATCTCTTCTTGAACAGATAATGGCAACCAAGCCTTACAAAGCAAACAAAAAGCAGTTCAATGGTTGGACTACTCATGCTTTGAGAGAAGAACTACTCAGAATTGAAGAAATGGCCAAAGACCCCAAAGCTAAAGTCTCCACTCCTAATTTTGGCAAAGGCAGAGACCCAGTCAGAGCCTTGAAATTCAAAAGGATGAGGCAAGAGATTGTAGCTGCCAACTATGGGGAGATGAGGTCTGTTTCCAGATGGTCTGAGTTAAGGCTGGTTGAAACCTACAAAAGTCTGGAAGAAAATAGAAAGAAGGATCCCAGCCTTCCAAGAAAACCAATTTACACTGATGAGCCAATGATGAAGAGACCCCAACAGACTTTTAATCTGGACAGCTTACTTGAAACCTCTGATCTCACAGCTGCTGCAAGTAGACAGTTCAAGAAGCAGAAGGAGATGTCAGAGGAAGATCAAAGAAAGTTTGCTGATACATTTATCAAGGAAGGGCTCTTCAATCAAATACATTATTTCTCTGATCCTACAACAGAGAAACTCAGAGAACTCATTGGAAGACCTCCTTCACCCAACTCATCAAGAATAAAAGTTCATCTCAGCAAATCCACTGACTCAAAAATTCTAAAGTGGAAGGTCAACAAAGACAACCACGAATTGACATTGCTCAGGTCAGATGGAAGGGTTCAGAAGATCAGCATGGATGATGCTTACAGCCTATGTGCAGAAGATCACCAAGCATTGCTAAATCTGGATCTAGAAAGAGATGAAGAAGACTTATTTGCTCTGAACTTTTAACTACAATTCAAAGGTCAAATCAGAGAAAATCTGATGAGGAATAAAGATCAATAAATAAAGCTGAGTTTTGGCATCATCTGTTCTAGGGGGAGATTGTTGGGTCTGCTGACCTGGAGAAGAACAGATGATTAGAAAGCCAAAACATGCTATCAGTTTGATCCTTTAATAAACAGTCTTTACAACTTGCTTCTCCCAAAAGACTGCTGACCCTAACTATTGTTCTATCCAAACAACTGCTCAACAACTGCTGATATAAAGAACTGCTGAGGAAACAACTGATGAAGAACAACTGCTGACCAAAGGTCTGATGAAGAGCAACTGCTAATACAAGTACTGAAGACCAAAGCACTGCTGGAACCAACAGCACTTAGGCTCCAGCAGTGGATACAAGACCATCAGAGTTTATCTTCAACAGCTGTTTAATATCAGTGCTTTCAATGTAACAGTAGTTTGTAATAGGCAGATGTTTATGTTTGTTATTCTGTTAGAGGTCACTGTCTTAGGTGACGTCAGCCTAGGTTATCAGTGCTTTGAGTCTGTCTATAAATAGAACAGTGCTTGTACTGTTCTATTGCATCACACACAAAACATTCTCTCTGACAAACACTGTGTGATCAGGCTGAGGGGGAGTAATTGTACGATTGTAATCTTTGAGTTAATGAAAGCATTCGATCTAAAAACATTTACTCTCTTGTTTTGATTTACAGTTTATTATTCCGCTGCACTTTCATTCTACTTTCATTTCATTATTTCCATCATTTAGTTAAACAATCAAAACAAACAAACTCAGATCCTAACAATTGGTATCAGAGCTTGGTCAATTAAATTCGATCTAACAAATCAATTTAATAATCAGCTCACAATTATTGATATCGTTTGTCAGTTAGATTGAAAACAGAGTAATAGTTTAATTTCGCTTCAACCGTTGTTAAACAGACTTTGTTTTTTTAAAATCAGAGAATGGCTTCTATCAATCACGATCCACATAACACTGGCACGAACAACAAGCCACCGATGCTTGTCAGATCTGAATACAATATCTGGCAACGTCGGATGAACCATGTTCTAGCTCAACAAAACACTGGGTGTTGGAAGTCGGTTATCTCCGGACCACATGTTCCGACTGTGCCGAGTACTGAAGATCCCAAAGTGTTTGAGCCAAAGAAACTTGAAAACTACTCCGACCAGGATTTTCAGAAAATTGAGCTAGATGCTAAGGCCTTCAGTATTGTGGCCATGGCTCTACCCAATGATATATATGCTGGGTTGTTACACTGTAACAGTGCAAAGGAGTTGTGGGATGCACTAAAAGAACAGTTTGGTGGGACTGAGGAGGTTATTGAAAACAACCGTGAAATACTTAACCAACAATATGAAACATTCAGTCATGTCAAAGGAGAGTCATTAACTCAACAGTTTGAGAGATTTAATTGCTTAATAAGTGAACTAAAATTGGTTGGTCTTACTTACCCTCATTCAGCTTTGAACCATAGGTTTTTAAGATCATTACCAGACAAATGGGACACTATTGCTATTGTAATGAGAAACTCAATAGGATTTAAAGACCTATCACTGACCCAGCTTCATGGTAAGCTCTTGACCTATGAAAGAGAGCTTAACCAGAAAAAGAAGCTCCAGGACTCTGGAAAAGTGTCTGATGACTATGTGTTTGGGAATACAGCACTTTTGGGTCATGATGAGGTGCCTGGAAACACAAAGGATCAGAGTTATGATCATTTTATTGACATAACTTCAGGTTTTAACTCAGGTTTTAACTCTGATTCTTATTCACCAAACTATGCTTTCACAGCAAGTGGTGGTGATATACAGGCATCTGACAATATATCCTTTGAGTATGATGACCTGAAATACTTTGACCCTGATGATTTGGAAGAAATGGACATTATGCACCAATTGGCCCTTCTCAGTGTAAGAACTAATAATTTTTACAAGAAAACTGGGAGAAGGTTTCCAGGGTTGACTGGCAGATCTAAGGTTGGGTTGGATAAATCAAAGATCAAGTGTTATAAATGTCATAGGTTTGGTCATTTTGCTAGGGAATGTAGGGGTCAACATGGTACACCTATGATAACCTATCCAAATCAAAGACCACAGACCAACACTTATCAGAATTCCTATAATACCCCTGGACCTAATGTGCAAAACACTGCCCATTTTGCACAGTCCTCAAACACTGTTCCTGTCCAGTATGTCCAAACCACTGTTCCTCAGATTCATTATGTGCAAACACCTGTTGCTCAAACACCTGTGCAAACGACTGCTGCTCCATCCTCTGCTCCTGCAGAGACCAGTCAACAGAGCTTCTTTACACAAGGCTTTGTTGATTGGAGCTGTCTACCTGATGAGCTAACAGATGAGAATTTTGCACTAGTTGCCAAAGCTGAAAATGAACCAGAAAATTTTTGTTTCATGGCTATGGTAGATGAGATTGAATCTGAGGAAGTGGTAACTGAATCTGATGTTGTGACTGATGATATTGTTAGTGAAGCTGTTACAGGTGAAAAACCTGAATAAGAGGTTGTGAATCTCTCAGATCCCTGGGGTGCATCTGATGATTGTGAGTGCAAGTGTGATTGTGCTTTGATGGCTGCTGCTAAGGTATCTCCTCAAATTCTTAAAGAGTTGTGTTCTGACAAATGTGTAATAGCATTTGCTAACATCAAAGAGGTGAATGAAAACCTTAGAAAGAAAATTTTGGATGATGAAGTTAAATTTGAAAACCTCACAAAAGATTTGAAAACAAGTTTAACTGCAAAAGAGTCTGAAATTAGCAGTTTAAAACATGAAGCAACTATAACCAAAGACCAGCTCCAAACTATGATAACAAAATATCAAAGTTGTAAAAGTGAGCTTGAGTCCACCCAAGTTGAATGTAAAAAATGGGTGGAATCATGTAGAGGATTTGAGATGCTACTCAACAAACAAACCAAAAGTCATGTGAAGTTTGGCTTTGGTTTTGCAACCACTGCTCCAGCTTTTGAAAACACTGACACAAAGAGTCAAAAGTCTGTTGAGATAGTACCAACAAACCTACAGGGTCAAGAGATTAAAATCACTGAACCAAATGGTAAGAAAATTGTTCTTGAAAAACCAGAAGGTTCCTCATCTTTTGCTGAACTTGAAAAGTATGAATTTAAACCTACTTGGTCTGATGAGTGTGATACTCTTGAGAATTATAAACCTGTAGATTTTAAAACTCCTGAGGGAAAGACAGCTCCTCAGGCAAGGGTCATTCCCTTGGCAAAAGTCATTCCCCTGAAAGATCCTCCAGCAGATGCTCAAACATCTGCTGAAAAGAAGACTGAAAAGGGGAAGAAGAAAGAAAAGACTGTTAACTTGTTCTGTGATTTCTGTGAAAAGAAGAATCATGTCACCAAAAACTGTTTTCTTCTAAAAGCATATGATATTAACAAAGGAACAAGTGAATGTGATTCCAAAGCCACATGCTCAATATGTGGGAAAAAGAATCACAAGACCAAAGAGTGCTTGTATCTCAAAAATTTTGATGTAAAAATACAAGAATACAAAGCTAAAACTCTTGCAAACCCTGTGGTTAGTACTCCAAAAGGAAAGCCCAAACAGACCTTCACCCCTGTCCAAACATCTGTTACAAAAAGGCTTGAAACATCTGCTTCTAGAGATGTCCAAGTAACAGATGCTCCACCCACAAGCAAATACCCAAGAGGTTATGGTCAACCTCCATGTCACAGTCTGCCACATGTTTATGAGGAGCCAAAAAGACCCTCTAAACCAAGAGTGAACAGAAATCCATATGGGTATTATCATCTGTCAGGAAGTGATCAAACAACTGCTGCCCCAAGTGTTGACATCCAAGCACTGGCAAATGGTCAGCAGCAGTTGTTGACCTTAATTCAGAAATTGGTCCAAACCACTGATCACCTTCCAAAGCTTGAGTCTGAAAGGTCTGAGGACCCATCCAAAGCCAACTTGGCTTTGGACACTCACCAAAACTAATCATTTACTGATGTGCAGGGAGCTTCTGCTTGTTTAGATAGTCTTTGGTATGTAGATAGTGGAGGTTCCAGGCACATGACAGGATGTAGAGCCCTACTTCTGGACTTCTTGGCTCATGGAGGGGGTGATATATCCTTTGGTAATGATTCTAAAGGTAAGGTGTTGGGTTCAGGGACTGTACAGGCTGGAAAACTCAAGTTTGAAAATGTCAATCTTATTGATAATCTCAAGTTTAATCTTCTGAGTGTTTCCCAAATGAGTGACAAAGGTTATGGCTCATTTTTCACAAAGAAAACTTGTAAGATTATTGGGCCAGAAGTGGTGAAAAAGATTGATACCATTATTGCTGAGAGCAAAGCACAACTTGTTGCTCATAGAAGTGGAAATGTGTATGTTGTTGATATGTTAAAGGACAATCCTATGGCAAATGTCTGTCTGTTTTCTGCTGCCTCCACTAAGGAGACAGAATTGTGGCATAGGAGATTGGGTCACACCAACCTTAATACTATCAACACACTCTCAAAACAAAGCCTTGTCAGAGGTTTACCATCAAAAGAATTTAAATGTGATGAGCATTGTGTTTCTTGCTTAAAAGGAAAACAACATAAAAGCTCTTACAAATCCATTGATGAGTCCAAAACTAGTCAGTGTCTACAACTGTTGCACATGGACTTGTTTGGCCCTGTTAAAATCATGAGTCTAAGAAGAAAGAGATTTTGTCTTGTCATAGTTGATGATTTTTCTAGGTTTACATGGACTTACTTTTTACATTCTAAGGATGAGACTGCAGGTATATTGAAGGACTTTGTCACCAAAGTTGAAAAGCAATATGACTTGCCAGTAAAAGTCTTCAGGAGTGACAATGGAACAGAGTTTAAAAATAAGGAGTTGGATGACTTCTGTGTGTCAAAAGGGATTGTGAGGCAGTTCAGCATCCCAAGAACACCAGAACAAAATGGGGTAGTTGAGAGGAAAAATAGAACTCTTATAGAAGCTGCAAGAACCATGCTAGCAGATTCTGGTTTGCCACTGTCCTTATGGGCAGAAGCTGTAAACACTGCTTGCTATGTTCAAAACAGAGTTTTGATCAACCCCAGACATCAAAAAACTGCTTATGAAATTTTGTTCAAAATCAAACCATTAATCTCATTTTTCAAAATCTTTGGCTGCCCATGTTTCATTTTAAATCTCAAAGATTCCATTTCAAAATTTGCAGCCAAAGTAGACTGTGGTTATTTTCTGGGATATTCTTCTACTGTTAAGGCCTACAAAGTGTTTAACACAAGGACTAAGACAATAGAAGAAACTCTGAATGTAAAGTTCAATGAACTTTCATCTCTAAAAATCCCTGCTAACCCTGCTGAATTATTTGATTTAGATAAATTCAAATTTGAAGATATCACTGTTAAAACTAACAATGCAGGTATTCCACAGTCTCCACAGCAAGATTACAGAACAGATGTTGTGATCCCCAGTCACTACAAAGTCTATTCTGCCTCAGAGGAAGCAGCTGTTCAAAACAATTGTCCAAACTCTGCCACAGCTGTGTCAACCACTGTTGGCCAGTCCTATCCTCAAACCACTGCCTCACCCCTCACAACCACTGACCTATCATCTGTTGACAAAATTCAATCATCTGTTGACAAAAGTCAGTCAAGTTTCACACCACTTGGACCCATTCCTCCATTACCATTCCAAACATCTGATGGCACTACAGAAGTACCAACAGATGTTACACCAACAGAGTCATCTAACCTCTGTCCATCACCTCAAAATGCCATTGTTCCATATCAAGGAGATCTTATTTACTTAAGAGCTCATCCACCAGACCAGATCATTGGCAACATCAGAGAGGGTGTGCTCACAAGAAGCCAATCCTCAAATATCTGTCTTTTTGCAGGTTTCTTATCCCTCACACAACCTATCAAGTACCAAGAGGCACTGAAAGACAACAGTTGGGTAGAAGCCATGCAAGAAGAACTCCTTTAATTTAAAAGACAACAAGTATGGGAGCTTGTACCACTTCCTAAGGATGTTTGTCCTATAGGAACAAAGTGGGTCTTCAAAAACAAGACTGATGAAAGGGGTATTGTTGTCAAGAATAAAGCCAGGCTTGTGGTTCAAGGCTTCAGACAAGAAGAAGTAATAGATTATGATGAGACCTTTGCTCCTGTAGCTAGACTAGAGGCCATCAGACTCTTTTTAGCCTTTGCTGTCAACCACAACATAAAGGTGTATCAGATGGACATCAAATGTGCCTTCCTTTATGGCAAAATTCAGGAGGAAGTCTATGTATGTCAGCCACCTGGTTTTGAAGACACATTCCATCCTGACTATGTCTACAAGCTCAACAAAGCTTTGTATGGACTCAAACAAGCACCAAGGGCCTGGTATGAAACTCTTTCCACATTTCTCTTATCCATTGGCTTCACAAGAGGTAAAATTGACAAAACTTTATTTCTTAAATGGAAAGGGAAACACTTAATGATTGTTCAAATATATGTGGATGACATCATTTTTGGATCCACATGTAACCAAGTGTGTGAAGAGTTCAGAAAACTCATGACAGCAGAGTTTGAGATGAGTGCCATGGGTGAGCTTCAGTGTTTCCTTGGTCTTCAAGTGAAACAACTGCAAAATGGCACATTCATTCACCAAAACAAATATGTAAAGAACTTATTAACCAGATTTGAGATGAATGATTGTAAGCCATGTAGCACACCCATGAGTACAGTCAAGCTGCTCACTATTGATGACAAGGATGAACTGGTTGATCAAACACATTATAGATGTATGATTGGGTCTTTATTGTACCTAACTGCATCTAGGCCAGACATTATGTTTGCTACCTGTGTCTGTGCCAGATCCCAGGCTTCACCCAGAAAGTCAAACCTTATTGCTGTGAAAAGGATATTCAGATACCTCAAAGGTGCTCCCACACTTGGTATCTGGTATCCTGCTAATGGAAACATTGAGCTTTCAGGTTATTCAGATAGTGACTTTGCTGGCTGTCACACCACAAGAAAATCCACTTCAGGAGGGTGCCAATTTCTAGGGAATGCCTTAGTTTCATGGCAAAGCAAAAAGCAGGCAGCTGTTTCAACTTCAACAGCCGAAGCTGAATACATTGCTGCTGCAAGCTGTACAGCCCAACTCATGTGGCTTCAAAATCAACTACTGGATTTTGGGATAACTGCACTTAGGACTCCACTCATGTTGGACAGCCAAGCTGCTGAAAATATCATCAAGAATCCAGTCTCTCAATCCACTACCAAGCACATTGACATAAGACATCATTTTGTCAGAGACAGCTATGAAAAAGGTTTGATTTCTTTACACCATGTTCCAACAGAGGATCAGTTGGCAGATGTGTTAACAAAAGCTTTAGACACATCTACCTTTACAAATCTGATTTCCAGAATTGGTATGTTAAACATGGATTAAACAAAATTTTTTTCTATAAATCATAATAAAATGTTTCAGAAAATCAATTTTTTAAATAGCTGTTTGGTTGAAAAATCTGTTTATAACATCTGCTCAGATAAAACAACCACTGTTTCATTCATATCCACTGTTGGTTGAAAAGTCTGTTTCAAAACATCTGATCAGATAAAACAACTGTTAGTTGAAAAATCTGTTTCAGAACATCTGTTCAGATAAAACAACTGTCCGCCTATATATATATATATATATATATTATATCCAAAAAAAAAAAAAAACACACAACAGTTGGATCCATCAGCTGTTTGTATCAGTTGTTTACCAAAAACAGCTGTTCTCCACCAGATGTTACATCCATCAGATGATTGCCACGTCTGCTCATATAAGCAGAGGTTTGGCCACATCAGCGGTTTCATTGAGCCTATAAAAACCCTGTTTTACCACAACAGACGTTACACTGTCTCATTGTATTCAAAATACTGATAACCGCCTTCTTCATTCTCAAACCCTTCATCAATCTTCAATCATTTTCACCTTCGAAATCCATTACAATGGATCTTCAAGCCAAAGCTACACACAACTGTCTTCCCTATCTGATCAAAACAGATGACAACACTCCATTTCATTCCACCATCGACATTTTCCTTAACTCCAAATACTTACCCATCCTAACCGCTAACGCCCCCATTTATCTTGATACACTCCAAGAATTTTGGTTGAATGCTGAGTTTCTACTACAAGACAAAAAGCCTACCTCCATTATTTCCAAAATTGGAGAAACCAGTATCGTCATTACCCCTGAAATCATATCCACAACCTTCACACTGAATGACCTGGCAGGTAAGGATTCCTTTACTAAAACAGAGCTTCACACTGAGTTCCAAGAAAGAGGGTATGATGGTCAGATGACTGGATCAACTCTTTTCAAAAAGTTTTTCCCTCCAGTCATGAAATTTTTCTTCCATACTCTTCTTCTTTGTGTCTCTGCTAAGTCCACATACTTTAATGAAATTCCATTGAGGATGCAATATCTGGGCTATGCTATGTTGTCAAACTCTGACTTCAATCTTTCCCAGGGATTGTTCATGGACTTGGTATCAAATGTGAAAGCAGTCAAGTCTGGGTCAAACAATGCTTTTCTTATTTACCCAAGAATTCTTAGTGTAATCTTACAAAAAGTCTTACCAGAAAAAGTTTTCAAAAAGGGTGAGGCTATGCAAATGAAAAGCTTAACTGATGAAACTTTCACAAGAATGCTGGGTGGAAGCACCCAAGAAAAAGTGTCTAAAGTGTCAAAAGTTTCTAAAACACAAACAAAGAGGACAAAGGCAACAACTGTTGTCAAAACCTCTGTTGTTGAGCCCACTGCTCCTGGTGATCATGGCACTACATCCAGTGCTGTGAAACCCACACCAGCCACTTCCAAAATGAAACATCCATCCACAAAAACCTCCACTCAACCACAAATGAGGCTTCTGGATGATGAGGTACCAGAAGAAACCTCTGTTGCACAACAAAAGCAACCTGAAACCACTGTTGTTACTTCCTCCCAACAGTTGGACATACCTCCACCTGACTAAACTCCTCATGAATCCTCTCAAAAGGATCATGTTGTAAGCCAAGGGGACACACATCATGATACATTTGAGTCACTTGACCATATGTTCACAAGCCCCTCTCCCAGGGCTAATTCTCTTGTTACTCCTCCACCCTCACCATCACATGTCCCACAAACAATGCAACCTCTGTTTGAAGCAATTGACAAATCTCAGGAAGATCCCAGTTCCTCTCTTCCACCTGTCACTGAGAGTATACTCCAACAAGTGACTGGCCTTGAGAATATTCAATCTGCTATCCCACAAACAGAAGAGGAGGTTACACCACCTGAGTTCAATGAAACTCTAGGTGAGTTTTCAAGTGGAGCAGCCACTACTGATGTAGAGACCACTGTCTCACATCAGGACAGTGATTACATAGCTAAGACTCCCTTGAAGGCAACAACTGTTGAAGCCACTATAGTGTCTCCAAAAACAGTTGGAAGTCCCCAGTACCAAGACAAAGGGGCATCTGATTCACCTATTAGGCCTGAATCAGGTAGAACTACCACTGGTAGGGACTGCTTTTTGTTCAAGAAGAGATTCCCTTACCTCCTTTTCCAAATCAACACTGAGAGGCATGGAGGACATGGAATTGCTCAGGGTCTTAGCAAAATCTTCAATCCTTCTGAGTTTGCTAAGCTCTGCTGAATGGATGCCCTGAGCAGTCTTGTCATCCTTCCCTTTGCATTTCTCCCTGATGATGGCATCCACCTGCTCACCCTTGTATTTCAGATAAGTATCAATATTGAGGGGAACAGGGAAGTTTGGGAGAGATGGGAAGGATCTTTCAGATGGCTGTTCAGTATTGTAGAAGGATTGTAATTCCCCCTTGAGTAGATCAAGTTCAAGGGGATACTGAACAACCAATGGTGTAATGGTTGGTGGTGGTCTATGGGATTTGAACTTGGATGTATGTGGTGAGAATGATGTGATTGGAATAGCTGTGATGGGAGGAGTGGATTGGGCAGTTGAAATGGTGGTTGGTGATGTGTGTATATTTTCATCATGCACAACAAAGGTTGATTTTCTCTTCCTTGTGTACATGATTTTTGGTGAAGGTGATTTGGTAGCAGTGGTTGGATTAACATCTGTTGGCCTTTTAGTAGAACCAGCAGATGTTGGGGTTTTGACTGGTGATGTAGGTTTGGTGGTTGTTTGTTCAGGTGTGTGTGTTGGTTTGGGTACAGCGGTTTCAGTGTTTTGGGTAGTTTCAGTGTTTTGGGTGGCAGTGGTTTCAGTAGCAGTGGTTTTATCAACAGAGGTGTTCAACTTAGATGGTGGTTTTCTAACATGCTTAGCAGGTCTTTTCATCCTTTTAGAGGATCCCACATCTTCAGTTTCCCTTTGATGTTTCTTTTTGAGTTCAATTAATGACTCTGCTTTAACTTCCAAAGTGTCAGCTCTTTTCTGTTTCTCTTGAGCAGCTTTTTCAGCTTCTATGTTTGCAGAGTCATCTACTGCTTTATTCTTCTCACTGGTTTGTTGTGGTGGTTGTTGTGGTGGTGCTGTTGTTGCTTGTTGTTGTTGTGGAGCTGATTTGGTAGAATCTGGTTTCTTGGCAGACTTGGCTTGGCCTTTTTGAGAAGGAGGACAACCAAAAGGATCTAGTTTTGGTAGCCTATCTCTGCCACTCTCCCCCTTTTTGGCATCATCAGCCGTGAAAGCATCATCATTTTCATCCCTGAGGATGGTGGTAGGGGCAGAGCCAGTAGTCTTCAGCAGGTGATCCTTGATGGCTTTGATATCAGCATGGGTATCTTTGTACCTTGCATCTACCATATTCCTGATCTCAGCCATGTAAGTTTCATGTGTCTGATCAGCCAATTTTCTGTGAGCTATGATGATGGGGGAAACTGATTTCCATAACTCATTGGCTATATCAGCTGTGGATGGTTGACTCTTGGAAAGATCTGCAATTGAGCTCAGTAGAAGCTTGACATCAGATTTGATGTCAGCAACAGAGGTTTCAATGACAGAAACTCTGTCCGTCAATTCTTGGTATTTTGACCCATCTCCTAAATTAATAGGATCATCTGAGTCCCTACCAGTGGTAGTTCTACCTGATTCTGGCCTAATAGGTGAATCAGATGCCCCTTTGTCTTGGTACTGGGGACTTCCAACTGTTTTTGGAGACACTATAATGGCTTCAACAGTTGTTGCCTTCAAGGGAGTCTTAGCTATGTAATCACTGTCCTGATGTGAGACAGTGGTCTCTACATCAGTAGTGGCTGCTCCACTTGAAAACTCACCTAGAGTTTCATTGAACTCAGGTGGTGTAACCTCCTCTTCTGTTTGTGGGATAGCAGATTGAATATTCTTAGGGCCAGTCACTTGTTGGAGTATACTCTCAGTGACAGGTGGAAGAGAGGAACTGGGATCTTCCTGAGATTTGTCAATTGCTTCAAACAGAGGTTGCATTGTTTGTGGGACATGTGATGGTGAGGGTGGAGGAGTAACAAGAGAATTAGCCCTGGGAGAGGGGCTTGTGAACATATGGTCAAGTGACTCAAATGTATCATGATGTGTGTCCCCTTGGCTTACAACATGATCCTTTTGAGAGGATTCATGAGGAGTTTGGTCAGGTGGAGGTATGTCCAACTGTTGTGAGGAAGTAACAACAGTGGTTTCAGGTTGCTTTTGTTGTGCAACAGAGGTTTCTTCTGGTACCTCATCATCCAGAAGCCTTATTTGTGGTTGAGTGGACGTTTTTGTGGATGGATGTTTCATTTTGGAAGTGGCTGGTGTGGGTTTCACAGCACTGGATGTAGTGCCATGATCACCAGGAGCAGTGGGCTCAACAATAGAGGTTTTGACAACAGTTGTTGCCTTTGTCCTCTTTGTTTGTGTTTTAGAAACTTTTGACACTTTAGACACTTTTTCTTGGGTGCTTCCACCCAGCATTCTTGTGAAAGTTTCATCAGTTAAGCTTTTCATTTGCATAGCCTCACCCTTTTTGAAAACTTTTTCTGGTAAGACTTTTTGTAAGATTACACTAAGAATTCTTGGGTAAATAAGAAAAGCATTGTTTGACCCAGACTTGACAGCTTTCACATTTGATACCAAGTCCATGAACAATCCCTGGGAAAGATTGAAGTCAGAGTTTGACAACATAGCATAACCCAGATATTGCATCCTCAATGGAATTTCATTAAAGGATGTGGACTTAGCAGAGACACAAAGAAGAAGAGTATGGAAGAAAAATTTCATGACTGGAGGGAAAAACTTTTTGAAAAGAGTTGATCCAGTCATCTGACCATCATACCCTCTTTCTTGGAACTCAGTGTGAAGCTCTGTTTTAGTAAAGGAATCCTTACCTGCCAGGTCATTCAGTGTGAAGGTTGTGGATATGATTTCAGGGGTAATGACGATACTGGTGTCTCCAATTTTGGAAATAATGGAGGTAGGCTTTTTGTCTTGTAGTAGAAACTCAGCATTCAACCAAAATTCTTGGAGTGTATCAAGATAAATGGGGGCGTTAGCGGTTAGGATGGGTAAGTATTTGGAATTAAGGAAAATGTCGATGGTGGAATGAAATGGAGTGTTGTCATCTGTTTTGATCAGATAGGGGAGACAATTGTGTTTAGCTTTGGCTTGAAGATCCATTTTAGTGAATTTCAAAGGTGAAGATGATTGAAGATTGATGAAGGGTTTGAGAGTGAAGAAGGCGGTTATCAGTATTTTGAATACAATGAGACAGTGTAACGTCTGTTGTGGTAAAACAGGGTTTTTATAGGCTCAATGAAACCGCTGATGTGGCCAAACCTCTGCTTATATGAGCAGACGTGGCAATCATCTGATGGATGTAACATCTGGTGGAGAACAGCTGTTTTTGGTAAACAACTGATACAAACAGCTGATGGATCCAACTGTTGTGTGTTTTTTTTTTTTGGATATAATATATATATATATATAGGCGGACAGTTGTTTTATCTGAACAGATGTTCTGAAACAGATTTTTCAACTAACAGTTGTTTTATCTGATCAGATGTTTTGAAACAGACTTTTCAACCAACAGTGGATATGAATGAAACAGTGGTTGTTTTATCTGAGCAGATGTTATAAACAGATTTTTCAACCAAACAGCTATTTAAAAAATTGATTTTCTGAAACATTTTATTATGATTTATAGAAAATTTTTTTGTTTAATCCATGTTTAACATACCAATTCTGGAAATCAGATTTGTAAAGGTAGATGTGTCTAAAGCTTTTGTTAACACATCTGCCAACTGATCCTCTGTTGGAACATGGTGTAAAGAAATCAAACCTTTTTCATAGCTGTCTCTGACAAAATGATGTCTTATGTCAATGTGCTTGGTAGTGGAATGAGAGACTGGATTCTTGATGATATTTTCAGCAGCTTGGCTGTCCTACATGAGTGGAGTCCTAAGTGCAGTTATCCCAAAATCCAGTAGTTGATTTTGAAGCCACATGAGTTGGGCTGTACAGCTTGCAGCAGCAATGTATTCAGCTTCGGCTGTTGAAGTTGAAACAGCTGCCTGCTTTTTGCTTTGCCATGAAACTAAGGCATTCCCTAGAAATTGGCACCCTCCTGAAGTGGATTTTCTTGTGGTGTGACAGCCAGCAAAGTCACTATCTGAATAACCTGAAAGCTCAATGTTTCCATTAGCAGGATACCAGATACCAAGTGTGGGAGCACCTTTGAGGTATCTGAATATCCTTTTCACAGCAATAAGGTTTGACTTTCTGGGTGAAGCCTGGGGTCTGGCACAGACACAGGTAGCAAACATAATGTCTGGCCTAGATGCAGTTAGGTACAATAAAGACCCAATCATACATCTATAATGTGTTTGATCAACCAGTTCATCCTTGTCATCAATAGTGAGCAGCTTGACTGTACTCATGGGTGTGCTACATGGCTTACAATCATTCATCTCAAATCTGGTTAATAAGTTCTTTACATATTTGTTTTGGTGAATGAATGTGCCATTTTGCAGTTGTTTCACTTGAAGACCAAGGAAACACTGAAGCTCACCCATGGCACTCATCTCAAACTCTGCTGTCATGAGTTTTCTGAACTCTTCACACATTTGGTTACATGTGGATCCAAAAATGATGTCATCCACATATATTTGAACAATCATTAAGTGTTTCCCTTTCCATTTAAGAAATAAAGTTTTGTCAATTTTACCTCTTGTGAAGCCAATGGATAAGAGAAATGTGGAAAGAGTTTCATACCAGGCCCTTGGTGCTTGTTTGAGTCCATACAAAGCTTTGTTGAGCTTGTAGACATAGTCAGGATGGAATGTGTCTTCAAAACCAGGTGGCTGACATACATAGACTTCCTCCTGAATTTTGCCATAAAGGAAGGCACATTTGATGTCCATCTGATACACCTTTATGTTGTGGTTGACAGCAAAGGCTAAAAAGAGTCTGATGGCCTCTAGTCTAGCTACAGGAGCAAAGGTCTCATCATAATCTATTCCTTCTTCTTGTCTGAAGCCTTGAACCACAAGCCTGGCTTTATTCTTGACAACAATACCCCTTTCATCAGTCTTGTTTTTGAAGACCCACTTTGTTCCTATAGGACAAACATCCTTAGGAAGTGGTACAAGCTCCCATACTTGTTGTCTTTTGAATTGAAGGAGTTCTTCTTGCATGGCTTCTACCCAACTGTTGTCTTTCAGTGCCTCTTGGTACTTGACAGGTTGTGTGAGGGATAAGAAACCTGCAAAAAGACAGATATTTGAGGATTGGCTTCTTGTGAGCACACCCTCTCTGATGTTGCCAATGATCTGGTCTGGTGGATGAGCTCTTAAGTAAATAAGATCTCCTTGATATGGAACAATGGCATTTTGAGGTGATGGACAGAGGTTTGATGACTCTGTTGGTGTAACATCTGTTGGTACTTCTGTAGTGCCATCAGATGTTTGGAATGGTAATGGAGGAATGGGTCCAAGTGGTGTGAAACTTGACTGACTTTTGTCAACAGATGATTGACTTTTGTCAACAGATGATAGGTCAGTGGTTGTGAGGGGTGAAGCAGTGGTTTGAGGATAGGACTGGCCAACAGTGGTTGACACAGCTGTGGCAGAGTTTGGACAATTGTTTTGAACAGCTGCTTCCTCTGAGGCAGAATAGACTTTGTAGTGACTGGGGATCACAACATCTGTTCTGTAATCTTGCTGTGGAGACTGTGGAATACCTGCATTGTTAGTTTTAATAGTGATATCTTCAAATTTGAATTTATCTAAATCAAATAATTCAGCAGGGTTAGCAGGGATTTTTAGAGATGAAAGTTCATTGAACTTTACATTCAGAGTTTCTTCTATTGTCTTAGTCCTTGTGTTAAACACTTTGTAGGCCTTAGCAGTAGAAGAATATCCCAGAAAATAACCACAGTCTACTTTGGCTGCAAATTTTGAAATGGAATCTTTGAGATTTAAAATGAAACATGGGCAGCCAATGATTTTGAAAAATGAGATTAATGGTTTGATTTTGAACAAAATTTCATAAGCAGTTTTTTGATGTCTGGGGTTGATCAAAACTCTGTTTTGAACATAGCAAGCAGTGTTTACAGCTTCTGCCCAAAAGGACAGTGGCAAACCAGAATCTGCTAGCATGGTTCTTGCAGCTTCTATAAGAGTTCTATTTTTCCTCTCAACTACCCCATTTTGTTCTGGTGTTCTTGGGATGCTGAACTGCCTCACAATCCCTTTTGACACACAGAAGTCATCCAACTCCTTATTTTTAAACTCTGTTCCATTGTCACTCCTGAAGACTTTTACTGGCAAGTCATATTGCTTTTCAACTTTGGTGACAAAGTCCTTCAATATACCTGCAGTCTCATCCTTAGAATGTAAAAAGTAAGTCCATGTAAACCTAGAAAAATCATCAACTATGACAAGACAAAATCTCTTTCTTCTTAGACTCATGATTTTAACAGGGCCAAACAAGTCCATATGCAACAGTTGTAGACACTGACTAGTTTTGGACTCATCAATGGATTTGTAAGAGCTTTTATGTTGTTTTCCTTTTAAGCAAGAAACACAATGCTCATCACATTTAAATTCTTTTGATGGTAAACCTCTGACAAGGCTTTGTTTTGAGAGTGTGTTGATAGTATTAAGGTTGGTGTGACCCAATCTCCTATGCCACAATTCTGTCTCCTTAGTGGAGGCAGCAGAAAACAGACAGACATTTGCCATAGGATTGTCCTTTAACATATCAACAACATACACATTTCCACTTCTATGAGCAACAAGCTGTGCTTTGCTCTCAGCAATAATGGTATCAATATTTTTCACCACTTCTGGCCCAATAATCTTACAAGTTTTCTTTGTGAAAAATGAGCCATAACCTTTGTCACTCATTTGGGAAACACTCAGAAGATTAAACTTGAGATTATCAATAAGATTGACATTTTCAAACTTGAGTTTTCCAGCCTGTACAGTCCCTGAACCCAACACCTTACCTTTAGAATCATTACCAAAGGATATATCACCCCCTCCATGAGCCAAGAAGTCCAGAAGTAGGGCTCTACATCCTGTCATGTGTCTGGAACCTCCACTATCTACATACCAAAGACTATCTAAACAAGCAGAAGCTCCCTGCACATCAGTAAATGATTAGTTTTGGTGAGTGTCCAAAGCCAAGTTGGCTTTGGATGGGTCCTTAGACCTTTCAGACTCAAGCTTTGGAAGGTGATCAGTGGTTTGGACCAATTTCTGAATTAAGGTCAACAACTGCTGCTGACCATTTGCCAGTGCTTGGATGTCAACACTTGGGGCAGCAGTTGTTTGATCACTTCCTGACAGATGATAATACCCATATGGATTTCTGTTCACTCTTGGTTTAGAGGGTCTTTTTGGCTCCTCATAAACATGTGGCAGACTGTGACATGGAGGTTGACCATAACCTCTTGGGTATTTGCTTGTGGGTGGAGCATCTGTTACTTGGACATCTCTAGAAGCAGATGTTTCAAGCCTTTTTGTAACGGATGTTTGGACAGGGGTGAAGGTCTGTTTGGGCTTTCCTTTTGGAGTACTAACCACAGGGTTTGCAAGAGTTTTAGCTTTGTATTCTTGTATTTTTACATCAAAATTTTTGAGATACAAGCACTCTTTGGTCTTGTGATTCTTTTTCCCACATATTGAGCATGTGGCTTTGGAATCACATTCACTTGTTCCTTTGTTAATATCATATGCTTTTAGAAGAAAACAGTTTTTGGTGACATGATTCTTCTTTTCATAGAAATCACAGAACAAGTTAACAGTATTTTCTTTCTTCTTCCCCTTTTCAGTCTTCTTTTCAGCAGATGTTTGAGCATCTGCTGGAGGATCTTTCAGGGGAATGACTTTTGCCAAGGGAATGACCCTTGCCTGAGGAGCTGTCTTTCCCTCAGGAGTTTTAAAATCTACAGGTTTATAATTCTCAAGAGTATCACACTCATCAGACCAAGTAGGTTTAAATTCATACTTTTCAAGTTCAGCAAAAGATGAGGAACCTTCTGGTTTTTCAAGAACAATTTTCTTACCATTTGGTTCAGTGATTTTAATCTCTTGACCCTGTAGGTTTGTTGGTACCATCTCAACAGACTTTTGACTCTTTGTGTCAGTGTTTTCAAAAGCTGGAGCAGTGGTTGCAAAACCAAAGCCAAACTTCACATGACTTTTGGTTTGTTTGTTGAGTAGCATCTCAAATCCTCTACATGATTCCACCCAGTTTTTACATTCAACTTGGGTGGACTCAAGCTCACTTTTACAACTTTGATATTTTGTTATCATAGTTTGGAGCTGGTCTTTGGTTATAGTTGCTTCATGTTTTAAACTGCTAATTTCAGACTCTTTTGCAGTTAAACTTGTTTTCAAATCTTTTGTGAGGTTTTCAAATTTAACTTCATCATCCAAAATTTTCTTTCTAAGGTTTTCATTCACCTCTTTGATGTTAGCAAATGCTATTACACATTTGTCAGAACACAACTCTTTAAGAATTTGAGGAGATACCTTAGCAGCAGCCATCAAAGCACAATCACACTTGCACTCACAATCATCAGATGCACCCCAGGGATCTGAGAGATTCACAACCTCTTCTTCAGGTTTTTCACCTGTAACAGCTTCACTAACAATATCATCAGTCACAACATCAGATTCAGTTACCACTTCCTCAGATTCAATCTCATCTACCATAGCCATGAAACAAAAATTTTCTGGTTCATTTTCAGCTTTGGCAACTAGTGCAAAATTCTCATCTGTTAGCTCATCAGGTAGACAGCTCCAATCAACAAAGCCTTGTGTAAAGAAGCTCTGTTGACTGGTCTCTGCAGGAGCAGAGGATGGAGCAGCAGTCGTTTGCACAGGTGTTTGAGCAACAGGTGTTTGCACATAATGAATCTGAGGAACAGTGGTTTGGACATACTGGACAGGAACAGTGTTTGAGGACTGTGCAAAATGGGCAGTGTTTTGCACATTAGGTCCAGGGGTATTATAGGAATTCTGATAAGTGTTGGTCTGTGGTCTTTGATTTGGATAGGTTATCATAGGTGTACCATGTTGACCCCTACATTCCCTAGCAAAATGACCAAACCTATGACATTTATAACACTTGATCTTTGATTTATCCAACCCAACCTTAGATCTGCCAGTCAACCCTGGAAACCTTCTCCCAGTTTTCTTGTAAAAATTATTAGTTCTTACACTGAGAAGGGCCAATTGGTGCATAATGTCCATTTCTTCCAAATCATCAGGGTCAAAGTATTTCAGGTCATCATACTCAAAGGATATATTGTCAGATGCCTGTATATCACCACCACTTGCTGTGAAAGCATAGTTTGGTGAATAAGAATCAGAGTTAAAACCTGAGTTAAAACCTGAAGTTATGTCAATAAAATGATCATAACTCTGATCCTTTGTGTTTCCAGGCACCTCATCATGACCCAAAAGTGCTGTATTCCCAAACACATAGTCATCAGACACTTTTCCAGAGTCCTGGAGCTTCTTTTTCTGGTTAAGCTCTCTTTCATAGGTCAAGAGCTTACCATGAAGCTGGGTCAGTGATAGGTCTTTAAATCCTATTGAGTTTCTCATTACAATAGCAATAGTGTCCCATTTGTCTGGTAATGATCTTAAAAACCTATGGTTCAAAGTTGAATGAGGGTAAGTAAGACCAACCAATTTTAGTTCACTTATTAAGCAATTAAATCTCTCAAACTGTTGAGTTAATGACTCTCCTTTGACATGACTGAATGTTTCATATTGTTGGTTAAGTATTTCACGGTTGTTTTCAATAACCTCCTCAGTCCCACCAAACTGTTCTTTTAGTGCATCCCACAACTCCTTTGCACTGTTACAGTGTAACAACCCAGCATATATATCATTGGGTAGAGCCATGGCCACAATACTGAAGGCCTTAGCATCTAGCTCAATTTTCTGAAAATCCTGGTCGGAGTAGTTTTCAAGTTTCTTTGGCTCAAACACTTTGGGATCTTCAGTACTCGGCACAGTCGGAACATGTGGTCCGAAGATAACCGACTTCCAACACCCAGTGTTTTGTTGAGCTAGAACATGGTTCATCCGACGTTGCCAGATATTGTATTCAGATCTGACAAGCATCGGTGGCTTGTTGTTCGTGCCAGTGTTATGTGGATCGTGATTGATAGAAGCCATTCTCTGATTTTAAAAAAACAAAGTCTGTTTAACAACGGTTGAAGCGAAATTAAACTATTACTCTGTTTTCAATCTAACTGACAAACGATATCAATAATTGTGAGCTGATTATTAAATTGATTTGTTAGATCGAATTTAATTGACCAAGCTCTGATACCAATTGTTAGGATCTGAGTTTGTTTGTTTTGATTGTTTAACTAAATGATGGAAATAATGAAATGAAAGTAGAATGAAAGTGCAGCGGAATAATAAACTGTAAATCAAAACAAGAGAGTAAATGTTTTTAGATCGAATGCTTTCATTAACTCAAAGATTACAATCGTACAATTACTCCCCCTCAGCCTGATCACACAGTGTTTGTCAGAGAGAATGTTCTGTGTGTGATGCGATAGAACAGTACAAGCACTGTTCTATTTATAGACAGACTCAAAGCACTGATGACCTAGGCTGACGTCACCTAAGACAGTGACCTCTAACAGAATAACAAACATAAACATCTGCCTATTACAAACTACTGTTACATTGAAAGCACTGATATTAAACAGCTGTTGAAGATAAACTCTGATGGTCTTGTATCCACTGCTGGAGCCTAAGTGCTGTTGGTTCCAGCAGTGCTTTGGTCTTCAGTACTTGTATCAGCAGTTGCTCTTCATCAGACCTTTGGTCAGCAGTTGTTCTTCATCAGTTGTTTCCTCAGCAGTTCTTTATATCAGCAGTTGTTGAGCAGTTGTTTGGATAGAACAGTAGTTAGGGTCAGCAGTCTTTTGGGAGAAGCAAGTTACGGTTCGTCACCGGGTGGTCAGTTCGAAACCGGTACATTTCGTTACCAGACCTAATCGGGTCAATACGATCCGGGTGGATAACGGGCCAGTTAGTTTGAAACCGGTACGGTTCGTTACCGGGCGGTCAGTTTGAAACCGGTACGGTTCGTTACCGGACCTGATCGGGTCGATACGATCTGGGTGGATAACGGGCCGGTCAGTTCGAAACCGGTACGGTTCGTTACCGGGCGGTCAGTTTGAACCCGGTACGGTTCGTTACCGGACCTAATTTGGTCGATATGATCCGGGTGGATAATGGGTCGGTAAGTTCGAAACCGGTACGGTTCATTACGAGACCTGATCGGGTCGATACGATCCGGGTGGATAACGGGCCGGTCAGTTCGAAACCGGTACGGTTCGTTGCCGGGCGATGAGTTCGAAACCGGTACGGTTTGTTATCGGACCTGACCGGGTCGATACGATCCGGATGGATAACGGGCCGGTCAGTTCGAAACCGGTACGGTTTGTTGCCGGGTGGTGAGTTCGAAACCGGTACGGTTTGTTACCGGACCTGATCAGGTCGATACGATGCAGGCCGGTCAGTTCGAAACTGGTACGGTTCGTTACTGGGCATTCAGCTCGAAACCGGTATGGTTCGTTACCGAACCTGATCGGGTACGTTTTAATTGATCGGATGTGACTTCTGAAAATCACAAACGATCAATTAAACATTCCGAAATGCGTCAAACAGAGTCCGGAAGTCTAGCATGTCGATTAGACATAAAAAATTGTGTTTTGAAAAAAAAATGGGTATCGAATGTATAGTCGGAGCACCGCGTACATTGATTCATGAAAGTTGTACAAAGTCGGATGTTTCTACCAAAAAACACAAACAAGCAATAAACGACCCGGAACGTCTCAAACGAATTTTGTTGGATTGGGAACAACTAAAAACATTTTAAAATGAACTAAAATTATTTTTTTTATCAATAACAAGTATTTAAAATGAATTAAAACAAATTAAGTTTTTTTTTAAAAAAAAAAGGCCAAAACACCTAGCTTAGGCCAAAGCTAGGCGCTTTGCTTTTTAAAATTTAAAACACCAAAAAACTACCCAAAAATAATGTTAAAAGCGAAGCGCCTAGCTTTGGCCAAAGCGAGGCGCTTCGCTTTTAAAATTTTAGCTTTTTCTGATCTCGTACTGACTTTCTTGGAAAAGGTAGCGAAACGCCTAGCTTTAACCAAAGTGAGGCGCTTCAGGGGGGTTGAAATAGAACCCAAGGGGGTTGAAATAGAACCCAAGGGGGTGTGAATAGACAGACCCTTTGCATTTAGTCTTAGCCTTTTGTTTTTAACCTTTAAAAAAAATCCTGCTCAACATTTACCAAAATTTTCTACAAAATTTAAAACTTACCTCCTAATATTTTCATTCCCCCTTCCTCAGTTCCTCCCTCTTTGTTATTTCTTCTTCCATACCACATCTCACTCCCCAAAAACTAATCTTCTTTTTTTTATCAATATATTTACCCCCATTTATCCCTCTTTATCTTTCTTCCTTCATCACTGAAACAGTAAAAGCAAATAATGACTTGAATTGACTAATAGCCAACAAACGATTTAAGTAATTGCGTGTTTGCGTTCCCTGCATCACTTATAGATCCAGCGAGTGGGTTCCAGTAGTTTTTGTGGTGACCGGTGACTCATTTCGGTACTTGAATCGAAGTGTTAGTTGTGGCTAATTGAATTCTAGTGTTGTTTTCATTGTTGATTAGTGCTACTGAGACTCTTTGCGTTTTCAATAGTCAATTGATAGTTTATTATTAGTTGAAGTTGATTCTTTTTGTTTCTCTGTTGTTATATTGTTATGTCATTATGTGATATGAAATCTTTGATTCATTTTGTTTCGTTGACAACATGTTAAAAAGTTGAAGAAGTTGTTTCTAGTCAATAATTCTGAATTTCTATTTTTGATTGTCTTCCAAAGAAAGCATGGGTTGCTGGATAACGCACTCAACATGTTTGATAAAATGCCCAAATCCATGTTAGTCAAAATATGACAACTTATATGACTTGCTTCTTGTATTTTGGCTAAGAAATAACAAGAAGTAGATCAAAACAGTGAATCCATAGGTTGATAATGATATTGAAAGCATGTTAAAACTGTTAAATTTTGTTTGTTTGTTTTGTGTTAGAAAATGAGATTATTATTGTTTTGTTATTTTATTTGTCTTGATTGACATAGGTTATGAGATTATTATTGTTTTTTTAAATTTTTGTGCCTTGACCGTTTTCTTTTTCTTTTTGACAAGCCAACGAAACTTTTATTTATACCCAAACAACCAAAAAGAAGTTGGCCAACAATATACAATCCACCCCATGTCGCCAAAAATGGACCTGATTGATCAGACCTGCTAGCCGTTTATGAAACCTCCCATTTTGACCCGTTACCCGGCCCAATCGGCGTATTGCCTTAGTTTTTATAATTTTCTGATCTTTTTTTTTTTTTTTTTTTTTTTGGTCAGGGATCAAGATAGTTTATGCAAAATCATTTGTTGTTAGGGATTAAGGTGGACAATGATTTACTGTGGTGACAAAAGTAGTAAATAACCCATTTCATGGGAACCATTTCAAGGAGTGGAAAGTATTGTCCGATTTATAAACCATGGAATAAAGTTAAGGACACCAAAAAACAAACGTTTCTTGACTTCTTAAAGGTATGTAATTAAAAATCTGTTTGTTAATGAATGTCTAAAGTAATTGTTTTCTCATGTAACCTGTTCCATTTTTAGACAAAATTTGACATTTCGAAAGATGCTGAAGGTTGGATATTGCAATCATTTGGGAAGAAGGTGAAGAAATGGAGGGCAAGAGTTAAGGAACACTACTATGATCCGTCTTTCTTACATGGGGAACAAATTAGTTTTAGGCCAAAACAAGTGCAAGAAAACAATGGAGAATACTTGTGAAGTATTGGAATAAAATAAAATCTAAGGTATGAAATAGCCTTACACTTCAAATATTAGTGTAAGACCCGTAGTTTGAACAACGTATAATTGGTATTTTATAACATCCAATATATATTACATTAAATATAAATCCTCAAAATTTGGTATGTTACAATTAGTTTATTTCTCGTTATGATATTTTATTTTCCCATTGAAGATGGTAAGTGAAAAAAAACAAGGCGAATCGGACAAAAAAGAAGATAGTGCAAGTTACGGGTAAAAAAAGTTATGCTCGAGTCCGTGAAGAGCTAAAGGTGATTGTATGAAATAGTGTAATTCTTAATGTAGCATGTCGATATCCATTGTTACTACTCATTTTCTTTTTATTCAAACAGGCATCTTTGGGACAAGATCCAAGTCGATTGGAAATGTTTCGTGCATATTCTCCAAACATGGAACTACAAAAAATGTGGAAGCTGCAATGCAATTGTAAGTAATATCTTATATATTCATATACATATCTTTTCTATGTGAAGAACTTACTAGTACTGTGGTTCGGTTACAAGCCCAAGTATCAAAGATTAAAGGGTGTACGGATGGTCCTAGTGTTCCACCTCTTACATCACCACATTTCCCTATTGCAACCAATGGACCTCCACGTTTACGGGTATTGTTCTATATAAATCTTTATTATTTTTTTGTGTGAAATGTTACTTGTACTATTGTGACTAGAGTTTGATATGTTTGTTAAAAACTAAAATCTAGGTCGGAGATGAAGTTGTCTTCAAAAGCATTCTAAACTCTGCTGAGATTGTAGCAAGAGGATGGGTGAAAAGAGCTTGGACCCAAATGAGCTAGTTGGTGGTACAAAGATTGGACCAAAATGGTGAGGTAAACGTTCAAGTAGCAATAAAAATAGATGAAAAGTTGGAGAGACCATATGGGTTATTTTCCACAATTCAAAATTGTATTGGTGCCTCCATTGCATGGCCTTGTCCTTTCATCTCGGTATGTATTTATTAATTGTGTGACACGAATAATTTTAATAATCTGGAACTTAATGCTTATACATGGATGGCTTATTTGTAGGTAGTTCGTGAGGATTGAGGACACATGATGACTTAGGATGCTATGCGGCTTATTTCTTTCATTGCTTTTAATTTTTTTGTTAAATGTTACAAGACTTTATGTTGGATAATGCTATAACTTATTTATGTTTAGTGTTTTTGTTATGAATATGCTTATTTGAAATATAATAAAGTTTTATTTCTTTTATTAGTTGATGTTATATACAGTATATCATCAAATTGTGTGTGTATATGTTTAAATAAACGTTGTAGCACATGACTTGTTAGGACTTTGAAATTTGGTCCTATTAAAGTGTTCGAATATGTTTTTCTTAGGACGCTATATTGTTTGTTCATTGACATATTATGCGACCATAAAATTGGTTTCATAATCTTATTTGGGATATTAGGACCCGTTTCTTGGTACTAAAGCTCCTGTAATGTTACATCATAAGGGTCCTATAAATTAATTTCTAAGGACTCTTGTATGTGTATTAAAAGATTAAAAGTAGGTAAGCACATGTTAAAACATTGTAAAAGTGTCATAATATGTTTTATTAGGAGTTTTTTTTGGGACATATTATGCGACCATAAAATTGGTTTCATAATCTTATTTGAGATATTAGGACGCTTTTTAAGTTGCATGACTTATTACGACCCCCTTACATGAAACGCTTTTACCGTTGGTCCTATTAAATAAACGGTCCTATAAAATAACATTTTAGGACGCTTTTGTGGGTACTAAAAACCCATTTTTGTTGTAGTGTATTGATATAACTAATCAGTGTTATTATACTGAAATTTGTACTTTTCATACAATAAATATAAAACATAATATAATGATACTATAATAATATAATATATAAAATAAAATTTTCAATATATTTAGAGCAATAATAATTTTAGATACATTTCAATAATTAATCTGTGGTTTTTAACAGTTCGTCCAATCTTTTGTTCTTCTCTTTAACAAAGTTTCTGTATGACCTACATATTTTTTGTAGGTCTTCACTAAACTTTTCATTTGACCTTAGATTTTCCAAAAGAAATGAAGAGGCCATCCATCGTTCACTTGATACTTTGGTAGCAATAACCTGATTAAATTTCAGGTTCGTCTTCCAAATATGATGTTGAAGCAGTCGTGTGGCACCTTCAATTACTTCAAGAATCTCCAGGTCTTCATCCTCTTTAAAAATTCCAAAACCATTTTCTGAACTTCTGTCATTTGTGACCATTTGCTGCTGCTGGAATCCATATTAATAATATTTTTATAAGATTGATAAACCTATACAGATGTAGAAGGTAGTGTTTAAATAGTGTGCTATACAAAGAAACGAAAATTGTATTTTATAGTAAAAACAATGCATTAACTATAATGAATCTATTAACTACAATGAATTAATTATAATGAATCTATTAACTACAATGCATTTTTATTAATCTTGAATATATACTGTATTAATTTATTTATTTTCCCACTGAAAAAACTTTTCAAATTCTATTTTTTATTTTTTTAATTCAAATTTCCTGACAAACACAAATACTATTTAACAATATTTGTAGAACTATGAACATGAGATCTTATACGTTTTTTATGTCATAAATAATTATTTAACTTCCCTCTTAATTAAATTGGACATAAATTTTTTTTTACATAAAATTACAACATGTGAGTATACAAACTACATAAAAATACAAGGAAACATAAAAAAAGTCTTCTAACAACCAAACCCTAGAGAATGATCTTTCTTGCCATCATCATCGGAACAAAATTACAAATAAAAAGAATGAAAAGCAGTACACGGCAAGAGCTCGTACTTAAATATCATCTAGTTCTAAAAGCCCTAAAGATTGAAAATAGGGATTGGATATATATAATAATGGATTGATGTTTTTCTTTGATTGTATGAATCATTGAAAAACATCAATTCCAACTTTCTTACCAACGAATTGTTGGTAATCTATTTTTCTTTGATTGTAAGAATCTTACGCAAAATTTGTGGAAAGACATTTGAAAGTAATATCATTATGCATATGGGATGTAGAGATGTATCTGAGAATAGTTAAACGAATATATAAACATGAAAAATGAATATTGGGAATTCCTCCCCTTTTATAGAGTGAATATACTAACTATTCGTAAAGTTGGTTTTCAACTTTATCAGTTAGATTTCAAGTAAATCTAAAGTTGGACGTTACTATCACTATAAATTTAATTTTAAATTGCAGAAACCTTTTCAAATTCTTAAATAAAATCTTGATATTTGTAATAAATGATGAAGCAAAACCGCCAAGGCATTGGTAATTATTCCTTAGAAGTTTTACATATAATAAAACTTAACATTAATGTGAACATGAAATAATTCTTTGAATGAATTTTTATTAACAATCAAGGATACAATTTATACACCTCATAATTATCCTAAGTATAGAAACAATCTATTTTCAATAATAACACTAATAATATGGCATAAATCAAGGATCTTGATTTACATTGTTACCCCCCGTCAATCGAACAGGTGGGGGACCAACACGTAGTAAGTTGCGAAACTTTTCAAAATGTGGCCTTGAGAGACTTTTAGTGAAGATGTCTGCCACCTAGTGATTGGAAGGAACAAATTTTGTGTAGAGACGTCCAGAGGAGACCAACTCCCTGATAAAATGATAGTCAATATCAATGTGTTTTGCCCGTTTGTGAGATACAGGATTTTGACGGAGAAAAATTGCACTCTTATTATCACATAGCAAAGTTAGCCGATCAGCGGGCAAAGCATGAAGTTCCCGCATAAGATGTGTAAGCCAAATGATTTATGCAACTGTGTTTGCCATTTCCCGGCACTCTGATTCACAGCTGGAGCGAGAGACAGTTGGTTGTTTCTTGGCACTCCATGAAACCATATTTCCCCAAGATAGATAGAATACCCATAGGTAGAGCGACCTATTTCAATGCATCGTGCCCAATCAGCATCTGAGTACCCAACTAAGGTAGTGGTGGTGAGTTTGGAGAAAGTCAAACCAAAAGCAAGGGTGCCTTTAACATATCGAAGGATCCGTTTTACCGATTGGAAGTGTGATGTAGTTGGAGATTGAAGATGTTAACTAGCTTGATTAACCACATAAGAGAGATCTGGTCTAGTAATGGTCAAATATTTTAGAGCACCCACTAATGAGCGATAAAATGTAGGATCGTGAAAAGATTCTCCTTGGGAGTGAAAAGTGACTGCAGTAGACAGAGGAGTGGCAACAGGTTTAGCATCCAATAGGCCGGCCCGAGCTAGAATGTCGTAGGCATATTTTGCTTGACTTAAAAAGATATCGTGGTTGTTGTGAGTGACCTCAAGACCTAAAAAATGATGTCATCCAAATCTTTAATTGAGAATTCCGTGTGAAGTTTAGCCACAAATGACTGGATGAAGGCAGAATCATTACCAGTAATAATGATGTCATCCACGTACACAAGGAGATAAAGAAGCACATGTCCCTGTTTAAAAATAAATAAAAATGTGTCTGCTTTGTTGCAAATAAAACCATGGTTAGTAAGAAAAGTACTGAGACGCCGAAACCACGCATGAGGGGCCTGTTTAAGACCATAAAGTGCCTTCTGTAAACGGCACACGTGGTTTGGGAAGCTAGCATCAACGAACCCTAATACCCTTCTTTTTGCGGCCACTGTCAACAGGAAATAATTTTTGGAATGAATTTTTATTAACAATCAAGGATACAATTTATACACCTCATAATTATCCTAAGTATAGAAACAATCTATTTACAATAATGACAATAATAATATGGCATAAATCAAGGATCTTGATTTACGCTATTAATTACAATAATATTCATATTTGAAAATGCAAGCATATAAAAACATTTAAATTTGATATGAACATGTGATGTTTTACTTTTTTAGATTATAATAATTGTTTAACTTCTGTTTTATCTAAATTAGACATGAAAAGGTTGTTTTTTTTCCTTATATAGGTCGCAGGATCCCTCATGTATGTCCCTTATCAGGTATGTGGCTTCTGCGGAATCTACGCATCGTAATAGTGGCCCAAGATAAGAGCGTCGGTATAAAATACCATCAATGACTTCGTAGTGCAAAGCCTTTTTTGGAGCTTTCGGGCTTCTGCTCGATTGGACGGCAGAGTCCCCTTGGTCAGATAAGCCATGATAGGGGCTATCCAAGAGCTTTTACCCGTTTGAATTACGTTCACCTGCCTTTGTGGTATGGATGGTTGGTTTAACACCTCGACACGCACATCCTTGGCCATGTGGTCGAACATAGTTGAAGCCATCTTGCTTAAAGCATCCACTGGCTTGTTCTGGCCGCGCCTTACATGGTTCACTTTGCAATAGATAAAGCTGCGCATTAGCTCTTTGGTGTTTTCCAAGTATAAGATCATTGATGGTTCCCTGGCCTCGTATGAACCATCTATGTGGTTTGCCACCAACATAGAGTCAACGTAAGCTTCGACGTGTTGAGCCCCCATTTTTTTGGCTATGCGCAGTCCTGCCAGGAGAGCTTCATATTCTGCTTCGTTGTTGGTGGTTGGGAAGTCGAGTCCTATGGCATAAGTGTACTTTTTGCCTTCCGGTGTTATTAAACGTAACCCCGCACCAGCACCTTCATCGTTACATGCACCATCAGTGAATAGTTCCCACTTTTGTGATTCGTCTAGTGGAGTCGAGCTTGATGATGTTTCATTCTGGCACTCTTGAATCTTGTCCTTGGGGACTTCTGTGACGAAGTCCGCTAAGATTTGACCCTTGAAAGAAGGTCTTTCTTTGTAAGTGATTGAATGTTCACCCAACTCAATAGCCCACTTGGCTAGCCGTCCCGAGAGTTCTGGCTTGCGCAAGATGTCGTTGATGCGGAAGTCGGTCAAGACATTGATGGGGTGACCCTGAAAGTATCTGCGCAGCCTTCTTGAGGCATGAACCAATGCTAGGACCAGCTTTTCCATTGTCGAGTAACGCGTCTCTACATCGAGGAGTGTTCGGTTGACGTAGTAGATTTGGGTTTGCACCCCTTTCTTGTCAACCATAAGTACTACGCCTACTGCTTTATCCGTAACGGATAAGTAAAGAGTAAGTGGTTCTTCTGGTAGAGGCGCAGTGAGTGTTGGCAGGTTGCTCAGACACTCTTTCATTTCTTGGAAGGCCTTCTCCGCTTCCGCGGTCCATTTAAAGTTGGATTTTTTCAGACAGTTTTTCAACGTGTCTATGAAAGGAAACGACTTGGACGCGTAGTTTGACAAGAAACGGTTCAAAGCTAAGAGGCGTCCCATCAATGTTTGGACCTCTTTCACAGAAGACGGAGATGGCATGCGTTCAATGGCTTGAATCTTTTCTGTAACACCCCAACCGATGGCGGAAACATCGGGATGTCACGTATTGATGATTGTTCAGTAGCTCATGGTGAATAATAAATTTCATTAAATGATTTAAATAAATTACATACAATTGTTCTAAGAATTTGTACATCACAAGTTGAAAATATTAGCTACACATCTTCAAGCATTAAATCAAATAATCATGTTCTCAGGGTCCAGACCAAATGGTCTGGGCTTGTGACTCTAAACACGAACCGGCCAGAGGCCCGAGTTCGAACCCTCCCAGCAGCAGATATTTTTTTTTAAAACTCCTTTATTTATATACTTAATCTTTAAACTTTTAAAAATAGTTTTAAAATACTAAAAACGCGTTATAAATTCTACAAAAATTATTTTATGATAGTCTAATAGAAACTACCATAACTAAACCTATATACTAACCAATCTATATTAACCCAATAATATAACCCAATCCCTAAGCTCATCAGCAGGCCCACCCCACCCCCTCTTTCTCTACAGCACAAAAAAAAAAAAAAAATAATGTCTGGTACAAGGGTCGAACCCAAGACCAGGACCGGTTTGGATTTATCACACACACACCACTAGGCTGAGCTATGATTATTGATTCAGAACTGATTTGATGAATATTTATAAGAAACCTGCATTTCATTCAAGTCAAGCCACGAAAAGTCAAACACCCAGTTGACTTTCTCAATTGAATGCTAAATTACGCGCCTAGGATCTATTTTTGGCTTAATCGTGTATTAATCTTGGTAATCATCGTTCATCCGCGTCATTTCCAGTCAACAATCACAAGCAATCATGCCTTAAAACGAGCTTATTGACGCGTCACATTTAATCGGATAGTCAAACTTTCCAATTCGTGAGGGAACATGTAATACTATAAATTGAAACATCCTAAACAACCTAAAGATGCCGATTATCAAAACCCCTCTCCCTAATTTTACAACCAATCGCTCAAAGTCGAAGAAACAAGCTCAGTTGACTTTGTTCGTTGACTGAATCGTGCATCGATCTATACGCGTTGTAAGTACCAATTGAATAATTGGTTTTGTTTTTCAGCACTGTGCGAACAATAGCCCCAATGATTCAGGGGCTATTGGTTGCTAATTGGCAAGATTAGATAATTAGGGTTCATGTTCTTGCTGATTTGGGGATAAAGGCTTCTGCAGATCATCGTATATATTTAAAGCATAATAGAATTTATCACCAACTGACCTATGGATCAGTTGGTAAATCCATACTTGTTAAGCAACGAATCTGTGGTAGACGTGGGTTCGAATCCCGTCTCCACGTCCTTTTTTTTTCTAAGCATTTTATGACTTAATCCTAGAAACCTTTATAATTAATTGAAAATCAAATAATCATGTTCTCAGGGTCCAGACCAGATGGTCTGGGCTTGTGACTCTAAACACGAACCGGCCAGAGGCCCGGGTTCGAACCCTCCCAGCAGCAGATATTTTTTTTAAAACTCCTTTATTTATATACTTAATCTTTAAACTTTTAAAATAGTTTTAAAATACTAAAAACGCGTTATAAATTCTACAAAAATTATTTTATGATAGTCTAATAGAAAAGTTTATCATACAATTTTTAGTTTTCCAAAAATCATTTATTTATTATATATAATAAATATTTCAAGTTTATTCTATTATAATTATAAAATTCTATAAAAATATCGAAACGGTTATATAAATTTTCACAAAAATTATTCGGAGTTTATAAAACATTAAACATTTCCAAAATGATTTTTATTTTCGAAAAATCATTTATTTAATATTTTTAATCAATTTTTGGTTATTTTAATCATAAACAAATCATAATAAATTCATTTTTCAATATTTTTGCACCAAAATTTTATATAAATTATTACTATTTATTTAGAACACAAATACAATTTTTAATTTAAAAATTCTTTAATTTTAATATTTTTAAATATTAAAGTTATATTTTGACGAATTGAAATAAATAGATTTAATAATTTATTTTTAAAGAAAATAATTTTATAGAAATTTTTTTCATACTTAAAACTTTATATTGTGACCATCTTTAATTTAAAATTTACAAAAAGACTTTTGTTTATTTATTTATAAAATTTCTCTTAATTATTAAACATTTTATTTATTAATCAAACGAACATTTATCCCCAATTCGAAACCCTAGAATATATTTGTAGACTAGAAAGACTTAGACATATTTATTACCTTAATTATAGGGTAATACTTGGCATCGTTGGGCAACACATATTCTATTTTCACGAGACATAACATTTTGCTAAGGTGAGTTTACATAGCCCCTTTTTCCTGTTTTACATTTTGGGGTGAAACATGTTTAAACATTTTATACACTATCATTTACTCATGATTCAATTACACTATCATTTACTCATTCTATCATTTGACTGTAACAAAAAGACACTAACAATTATTAACATTGATCAAGCCGCCTGTTTAGATTATAGCGCTATAGGTGTGACAAACCCATCCCCCCGCATAAATTCAGGGATGATCGATAACAGTAACAACATTTAACTAACATGCGAGTTAGTCCTCAGTCGACACAGGGTTTCATTGTACAAAGACGCATTGTTACATGTCGGACTCATACTTTATCATCATACAACTGTGATTGTTGTACAAACTTTATTATCTATCATATTCCAAAAACCTATGTAATTCTCACCAACTTTTGTTGACCCAAAATATTTTCAAACTTAACATGTTTCAGGTTATACTTGCATGAAGATTTGAGTTAATGTTTGACTTTTCGTGGCTTGACTTGAATGAAATGCAGGTTTCTTATAAATATTCATCAAATCAGTTCTGAATCAATAATCATAGCTCAGCCTAGTGGTGTGTGTGTGATAAATCCAAACCGGTCCTGGTCTTGGGTTCGACCCTTGTACCAGACATTATTTTTTATTTTTTTTTGTGCTATAGAGAAAGAGGGGGTGGGGTGGGCCTGCTGATGAGCTTAGGGATTGGGTTATATTATTGGGTTAATATAGATTGGTTAGTATATAGGTTTGGTTATGGTAGTTTCTATTAGACTATCATAAAATAATATTTGTAGAATTTATAACGCGTTTTTAGTATTTTAAAACTATTTTTAAAAGTTTAAAGATTAAGTATATAAATAAAGGAGTTTTAAAAAAAATATCTGCTGCTGGGAGGGTTCGAACTCGGGCCTCTGGCCGGTTCGTGTTTAGAGTCACAAGCCCAGACCATTTGGTCTGGACCCTGAGAACATGATTATTTGATTTAATGCTTGAAGATGTGTAGCTAATATTTTCAACTTGTGATGTACAAATTCTTAGAACAATTGTATGTAATTTATTTAAATCATTTAATGAAATTTATTATTCACCATGAGCTACTGAACAATCATCAATACGTGACATCCCGATGTTTCCGCCATCGGTTGGGGTGTTACAGATTGGTATCAGAGCCTTGGTTATAGGGAATTAGGTTATTAGAAAAATAATCTAGTCTATAATCCTATCTTATCCCTACTTTAACCAGTATTTGCTTCTTTTACTTGCTATTCTCTATCTTCCTCCTACTTCTTATCCCTACTTTAACCCCTACAAGAAGATTGCTCTCCATCACTGGATCCACTCTTAGACTAATAAGACAAAATCCTCAGGCTTAGCCTGAACCACCTTGAGATCTCGTCGAAGTTCTAAATTTTAATAACGAACACGTGCAATCTGGAAGGGTGAACGCCTGTATTCTGAGTCTTCTGTCTAGGCTGGCATTGCGCATATATCCCAATCAGACGAGGGACCCGGATGCCTACCTGGGAATTCTCAGGATGAGTGTTCACTTATAGGCTAAAGCATGTCTTCATTATGTTATTAAAATCTAGAATCTTTGATAAGTCAACGTTTTCGTTTATTCGTTTTAATTAATGAATAAATGATTACATTCCTTATATAACCTCATTCATTTCATTGTGTCTCTTACAGATCATGCCTCCACGTCGCAGCACTCGCAATAGCAATGGTGAGAACCACGAGGAAGGTGGCGACAACCATAACCATAACCACGACGCTAACCACAACAATAACAACAACAATAATGGTGTTGATGCCCAACTAGCTGCGATCATTTCTCAACAAATGGCACAGCAGATCGCGACTCTGGTTCCTAACTTACTAGCTCAAGTCATCCAGATGAATGGAAACGGCAACGGAAACGGTAACGGCAACGAAAACGGTAATGGAAACTGAAACGGAAATGGAAACCACAACGGGAACGGGAATGGTCTCCCAGCTTGCACTCTTAAGCACTTTAATTCCTTTAATCCCCCTAAGTTCAGTGGAGAAGAAGGAGCTACTGGTCTTCTACAATGGTTCGAGGGTATTGAGAATACCTTCATTAACAGTGACTTTTCGATAACTTTAAGGTCCGTTATGCTATGAGTGTTCTTCACAAACGAGCACTCACTTGGTGGAATGAGGAAAAGCGCACCCGAGGAGCTGAAGTTGCACTTACTATGACCTGGGATCAAGTCAAGGAGATAATGAAAGCTGAATTTTGCCCACGTAACGAGGTCAAGAAATTAGAGGATGAGTTCCACACCCTTGCTCAGGATAGTGGGGAAAACCTTGCTTATAATACCCGCTTCCATGAGCTCAGTCTGTTGTTCCCCCATAAGGTCACTCCTCTACCTGTAGCCATTGAGAAATATATCGGTGGTTTACCCATGCAGATTCAGGACATGGTATGGGGAAGGAACCCTGCTACCCTCGAAGAGGCCAAACGTCTAGCGGCTACCTTAACTGACAATCACGTAAAGAACGGTACCTTAGTTCGGAAAGGTGAGAAAGCAAGTATTGTAGCCGCGGTAATTACTGAGAACCAGAAGCGTAAGACCAGGGATCCTGATGTCAACCTCACTACACAAGCTTCTAACAAGAAACCCTATATAGGAAACTATCCATTGTGTAACACATGCAAACGACATCATCCCACTGCTTCAGCGTGTCGCTTGTACACCAATTGTGGTAAGTATGGACATCTAGTCAACACATGTCGCGAGACCCCAAATCCTAATACCAACCAACCCACCAACCCTGCTCAGGCTACTATCCTAATCGATACAACTATGGTTAGTGCTATGAATGTGGAGACCCAAATCACTTCCGTAACCGATGCCCTAAACTAAACCGAGATCAAGACCCCCCAGCTACTTAAACAGAAAGTCCCACCAGTCGAACGTTATTTGCTTTTTATTCTATGTATTGACGCTATTTGATTCAAGTAATAAATTCTAGTATTGAAATTTTGTCTGAGAATTGTTTACATGGTATAATCATAACACTTGAATGCATGCTTGATTGAATGTGAACTAATTGCTACCTAAATCTATACAACTACAACTCATATACTATACTCGTTATACTTATAAACTTGCTTGCATAAACATGTTATCAATTTGCAATCTATGTGTATAATAAATGCTGCACTTAATAGAGGTCGTCATGCCTTTTCAACAGTCGGGAGAGGCCCTACAACCTGCTCCACGACTGGTGGAGGCTATCGAACCTACTTAACGATTGGTAGAGGTCATTATGCCTTTTCAACAGTCGGGAGAGGCCCTACAACCTGCTCCACGACTGGTGGAGGCTATCGAACCTGCTCAACAATTGGTAGAGTCATAGAAGGACATAAAACCCTAATGTAAGGTAAATTGGTTATTTCGGTCCGGAACGTAATCATGAATTTACAGGTACGTTAAGGTAGTGTGAAATTCTATCAAGGTTTTCGGTAGTTGACCAATTATAAACTTTAGTTACCTGGTAGTACATTTAGTCTTCAATAGACCATCAACTCATTCCTTTTAGGACTCCTAAAACTTAAGATTCTTATTGCGATTTCAAGACACACCTAATCCTACCCTCTTATCCAATTATTCGAAACATATTATTCTATTCACGTCGTGTCCTAACACAAAATTTCCAGACCACACTTGTCCTGATTTCTACCCAATCATCCTCAACCCTGTGTTTTCAATAAACTTCGGGACGAAGTTCCTAAAAGTAGGGGAGACTGTAACATCACGTATTTTTTTTTCTAATTATTAAACTAGTAAAATCACCACTTTGCTTAAAAAATAACAATGTCTAAATCTTATATATTTCAAAACATTTATAATAATGATAATAATAATAATAATAATAATAATAATAATAATAATGTGTATATGTATATAAATACATATAGTATTTCAGAGTTTATATAAAAAAAAATACGTGATGTTACATTTTCCGAGTTTGCGTGGAAACCATCTTTGGTGACTATAACTCCAAAAAACTTTCCTTCTTCCATCCCGAAGGAACACTTACTTGGATTTAGCTTCATTCTGACGCTTCGTAGCTGCTCGAAAGTCTTCTGGATATCTTTCAGCACTTGGTCTTCCTCTCTGCTCTTGATGACTAGGTCGTCTACATAGACTTCCAAGTTAACACCAATCTGTTTCACGAATGTTGTATCCATTAAACGTTTGTATGTGGCCCCGTCGTTCTTGAGTCCAAATGGCATCTTTGTGTAACAGAAAGTTCTCATGTCAGTGCGGAACGTTGTTTTGTCCTCATCTTCTTTAGCCATTTGGATCTGGTGATACCCTTTGTAGGCATCAAGAAAGCACTTAAACTTGAACGGTGCCAGTGAGTCGACTTTTAAACCGATCTCAGGCAATGGGTAGCAATCTTTAGGGCAGGCCTTGTTCAAATCTTTGTAATCCATGCACATACGCCAACTGCCGTTAGACTTTCCCGCCATTACTGGGTTGGCTACCCATGTTTGATATCTGCTTTTGCGAAGAATCCCCGCCTTTAACAATTCTGTTACTTGTTCATTCATGGCCTTTGTTTTCTCCGGCCCCAGACTACGCTTCTTCTGAACAATTGGTTCAATTGTCTTGTAAACATTGAGCTTGTGTTCTGCGATGAGATGTGGAACACCAAGCATGTCTGCTGGTAGAAAAGCGAAGATGTCCATGTTCTTTGTGAGGAGTTGTTTTAAGTACGTGCGGATGGAGTCGGAGATTGCATGGCCAAATGACAACTGCCTGTTCCGGGAATTTGGGGTTGATAACCCATTTTTCCGGTTCAGTTCTGACAGTTGGTTTCAATAGTTTTGCGGCTTTTTGCGCATCAGTGGTATGACAGTTCTTGTTCCCGCGTATGAATGCTACACCAGACCGGGTAGGGAAACCTGCCATTTGGTGTGGCGTAGATGCATTACAATTGAATTTTGCCAAGCCTTCCCGTCCTAGCAAGATGTCATGTGATGAATTGACGGGAAGTACCATAAAGTCACAGACTTCCATGCGTGAGTGCTTTCCATCTGAAAACGTAACTGGGAACGTGAGCATTCCCAATGGAAATATCATCTCAGGAATGAAGCCTGAGATAGGCTCTGTCATGGGTTGCTTTATCATCTTCGTCCAGCTGTTCAAAGCATTACTGGTACATGATATCAGTACTACTTCCATTGTCCAGGAACATATACCTTGTACGGTAATGTCCCACAACTCCCGTAATGATCAGCGAAGCTGTTGATGAAGCTCCACCTTTCACCCTTGGCATGATGACATCTGCCTCTTTCCATGAGTCGTCGTTGATGATGGTGAATGCTCTTTTGAGGCTGGTTCCTCTGTGAGTCATGTTGCAATCATAGCGGGCAGTGTGATAGACGTGGTGCGCGTTTAAATTGCGGATCTTCTTTTGGGAAGGCTCGCCTCCTTCCGCATATTCTTTTGGCTTTTTCCGCATATTCTTTACGAGATGCGCTAATTGGCTTGACTTTATTGCATTTTCAATTCCCATCTTGAGGCTATAGCAGTTGTCTGTTAAGTGTCCATAGTCTTCATGGTACTCGCAGTACTTAGAGTTATCAATGTTTCTTCTATCACGGCTCAGCTCTCGTGGCTTTAGGAATTGGATCTGCTCCGTCTTCAGGACCTCGGAAGGTGTTTTAAACAATGGGGTCCAGTCATAGTTCTTTTTATGGTGCCCCTTCTGATCGCGCGAACTCTTTGAGCTCATGTAATTCCGCGCGTCTTGCGTAAAGGAATATTTTCCTTCGTCTGTTGTGCCAGAGATTCTGGACCCGACGGATTGTTTCCCTTTTCCTTTGGAGGTCTGGTGGTTGTTGCTTCTATGATGCATACTTTTGTTACGATGAAACGAACGCTCCGAGGATGCGTAAACCTTCGCAGCCTCAATAACTTCATCCCAAGCGGTGGGTACATGACGTGCTGTTGTGGTACACGTAAAGTTAATCCAAATTACAACCAATAGATACTAGTAAAAAGGTATCGAACACAGGGAGTTTTTGGAAAATGTGTGAACTTATAGTTTTGCAAATTAACTACAATTAAACTACTAGACAAAAATTAAAGATCAAGAGTTTTGGTTGTTTTGATTTAAAACTAAATTGACAACTAATTAACGATTAAGATTGGATTGTTTCTTCAAATTATGAAAGCAATGATCATCCTAGGTTCCGGTTTATTTAAACACTTGTGCAAATTTCCAACTAGAAAGAGTTACATAGACATAACTCATGTAAAAACAATTGTTGTGATAAAAGGGAACAAAGTACTCGGATTATATTAACGCGAGGTTGTTTCCCGATGTTCAATCAATCAATAACCAACCCCCAATCCTTCCCGTGATATCTCGCTTGTTAGCAACACCAAGAACGTACGATTTAGATTAGAAATTGGAAAATTAATCAACACACTATAATCAATTGTTCAAACATCATAATAATAAAGCAAAGATACCAAATGATTATTCTAGAAATGATAGGAAACATACACAAGAGTTTGTCAAAACCTTCACCTAGAATGATCACCAAAAGTTTAGCCTGACATCGCTTGGTGAATCAACATAACATTCATGGAATTGTTCATATGAATCAAAAACATAAACCAAATGTTTAGAATAGTTCTCCAATCAATTCTCCAGCCAAAAATCACCCCAAAGGTGTTTAGAAACGTTCCCAATCGAAGGTATGTGAAAAGACACCTCAAAAACGGTTTAAATGGGAGTGCTTACAAAAATTGTGCAGGGGCCACCGTACCTTACGGTAACCACCGAAAGGTACGGTGGAGATGGGAAGCTGACGGTGGTCCTCTACTGCCAGGCGTTAGATTTTTTGCACCCAGAAGCCACCGAGGCCTCCAAAAATTTATTTTTTTCTTCTTTCAAATCTTCCTCGTTCCTTCCAGTTCCGGTCCATTCCAAAGCTCGGTTTTCTTCGTTTTAAGCTACATGATATACCTGCAATCAAAATAACCGTAGTCATCTAATTCCAAAAAATAACATGATCAAATGTGAGTATAATAGGCATTTTATCATCATAAAGGATTGTTTTTTGAACCACCCGTCACATCCCCACACTTAACCATTGTTTGTCCTAAGCAATCCACTAAAAACCATTTTCAACAAACAAGCAATCATTTTAAATCAAGCTTCAACATACAATCCTTTTACTAACCCATTCTTAACACCCGAATCAACACACCCCTCACAATGTCTCTCCCCTCGGTTACAAGTAAGCACTAGCAATTGTGAGCTAGACACACAAAAGGCAAATGGGCGGTTGCACAACCATAGGCTTGTACCTAAATCAATCTTCCTCTTACAAATGCTAAACATGAATGCAAATCAAAGGGGCTTTTAAGGTTATAACTTGGCTAGGTGCAAAGGTAGGGAATGGGATATATATCTAGTAGCGCATGACTTTAGCCGGTCTTTTATTACACAATGAACACACACACACACGAAATAAAAACCACTATATACAACATAAACATTCTCTTCCTCTTTTTTTCTTTTTCATCACTTCTTTTTCTCATTTTTTTCTTTTCTTCTCATTGTTTCGAACTTTTTTTTTCTTCTTTTCTTGTCTTTTTTTTTTTATATATATACATAGAAGCAAACAAACTACATAAACATACGAAACACACTCAACTACACATCAACTTGCAACACTCAAATAACACTACTAACACACTATTAAAACTCAAAAGACCGGGTCAAGTTGGGTATAAATTTAGGAAGCTAGTTAAAGGGTTAACAAACGATAGGCTTTTAGGCACAAAATGGGCAACTAAATGTCCAACCCCCCCCCCCCCCCCCCCCGCGCCCCTCTCGTTACCACGCTCATATATGTAATTCATGATGTCCAACCCCCCAAAACCCATACTCACACTCAACAAGATGAGGCTACCTAAATGCTTTATCCTTTTTACCTTCATCTTCAACTAAAGACTCAAATTGCATTCAAGCACAAGTTCTAGTGCACCCCCACCCATTGCCACTCTCACAAAGAAAGGTATTATTTATCTACAAGTGTGGCTTCAACTCTCACCAAGAATAAAAAAAAGGGTGTTAAGAGTTGTCGGTGTGTCTCTTAGAGTTAATTCAAGGTGTTCAACTTCTCACAATGTTTAAGCTTGATTACAAAAAAATAAAATAAATAAATAAATAAATAAAACCTCAAAAATTTTCTCCCATCCCCACAATTGGGATACATTGTCCCCAATGTATGGTTTTGGAAGAAATAGATCGCTTCACTTTTTTTTAACATGAAACCAACGATTCATACCTCAAACCACAAATGTCTTTTTGGTAATTTCATTTTATATTTTTTTTTTATTTTTTTTAACTTCACACCACCACTAACAAAACCCAAACCAAAGGATCTTCACTAACACCACCCATCCACCCGACCCAAAAACATAATAGAAAAACACATATATACAACAATATACAAAAGAAAACGACCTGATAAATAGTAACGAGGCTGAGGCGGCCCGAAAACGGAAGTCATCAAGTCGTTCCAATCTCCAAACCCAAATGCCCCGCTACAGCTTCCACCTTGTTCCTGGGCCTGTTGTTGTGGTTGTCTTAGATCAATCCACTGCGAGTGATGAAGTGGTGGAGTCGGGTATGAGACACTCCCATCATATGGAGGCAAAGATGCATATTCCACCGGAGGTGGATCCACAACTACGGGTCGCCCCGCATGCCAATCTTCATTCATGCGCCTATTTTGGTCATCCACATACCGGTGATTCACTTCCATCTCATGAGAATAAGCATGCGCCCGGTTCCACAACTCTTGTCGGTCAAAATTTTGTTTCAAAGTTCTCTCTATTCTCGCACTCATCATAGTCTGATAATCAAACAAAGTGCGCTCCGATCCTAAACAAGTATCAAAAATAGAAGACGGAGGGCGTTGGTTCTCAATTACCTGTTGCATTGTACCCTCAAGTGCCCAATTGTCTTCATAGGACCGATCCGTGTAATAAAAAAAACCTCCACCATACCCTCGACTTGAACTCCCTTGACCCAAGTTTACATCCACGCCTTGTGGATCCTCCTCATAATCTTCCTTCTCGCTTGGAGGTTCATCCTCTCTTTCCAGTTCATCTTGCTAGCCAGGCAAGAGCATTCTAGCATCGGATTTTAACGCCCTCCACCTCTGTCCTTCCGATTTCAACTTGTGGTACCTCTCCAACTCGGTGTATGTCCAACCAAGACCCATCTTCTTCAACTCAAAAGGCTTATGCCTTTTCAACTTGCCTACATCATCCGCCAAGATAGCTTTTTGTTGCTTCAATAAGGCCGTGATGAGTCTACAATACGGGATGATACGCCTCCCAACCTTATTCCGACACATCCACACATGATTTATGATTAAATATCGGATGGGAAAACGTGGAGACCCATGAAGCAATGCATAAAGGATGGGTATCTCCGGGTATCTTACTTCATTCTTATCCGCCCTTCTTGGTACCACATTCAAAATACAAATAGCCAACAACAATTTTGCCTCTATCTTCAAATTTTTCCGGTACAAGGTTCCATAGTACGTACCCGGTAGAAATAAGGCTTGTAACATGTCGGTCCATCTTGGATGCTTATCCGGCTTAATCAACAATTCGTCCATACTCGGGAAAATGTAATCACGATTTGGAAATCTATCAAACTTTGCCAACTTCTTCAATGTTTCGAATGACATCTCCACCTTGATCCCATGAACCTCACCGGTAAGCTTCATTTGGGATGGCTTGTCAAATCTATTACACTTCAACGTTGCCATCCATTCTTCAATCTCCTCCATGAACAAGTTTTTACTATCCTTATCATAGCATCTCAACATTGCCTCCCATCCTAATGCTCGGAACCGATTAAACACATTGAATGGTCCAAACTCGATCTCTGGTACTTCTCGTTCACACAAAATGCACTACCTTTATCTTGTAACTTCTTCATTTGATCATGGAACAAGGTTGCCTGCCATTCTTCGGGTTGGTCGTACAATGGGCCTGACTCCCATTTAGGCTTATTGGTCGGGTTCAATCGGACCGGCTCGGGTTTCGGCTCCTGCACCATCTCTTCATCATGATACTAATCATCATCACGGCCAAGATACTTCCTTCTCTTATATTGCTTTTCAACTTGTTTGCCCTTGGCTTTTGAAGATGAACACGCTCCTGCTGCCTCGCCTGTTTTTGCCATTTTCCATAGACTTGATGATATTAGAACACAAGAAAGCTATAAACTTGAAAAAGCCCCAATTTTCGGATTTAGGGTTTTTATTCAATCCACTAGATGTGTTTTTCTTGCAAATTTCTTCCCACAATCAGAAGCTAGGTGAAATTTTAGTCAAGATTGACTCAAGAATCACTAGATTTGGTTAAGATTTGAGAGATTTATGAAAGATTTTAGGTGAAAGGGATGAGGGTGTTTGGGGTTTTGGAGGAGCTCTTGTAAAGAAGAAGAAGAAGAAAAACACACGGGTGTTAAAAAAAAAACCTTTTTTTATGTACCGTAACAAAAAAACCCTTCCTTGCCCAGCCCCCACCGTAAGTTACGGTGGGTGGTGTAACCTACAGTGGACATAATGTCCTTATTTTCTGCCGTAAGGCAGTAGGCATCCAGCGTCAGCTTTTGTTTTCTTCATTTCTACCGTAAGTTACAGTATCCACCGTAACTTACGGTGAAACCTGGGTGTTTTTGTTTTGTTTAACCCTGGAAATTTTAACTTCAAAAACATAGAAATTACCCTACCCCCTCAAAAATCCCGTGTTGTCCTCAACACAATGCTAGAACATTTTCGTGACCCGAACATCCCCACACTTGTTTCGAACACAGGTTTCGAGTAAAAACAAATTTGTACTAAAAACAAAATAAAAAAAAAACTAACTATGTACACTACCAAACCTGGGCCTCTCATGGTTGTTCCTCCTCCACTTGGCGTAAGATGTAGCCCATCAAGCTCCAAGTGGTTGATGTCGTTTCTTTCCAAGTACGGCTTCAATCGATGACCATTTACCGTTTGGTGCTTGTTTGTTTGCTTATCAAAAATATCCACATCACCAAACTTTCCGACTCGACGAATAACATAAGGCCCCATCCATTTACTTTTCAACTTGCCCGCAAACATCTTCAACCTTGAGTTGTATAACCAAACTTTTTGCCCCACTTCAAATGATTTCTTTCTCAACTTTGCATCGTGAACCTTCTTAAGTTTGTCCTTGTAGGCCGATGCGCATTCATAAGCTTCATCTCTAATCTCTTCAATCTCGCTTAATTGCAATTTACTTATCTTACCCGCCTCATCATAAACCGCATTCACAGTTGTGATTGCCCAATGTGCCCTATGTGCTAACTCCATTGGCAAGTGACAACCCTTCCCATACACCATCCGATAAGGTGTTGTGCCAATTGGAGTTTTGTAGGCCGTCTGGTATGCCCACAACGCATCATCTAGCTTGCTCGACCAATCCTTTCTATCCGTTCGAACCGTCTTCATGTGGATTTCTTTAATTTGATGGTTGGACACTTCAACTTGTCCACTTGTTTGAGGATGGTACGGTGTGGCAATCTGGTGGTTCACACTATATCGCTTCAACAATTTCCCTAAATTAAAATTTTTGAAGTGCGAACCACCATCACTTATAATCACTCTTGGAATGCCAAATCGGGCAAAGATGTTGGATTGTACAAATTTGCAAACAACCGAATGGTCATTTGTCCTTGTTGCAATAGCTTCAATCCATTTCGATACATAATCCACTGCCACCAAAATGTATAAGAACCCATTAGAATTAGAAATTGGACCCATAAAGTCGATGCCCTAAACATCAAATATCTCCACGACCAAGATTGGTTGCATTGGCATCTCATCCCTCTTTGAAATACTTCCTATCTTTTGACAATTTAGACAATTTCGGGCAAATTCACATGCATCCTTGAAAATTGTGGGCCAATAAAACCCACATGAAAGAACCCGGTAGCTGGTTTTATGCCCACTAAAATGCCCTCCACAAGCGGAAGAATGAGCATGAGTCAAAATTTCCATTACCTCCGATTCGGGCACACACCTTCAAATAACTTGATCAGGTCCAATTTTGAAGAGGTCCGGTTCATCCCAAATGTATGCTTAACTTGGACCATAAATTGTTGTCTTCTTTTCTTGGTCCAATGAACCGGAATGGCACCCGTGGCTAAATAATTGACATAATGAGCATACCACGGTGCAACACAAGTAGACACGGCTAATAGTTGTTCATCGGGAAATCTTTCAATTATTTCTCCCACATCATAAATCTAACCACCGGAATCTGAGACAAGTGATCCGCCACTACATTTTCACTTCCCTTTTTGTCTCGAATTTCTAGATCAAACTCTTGTAGCAATAATACCCACCGAATCAAGCGTGGCTTGGCATCTTTTTTCTCCATCAAATATCGAACCACACTATGATCCGAATACACTACCACTTTATTCCCCCAAATATATGAACGAAACTTATCCAAAGAATACACCACCGCTAATAATTCTTTTTCGGTTGTGGTGTAATTCAGTTGCGCTTCGGATAAAGTCTTGCTCGCATAATAAATCACTCTCGGCTTCTTATCGATTCGTTGACCCAAAACTGCACCAATTGTAGTGTCGCTTGCATCACACATAATTTCAAATGGCTTTGACCAATCCGGAGGTTGCAAAATATGAGCCTTGACCAAGTGTTCCTTCAAAACATTAAACGCTTACAAACATTCATTAGTAAAATCAAAGGGAACATCTTTCAATAGCAAATTACATAAAGGCTTGGTGATAACACTAAAACCTTTAATAAAGCGCCTATAAAATCCCGCATGTCCCAAAAATGATCTTACCCCCTTAACATTTTTCGGTGGTGGCAATGATGATATTACCCGAATTTTAGCTTTGTCCACCTCCATACCCCTTTCAGAAATTACATGGCCTAACACAATTCCCTCTTGCACCATGAAATGGCTTTTCTCCTAACTAAGCACTAAATTTTTCTCAACACATCTTTTTTAAAACTTTTTGTAATTCATTGAGACAAGATTCAAAATTAGTGCCAAAAATTGAGAAATCGTCCATAAACACTTCAAGCGACTCTCCAACCATGTCCGAGAAGATACTCATCATACATCGTTGGAAAGTTTCCGGGGCATTACACAAACCAAATGGCATCCGCCTAAAGGCAAAAGTACCATATGGGCAAGTGAAGGTGGTCTTTTGTTGGTCATCCGGGTGTATGCTATTTGATTATAACCCGAATACCCATCTAAGAAACAATAATATTTTTGACCCGACAATTTTTCAATGATTTAGTCAATAAAAGAGAGTGGGAAATGGTCCTTAGAGGTGGCGGCATTCAACTTGTGGTAGTCAATACACACACGCCACCCGGTTCCGGGTCGGGTGGCTATTTGTTCACCACTTTCATCTTTGACCACTTGAATACCGGCCTTCTTAGGCACCACTTGAGTAGGACTTACCCTAGCACTATCCAAAATAGGATAGATAATTCCCGCATCCAACCATTTAATTACCTCTTTCTTTACCACCTCCCTTAGGTTCGGATTCAACCTTCTTTGAGCTTCTCTTGTGGGCTTCGCATCTTCGGTGGTGATGATCTTGTGCATGACAATTGATGGACTAATTCCTTTAAGGTCGGCAATCGTCCATCCAATAGCTTCTTTGTTTTCTTTCAAGACTTCCATTAAAGCTTGTTCTTGCACCATCTCTAAATTAGAGGCAATAATGACTGGTAATGTGTCATTATCCCCTAGAAAAGCATACTTCAAATGGCTTGGCAAGTCTTTGAGCTCCAACTTTGGTGCTTCTTCTAAAGATGGTTTGGTACCCGAATCGATCTCTACCGGCAAGCTTTCAAATTGGTGGGTCCATGGTGGTCGACCCTCTTTCAATGCCATGACATCTTTCTCCTCCTCTTTAATCCTTAAAGCACAAGTATGTACCTGTTCAGAAAAATCACAAGCACACAAATCCATTCCATCCTCCTCATATTCATGCGGATTGCATCCGTCGACTATATCTGCCATAAAACACTCATCAACACAGAAAGCATTAGAATTGTTAGTAAAAACGTTTAAACGCATTTTTCGGTTTCCGAATGTCATGTCAACTGTACCAAATCTACAATCAATCACCGCATGCGCGGTATTAAAAAATGGATGACCCAAGATGACATATTGTTTTTTTGAATCCGCGGATGAGTAGTCCAATACCAAAAAATCAACCGGGTAATAAAATTCATCAATTTTCACAATTACATTTTGAACCATCCCCCGAGGTAACTTATGAGACAAATCGGCCAAAACAACCGTTGTCTCCACCCTATCCAATGGACCAAAGTCATATTGATCATACAAACCCCCCGGTAAAATGCTCACCCCGGCTCCAAGATCTAGCAATGCCTTTGCCATTTGAAAATTACCAACTTGAATGTTTATTAATGGCGTGCCCGGATCTTGGAGCTTAGGAGGAAGCTCCCCATTCAAAACCGCACTTACTTGCCCGGTAATATTTACTTGCTTAGGCATTTTCTTCTTTTGTTGCCTCTTTTGTGTGCACAACTCTTTTAAAAATTTTGCAGAAGCGGGTACTTGTTTTATTGCATCAAGTAAAGGAAGATTAATTTTTACTTGTTTAAACATGTCCCACATTTCTTCTTTTTGGGGACCTCTTGATGCAATAAAAATTTTCTTACCCGGGTCAAGTAGAGTCGATGGAAATGGAACTTGATTCGGCTCACTTTCAACTTTTTCATGTTTATCATTTTCACTCACTTCCGGTTTTTTAACATTTGACTCTTTTGGTAAAACCGGTGGAATTTCATCATCTTCACTCTCATTACCCGTGACATCCTCAACTACCCCCTCAACAAAACCCTGTGATAAATTAGCTTTAAACTCTTTACCACTTCTTAACAAACTAACTTGATTAACATTAACATTATTACCTCGTGATGAACCATGAGACGGATTTACCTTCGTGTCACTAGGAAGTTGACCTATGCCTTTCTTAAATTCCACCACATCGGTTGCCAATTGACCCATTTGAGTTGTTAATGCTTGAATGCTCTTGTCACGAACCTCATCCTTTTGTATCCGGGCTTCATCAAGTTGATTCCTCTTTTGCATGTCTTGTTGCATAGCCCGAAGCATATCCATGACTTCATTCCCACTTGATGAACCTTGAGCCGAACTCCTTTGACCCATTTGAGCTTGCCCTTGGTATCCATTGTTGTTTCCACCTCTATAGTTTCCTTGATTGTATTGTTGACGAGGTGCATAATTACCTTGAGCGGCTTGAAAATTCGGGTTCGCTTGATTTAATGCATTCCTATAACGAAAGTTAGGATGGTTTCGTAACCCGGGGTGGTATACATTGGAATTCATGTCATAATTTCTACCACCCCCTTGAATAGCATTCACCTCTTCCGTTTATCCTTCATTCACTCCCACTTGACAAACCTCCACCGTATGACCTATTTCTTGACAATTATTGCACACGTTGTACAATTGATTTGAGGTTTGCACATTACCACTCTCTACTCCATGCACTTGAGGCCTTTGAATCACATGCCTCGCCCGTCTTGATGAATGAGCCTTCCTTTTGGAAGTCACCGCCATTTGCTCTAAAAATGCCCAATCATCTTGTTCATAATTTGTACCAAAAGTACCATTTGTGATGGACATCAAGTCACGGGCATCCTCCGAACTCAAACCTTCATGAAAAGCATTCAACAATTCCCAAAGTTGGATACCATGGTGAGGACAATTTCTTAACATCATGTTGAATCTCTCAAATGCTTCATGAAACATTTCCCCCAATTGTTGTTGAAAACTTCTCAAACCTCTCCTTGCATCATTGGTCTTTTGGGAGCTATAAAACTCATCTAAGAATATTTGTTGCATGTCGGCCCATGTGAAAATCGATGCGGATGGTAGAGTGTGAAACCATCTCTTCGCCTTGTCTTCCAAAGAAAATTGGAAAAGAACTAACTTGACATCATCCGAAGAAAGTCCTTGACCTATAATAGTGTTTCAAATGGAATCATAAGTCTCCAAATGAAAATAAGGCTCTTCCGTTGCTAGCCCCTTGAATTTTGGTAAACTTTGGAGAGCGGTTGTTCTAACTTCAAAAGTTCTTCCATCCGTATGATGAGGAATCACTATTGGTGAAGGATTGTAAATGATAATCGGCCAAAAATGAGCTTCAATTCCCCGTACAACCTCACGGTGAAGTCTTCGAGGTGCTCCCAATGGTGCTCTTGGTTGACCTATTTGTCCTTGCATGGGCCCTTGCGATGCAAATTGTTGTTGGTATGGATATTGATGCATAAGTGGTTGTTGTTGTTGTTGAATTGGCCTTTGACTTTGAACTTGCATGTTTTGAGGGCGCATTTGATTAAGTGGTGTAGGACGTTGCAATTGCGGCCCTTGAGGTCTAATGTGTTGCACCCCTGCCGGTAATTTACCCGGGTCTTGAAATTGTTGAATTGGTTGACTTATTTGACCCGCTCCTGCTTGAGATCCCAAGTATGCTCCATCACCTCCATAATAATAACCTTCTTCATTGTACCCACTGAACTCTTCTTCATACCCATCGTCATATCTATCCCTTTGAAATCCCAAATTTTGCCCAATTGGAACAGATGAATATTGGAAACGTGATTAGGTTGGTGGTTGGTAAGTAGATGTGGCATGGACAATGGTTGAGCCTTGTGGTTGTGGGAAAGTCGAAGATGATTGACCCGTAGTTGGGAAAAATGGGTAAATGGTGGAATTGTATTGGCAGGACTATAGGTAAGGTTGGGGAGTAGAACTTGGTTGTGTGGTATGGGTTGGTGTAGTAGGATTGTCGGAAAGGTTAGGCATGGTGGTATTTGGTGAAAGTTGTGTAGAGGTAGGAGTAAATGATGAGGTCGTTTGACCCGTTGTTGGTGGTATTTGGGGTTCTTGCATGATGTTTCTTGGTGTAAACGGTGAAGTGGGTGAATCAATAATTTTGTTTTCTCGTATCAAAACACAGTTTTGTCTCAATGTTCTTTCAATTTCCGAATCAAACAATAGCGGTGATGACTTGTGAGAGCCTCTAGTATGCATACACTTGAAGTACCTGCACACTAAACACAACCAGCGTAAACCCGAAAATAACAAAACAAAACTAAAAAATTAACACACGTTGCGCACTACTCCCCGGCAACGGCGCCAAAATTTGACGTGCTGTCGTGGTACACGTAAATTTAATCCAAATTACAACCAATAGATAGTAGTAAAAAGGTATCGAACACAGGGAGTTTGTGGAAAATGTGTGAACTTATAGTTTTGCAAATGAACTACAATTAAACTACTAGACAAAAATTAAAGATCAAGAGTTTTGGTTGTTTTGATTTAAAACTAAATTGACAACTAATTAACGATTAATATTGGATTGTTTCTTCAAATTATGAAAGCAATGATCATCCTAGGTCCCGGTTTCTTTAAACACTTGTGCAAATTTCCAACTAGAAAGAGTTACATAGACATAACTCATGTAAAAACAATTGTTATGATAAAAGGGAACAAAGTACTCGGATTATATTAACGCAAGGTTGTTTCCCGATGACCAATCAATCAATAACCAACCCCCAATCCTTCCCGTGATATCTCAACTGTTAACAACACCAAGAACGTACAATTTAGATTAGAAATTGGAAAATTAATCAACACACTACAATCAATTGTTCAAACATCATAATAATAAAGCAAAGATACCAAATTATTATTTAAGAAATGATAGGAAACATACACAAGAGTTTGTCAAAACCTTCACCTAGAATGATCACCAAAAGTTTAGCCCGACATCGCTTGGTGAAACAACATAACATTCATGGAATTGTTCATATGAATCAAAAACATAAACCAAATGTTTAGAATAGTTCTCCAATCAATTCTCCAGCCAAAAATCGCCCCAAAGGTGTTTAGAAACGTTCCCAATCGAAGGTATGTGAAAAGACACCTCAAAAACGGTTTAAATGGGAGTGGTTACAAAAAATGTGTAGGGGCCACCGTATCTTACGGTAGCCACCATAAGGTACGATGGAGATGGGAAGCTGACGGTGGTCCTCTACTGCCAGACGGTAGATTTTTTGCACCCAGAAGCCACCGTACCTTACAGTGGCTACCGTAAGGTATGGTGGAGGCCTCCAAAAAAAATTATTTTTTTATTCTTTCAAATCTTCCTCGTTCCTTCCCGTTCCGGTCCGTTCCAAAGCTCGGTTTTCTTCGTTTTAAGCTCCATGATATACCTGCAATCAAAGTAACCGTAGTCATCTAATTCCAAACAATAACATGATCAAATGTGAGTATAATACGCGTTTTATCATCATAAAGGGTTGTTCCTTGAACCACCCGTCAGTACACCATTTTTTCCGGTGTGGCACTTCATTAAATCGTCGTTTCTTACACTTTGAATAAATGTTGCACGGGTAAGTTCTTCTCCGCATCCGAGCTGGAGGGCCTCCTTGTTATATTGTACTATGTAATCTTCTAACGATTCATTCCCGTTGCGTGTGCACAACAGAATATGCGCCTTGTCCTTCTTGTGCTTTCTGAGATGTTAAAAATGATTCTTGAACTTCTTGATTAAATCATCAAAATCCTCCAAGCTTCCAATGGACAAACTTTCATACCAAACTCTAGCTGCCCCTGTTAATGTTTGAACAAACAAGTGACACCAAGCTTGCACGGGCCAGAGTTTTGAGCTCCCTGCGCAGTCAAAAGCATGCAAGTGATCATCTAGATCACGTAGACCATCATATTTCCCAATTCTACTTGGGAGCTTGCATTCTTGAGGCATTGGGGCCAAGGCTATTCGTGCGCAGAACTTCGACCTCTCTGCAAAGGTTTTTGGCCTGTACGGTTTGTACTGATCATCGTCTTTTGGTACTTGGTTACTTGCAACTGATTTTGAACGTTGCTTGCGATTGGAGTCATGCTGGACCTCGTCCTCAGATTCATAGCCGTCAGGTTCCTCGTCCAGGTTGACGTGGTTCTGACCGCGAGTATTTCTACCACGGTCTCCACCACGTACCGCCTGACGAGGTCCCATTGGACGACGGCCATTGTTTTTTTCTGGAGGTGAATCTGGATCATCCTCTAGAGTACCAAAAGTCAAGGTCTTTTGTGCATTGAGCTTAGCCTTTTCAAGAACCATCTTCTGGTATTCGGCTATCGTCTTGGAGTTTTGCCTGGCTAACCATTCATCCGGATCTACCGGAGATTGGTTATCTTGTTTCTTTTTTCCACCTGATAACCCACCCCTAAATGGGTTAAATTGGAATGTTGACTATGGTTGTTTCTGTGTTACATTTTTTGTTATGGTGTTGGGTGCAACGACATCGATCTGGTCGTCGATCGTTGCATCAACTTCGGCAGTGTTTTGGTTTGCACCATTCGAAGAAACCATAGTTGCTAGTTTGAAAGATGAAAGAACTGATAGTGATGGCGCCAATGAAGAAACAAATAGTCTTACCACTGGGTAGGGTTGGTAAGATTATTGTATTCCACATGATTGATCCTTCACTAGCAGTCTTGGATCGAATGGCCTGCAAACAAGAGTATGATGTGGGTAGGGAGACGACTACACAAGGTAGTAGTTTATAACAAAAACGGGGTGAATGGGGATAATATCAAGTGATAGCTCTTCGGGTTAGCAAAAAGTGTCCTCCCTATTAGGGATATGGTCCCTTATATAGGGGTACACATATGCCACCATTACCCTAAACCCTAATATGATGGGCCAAGGCCCGATTAGGGTTGTCTCCACTACCCTTAGTTGTGTTAACAAGGTAGTTATGAAGGGCTAAATCTGTGGAAATGATAGAACGGTTTATCGCCTTTATTGCTACATATGCGGAGTTATCTCCTTGATTTGTGCATGGCTGTTGACCGTGCGTGATTTGCTCGTGTGGCTTTACTGCGCATGGGATCCTTCTGCGCAGTCCTAGAACCGGGTTCGGGTATGACCACCAGTTGGTTTAATACCCAATCCCATCAAAATCCAATAAAGCGAAAACCTAAAAACTAAGATCATAGAGTTCGATGAGATGGTTCCAATGTCGCTTGAATGAGTTCAATCGTAGTCAGTTTTATACCCTTCCCATGACTTTCTATTTTTCTTTTACTGTGTATTTGATCCTAACCCTATATGCGAGTTTGTGTGTGTGTGTGTGTGTGTATATATATATATATATATTCAAGTTATGGGAAGTGGATAAACCCTATAAAATTAGGGTTGTTTCCTAATGCAATTTTTAAGTTACAAAATATAAGGTTTGATTGTATTTATTTAAAAACTTAGGAGGAAGTGCAATCAGTAAAAATAAAAAAATAAAAAAAAAGAGTGCAATTAGCAGCATCCTTTTCCTTTCCAGGTTCTAACACTATTTTTACATTCCTATACGTATATTTTTTTATTTAATTAGTTTTTAATTAAAATTATAATATCTCAATCTTTTCGGTTTTATTGGATGATTTCAAACTCTAAAACCCTAAAAACGAACCGTGTAAAACGAGTTTCAGACCATTAACTGAACCGGTTCACTCCTTAGCTGGCATATATAACTAGTCACTTTCGCTCGATTTGGTCAATCGGTTTTTGAACATATTTATATAGAAATCTAGCGGAAGCGATATTCTATTTGGTTTTTGTTTTATTTCTTTGGTGTTGCAACCTTGCAACCCGGATGGCCGCTCGGTTTCTAACCACCGACTCTCAAAGCGGCTAGGTGGTTTTGATCCAAGAAGTGTAGAGAGAATATGAAAGATAAATGTTTTCTTTTTAATGTTTGGTTTTGGTACATAAAATGAGGAGATAACATCCTCCTTAAATACAAGAAGGAAAATACATAAAATAGGCAAATAGCAAATCTTGAGGCACGAATCTTGGAGACACTAAGTGTTGGGGCATAAATAAGGAGGAGACTTTAATTATTGACTTTTGACTTGACTGCATAGTCATTGGAGGAGAAATTATCTCCATTACTCCCCCTCAAGTTGGAGCGTGAAAGTTACGAACGCCCAAGTTGCCAAGTAATATTTTTTCTTTTCGAACACTCCCCTTCAAGTTTGAGTGTTTGATTTTTGCGGATTCAAAGATTTAAACCCGACTTCCTTTTCTTGCGGCTTAAAAAAAACCAACCTTTTTTTTGCAGGTTCGAATGACCCGACTTTCCTTTTCTTGCGGGTTCAAAGGACCCGACTTTTCTTTCTCGCGAGTTCAAAGAACTCGACTCTTTTTTTCTTGCGAGTTTAAAAAAAACCCGACTTTTCCTTTTGCGAGCTCAAAGAACCCGACTTTTATTTTTGCGAGCTCAAAGAACCCGACTTTTATTCTCGCGAGTTCAAAGAACTCGAATTTTCTTCTTGCGAGCTAAAAGGAACCCGACTTTTCTTTCTTGCGAGTTCAAAGAACTCGATTTTTCTTCTTGCGGGCTCAAAGGAACCCGACTTTTTCTTCTTGCGGGCTCAAAGAACTCGACTTTTCTTCTCGCGGGTTCAAAGAACCCGACTTTTTCTTCTTGCGGGCTCAAAGAACTTGACTTTTCTTCTCGCGGGTTCAAAGAACCCGACTTTTTCTTCTTGCGGGCTCAAAGAAACCCGACTTTTTCTTCTTGCGGGTTAAAAGAACCCGACTTTTTTCTTCTTGCGAGTTCAAAGAACTCGACTTTTCTTCTCGCGGGCTCAAAGGAACCCGACTTTTTCTTCTTGCGGATTCAAATAACCCGACTTTTCTTTATCTTGCGGGCTCAAAGACCCCGACTTTTCTTTTTCTTTCGAGTTCAAGATTAGAACCTGACTTTCCTTTTTGCGGGTTCAAAGGACCCGACTTTCTTTTTCTTGCGGGTTCAAATATTAGAACCCGGCTTTTCTTTTCTTGGTCTCCTTTCTTCTTCATCTTGCTTTCGCCCCTCATTGTCTCCTTTTTTTAGTTTCTTTCAAAAGTAAAAAAACATTTTTTAGCAGATTGTTCCAGGATCAAGAACACTACTCTGATACCATATAGAAATCTAGCGGAAGCGATATTATATTTGGTTTTATTTGTTTGGTGTTGCAACCTTGCAGCTCGGATGGCTGCTCGGTTTCTAGCCACCGACTCTCAAAGTGGCTAGATGGTTTTGAATCCAAGAAGTGTAGAGAGAATATGAAAGATATATTATTTTTTTTATTTTTTTTTTTTTTGAACAATTAAACGGAATTTTCATTTCACCAACAAGAAGACATTCATCGATGCCCAGGCACATTAAGCAAGGAGCTACCTGGGCCGACCCGTTTAATATCTATACAAAATATATAAATTTCACCCTCGGACTCCTCTAAAACAGTTAACCATTATCAAATAAAGAAAAATCCCACCACTTTGCTTTCTCCAAACCCGTTATCTTATCTTCGCCCTTTTTATCATCCACCAATACGTTTCGAGTTTAATTTCTTCCAACAATGTCGTAGTTGCCGTAGACACATTCCTAAACACCTTCTCGTTTCTTTTTAACCAAAGTTTCCAAAGGACCAAGAGCACCACTGCATAAACCACCTTCTTCTTTTTAGCGTCGCCTTCAATCTCCCAGCAACCTTTCAAGATCAAAGCAGCCGGGCGTTTATCTTTCAGCTCATGAATCTTTAACCATTCAGCAATACCCCACCAAGTCGCCCTAGCCCATATGCATTGCGTAAAAATGTGATCCATAGTTTCCAGTTCAAGACCGCACCTACCCCACCAAGTCGCCCTAGCCCATATGTTTTCTTATTAATGTTTGGTTTTGGTACATAAAATGAGGAGATAACATCCTCCTTAAATACAAGAATGAAAATACATAAAATAGGCAAATATCAAATCTTGAGGCACGAATCTTAAAGACACTAAGTGTTGGGGCATAAATAAGGAGGAGACTTTGACTATTGACTTTTGACTTGACTGCATAGTCATTGGAGGAGAAATTATCACCAATAATTTATTAAGAACTAGATCAGTTTTTGTTTGAATATTTTTCCCTTATAAATCAAGCATCCAACCTGAACTATAAAAACCAAAACAAATTTAAGCAGTCATTCATCCTGAACTTTAAAAACTGCAACAAGTTACAAGTCATTATTGGACCTCAAGTTTAAAAACCAAAGTAAATATTGCATCAAAGATGAAAAATCATAAACACAACATCTAACGGGAGCTAACAGATTTTAATTTATAATTTTTCTTTTGCTTCCCTTAATTAGCCATAAGTCAAATGGAAATCGACATGTAGCTTCCTATGGCATATCATCAATATAATATTATAATTTATATGTATAATGAACCTTGACTTTTGAATGTCAACTATATGACTTTCCATAAGCATCATTGTTAAATATTATAAGCACTCACCTAAAAGGTTAGTTTTTTAATGTCAATGTATCATCTATATTAAGCTATCGATAGAGTGCATAGATCCCATACATTCGAAGAATAATGAGCGACGAAGAAGGAAATTCAAGTCATGCGGATTCGAATGAAGGTAATCGACGCTCTTAATAAGCTATACTAAATACATTGTGTTTTTTTCTATCATAAGAATTTGTTACACCATCTTACGCGTTAGATTTGTCTTTTCAGAAATTTGCGAAGAGGAATCGTTCCAAAATCTTTTTGATCGTATCGTGAAACCAAATGGTAGCTATATATTTTCACCAATATATGTCGTTCCTAGTACGCTCAGAGAAGTCAACTCTAACTCGTTCACCCCTAGGGTGGTCTCTATTGGACCTTTGCACAAAGGACATACAAGTCTAAAATCAATGGAAAATAAGAAAGTGGCTAATCTAACTCAACTATTGAGTAAGAGTAACATAGGTTCGCCAGAAACAACGTTAAAACAATGGATGCAAAAGGTGAATGTCTCAATAGAAAGAATCAAAGGATCGTATTTCGGCTTGGAGAAGTACTATACTAATGATGAACTTGCTCTAATGATGGTTATAGATGGTTGTTTCATACTTCAGTTTATTAATAATCTTTCTATTAAGGGGAATGCATTTTCAGACAACAAGTTGCGTAGCAGGAACATTGCTCTCGACTTAGTGTTGCTAGAAAACCAGATCCCATTTTTCGTTCTTCAAGACATCTATGGTCTCACTATCGAAATATTGAGACCAAAATTCGCTCTTATTACCATGCTTAAGGATTTACTAGATTATGTCAATCCTTTTGAAGAGCCCTTAAAAGATAGAAATATTGACATGGAAACAACTCATCATATTCTTGGCCTTCTACACAAATATTACAAACCTAACGATTGCGACCTAAAAATATTTTCAATTCCAACAGCTCACTCAGCTGTTGAATTGGACAAAGTTGGGGTGAAGATTAAGCCGAATAAAAGCTTGGCTTGGCCAATGGCAATGGAGTTCGAAAAACCCATCTTCTGGCATAAACCTACTCTTGGAATGCCAATAGTGCGTGTTGACCATTTCTTTGAAGTATTCTTAAGGAATCTCATCGCATATGAGCAGTACTCTCCGGTTGATAATTATGTTACATCATATGCCATGGCCATGCATATGCTTGTTGCTACTCCAGCAGACATCGCTAAGTTGGCAAAATCAGACGTCATTGTCAGCCACTTAGGTTCAAACGAAAAGGCCTCAAATATGATAAGCAGCATATGCAAAAATGTCAACTTGCAAGATTTCTATTACATGGAACCGTGGAAGAATATAGATCAGTACTGCAAAAATTATTGGCGCAGAAACTTTGCGGTGTTCAAGGGAACATATATTGATACTCCATGGAAGGTGATTGCTCTACTTGCTGCAATCATTGTGTTTCTTATTACCTTAATTCAGTTCTTCCGTCAAGTAGTCACGCCATATGTTTGATTTAGAGATGACAACTACATGATGTCTACTATTTGATTGGAGTTTCTTCTGTTACATTTCTCTTTTGATAAGCGGTATCCATATGAAGATTGTTTCGAGTGTGAAAGGCGCATAAAAATGTCATAAATCATCTCAACTTGAGTTTAAAGTGTCTGTTTTTTTATTGATTTTCATTAAGTATATCATGACTTGCTACCAATTCATGCAATTTTTGTAATTGTCATGTCTGATTTGTTAATAGTTGTATTTAATTTCTTAGTTGTCAAGACAAATTCTTACATTCTCATGTAAAAGCAACCTATCATAATGTTGTAAACATATCTAATGATATCATATTTTCTCTTAAATCGCATGTGTCGTTTTTAATTTCATACTTGTTGAAAAGCAAACTATTGTTACCAATGTACCATGTAAAAGAAAGACATTATATATTTCTCTCAAAGTGTGTTTCCTTCTTAATCCGATGTTTATTAAACGTTTGCTACAGCGTACATGTTTAGCCTTTTTTGCTTCCACTTTACGCACGTAATATGTTACAGATTACAGTTCTATCCTAGAGCTAGCTTGTCATCGATGTTCTACGTTTATCAGTTTCATTCTTAAGCTTAGTTGATTTCAACAAATTTGTATGGAAAATTTGCACGCTTAAAGAATGTATAATGAATTAGTTTTGATGAACATCATGATGAGAAACGCGTGGTTGAAGACCCCTCATCATATAGAAGTCTAGTTGACGCTTTATGTTACTTAACGTTCAATCAACCGAACATCTCATATGCGGTTTAACAAATTTATCTACATATGCATCATCCTTGAGAGCCACATTTTATTGATCTTAAGCACATATTCTGGCACCTTAGATCATTGGCTTCAATTATATATATACTACTAATCTCATAGCTTACTTAGACGTTGATTGGGGAGGTTGTCCAGATACCAGCCAATCCACTTATGCGTATTGTGTGTTGTTGGGTGATAACTTGTAATCATGGCCTTCTAAGCATTAGGCTATTGTCTCTAGCTCCATTGCTAAGGTTGAATATCACGGAGTTGCTAGTGATGTTGCCTAGACATGTTTTATACGCAATCTACTTCTTATGCTTCATTATCCTTCTTGCCTCCATTGTCTATTATGACAACAACAGTGCCATACATCTGTCTACAAATGAACACAGAATAATTTCAAATTCGGTTCGGTTTTTATATTTCCAATGAGTATTCGATCAGCATAACTACATAGATCGTTTTTTTCATCATTTGTCTATCACATTCCATTCAGTTTGTTTCACCTAAATAGGATTAACAACTTAAATTTGCAGAAACCATTATTTGAGCGATTGATCATCGGTAAATATGGAATTTGAAAATTAGTATATACACAACTTGTGGAAAGAAAATGAGGAACAGCAAATAATGTAACAATACAAAGCCATTTTGTTTTGAAGAAGAAACCTCCCAGTTTTAGCAGCCTTAAGCGGTGGCTGCCGCCTTTTCTTCTTCCTCGTGCAGTGGCTGAAGGGTGCAAATAAGGTTACGATCGCCATACACATTATCTACACGGCCTGTCACCAAAACCAACCAAAACCCATTTTTTAATAATGCCGAAATACAAAAAAAATGAACTTTTTCTCAAAAAGATAAAGAGTGAGGAACAGACATGTAGTCGGCCAGAACTTAGCGGCACGAAGCCATGAAGCAGGGTAGGCTGCATATTCCCGAGAGTATGGTTTCGTCCACTTATCCGACATGAGCACTTGAAGAGGATGAGGAGCTCCCTGTGAATGCCATTTCATGTACAAAGGGTTAAAATCATAATTTTTTGTCATCTAGACGACAGTTGTTAAACTGTCATTTTATTTAGAATCATTTAAGCGTTTGATAAATATTTTTAAAACGCTTAATTTAAGAGTGTAACCGGTCAGGTTCTCTCCACACTATCTGAAATGAAAAATGTTCTTTTTTTGTGTTTAATTTTCATTAGAATATAATTTAGCTTTTCTTTTTCTTCTAAACATTTTTAATAAGTAATATAAATCTATTTATAAAATTTTGTTCAGTTTTTTTTTTTTTTTTTGGTCAACATTTTGTTTTAAAACTTTATTGAAAACTATGCTGTATACCATTACAAAAAAAAAAACCTAATCAAACAAGTTCTTATTCAAAACGAACAGAACAAAATACCTTAATAACATTGTTGTTGATATCGGCGTTTCCTTTTTCAATTTCAGCTATTTCTTTTCTAATGGAGATCAAAGCATCACAGAACCTGTCTAACTCGGCCTGCACATTAATAATTCATATGCATTATACAAAAGGAAAAATAGAGAATCATGATCAGTTTCAGGCGAAAGTTCGTGTAGGAGAATACCTTGCTTTCACTTTCAGTAGGTTCAATCATGAGTGTTCCAGGAACGGGCCACGACATTGTTGGGCCATGAAATCCATAATCTATCAAACGTTTAGCAACGTCTTCTGGCTCTATTCCAGCTGTAGCCTAGATTTTGAAATATAAATGAGTCAGACTTGGAGATCTTGTGTAAATTACAACTAAAGGTGGCAACGGGTCAAAATGGATACTTTTTAAGTGTGGCCGACTGGTTCAGGGTGGGTTGGATGGACCCACAAACATATTTTGTATCCATATCTTTGAATTGTTGTAAAAAATAATTTGCCAAACATGGTAAAAAATTATATTGCAACCAAATTTGACAAATATGAGGTCTTTAAAGCAATTTGAATGCACTTCAGATTACCATCAACTCATTTGTAGATATATATAACCCAAATCAACCCACTTATTGGTAAATGGGCCAATAATGCCACCTTTAGATGATTATGATGGAGGTGAGGCCTTGGTTTTTAAAAAGCGATAGGCGCACAAAAGTGACGTGGTCTAAGCGCGAGGCGCAAAGCGGCAGGCTTTTCGTACCCGAGGCGCACACTAATTATATATGTTTTTTATATATCTCATAGGTTTTTAGCTTCCTTTACCCATAATTTAGCTATAAATAAAGTTTTTATATGATTTTACCTATATGTACAAGCCAAAAAAAAACCCAAGGTACAACATGTTTCTGCATAAAAACTCATGGGGTACGAGAGGTGCACGCCTCAGGGCCAAAAAACCAAAAAAATTCAAAAAATGCGCTTTTTCTGCGCTTCCTGGAAATTGCCGAGGCGTAGATCCCTGAGGCGCTAGGCAGTACACTTTGTTGCGCCTCGCACCTAGGAGTGCCTCAGGCGCGCTTTTTAAAACCAAGTGTGAGGCAAACTAACCTTTAAGGGTCTCAAATCAACAATAAATTCATGGGCAACAGTTCCATTGACTCCACGGAAAAGAATGGGGTAGTGACTCTGAAAAGTAATCGGAAAAGAAAATTATTAATTTCACAAGTAGCAGTGGCTACAATAATACTAGCACTAATGCAACAGATACCATCGGTTAAAAGAAAATAACACAAGAAATGGATGAAGAAGAAAACAAACCTCAAGACGCTTTGCCATGTAGTTTGCATTCAAGATGGCTATTTTTGATGCATCCGTAAGTCCCCGAGATCCCATCATAGCAATGTATGAATATGATATGGGTAAGATAAGTGCCGATCCCCAAGGTGCTGCAGAAATTGTACCAAGTGGCTCGGCTTTTTCAGGTGCTGGTAAACCTCCGGTCCCAACCTTAAAAACAAAATTTTAAGTCAAACGAGAACTAACAAACCATTAATAAGAAAGTTATAATTAAAAGAAACAATTTTTAAAACTTAGGGAGGACGGGGCACCAACAGATTCGGTCACGGGTACCCCACTACCAGCACGGTAACACCGCCGCCAATAGTGTTGGTATGGGTCCCGTGGACCTTTTTCTGGTTCTATGTAACGGGACGGTAAGCCCTAACTTTTCTCTCTCTCTCTCTGTCAAATCACTCTCTCTCTCTCTCTCATTGATATTGCCTTCCAATTATATATATATTATTAATATTATTATTGTAGGGTAAAGAATCAGGATTGTTAGAAATAAGTAAGGTGAAAATTTTTTCAGTGGGCCGCCCCTTCCCCCCTTATCTTTTTCATGCTTACCACAGGATGAGACGGCAAGTATGGCGCCAAGTGTTTTTTCACACCGATCGGGCCCATTCCGGGCCCACCTCCTCCATGAGGAATGCAAAATGTTTTATGAAGGTTCAGATGACAAACATCAGCACCAATCCACCCAGGACTTGTTAGACCAACCTGCAAGAATTCAACTTATTCATATCCAACGCTATAGATTTGTAAAATATTATTAATATTTTATTATAAGATCATTTAAAGAATTTTAAGATACCTGTGCATTCATATTGGCTCCATCCATATAAACCTGACCTCCGTTGTCATGAATAATTTTGCAAATCTCATCAATACCCTCTTCGTAAACTCCGTGGGTCGAAGGATATGTTACCTGATGGTAGGAGGAACAAAAGAAGCTAATATTTATTTATTGTAAATTTTAAAAATACAAAATAAACTGTTATTTCTTTATGAAGATGTGCGTACCATTAGGGCGGACAAGTTGTCCTTATTTGCTTCAGCAGCCTTCCGTACCTCTTCAATGTTAATGTTACCTTTAGCATCGGTTCCAACGGTAATGATTTTCATCCCACACATAGCAGCACTTGCAGGATTTGTTCCATGTGCTGACACGGGAATGATGCATACATTTCTATGATGATCTCCTCTCGCCTATAGATGATTAAAGTAAATAACCAAAAAAACTTCTTTATATCATTAAAGTACAAATTTAAAATATGAAAAATTTATATTATAATTCGCGTCAAAAAATATATTTTAATTGTTAACAGATTTAAAAAAAAAAAAAAAAATTATCGAATTAAATTTTCACAATTATTTTTTACTAATATTAACAACAAAAAGCGTAAATGAGAAATATTTAAATCATACCATATGATATGCTCGGATGACCATCAGCCCGGCATACTCTCCAGCAGCACCCGCATTAGGTTGCAAAGAGAATGAATCAAAGCCAGTTACGGTACACAACATATCACCTAAATTTTTAAACATTTCCTGAAAATAAAACCACAGATAATTGTAAAGTTTTAAATCTCTGAATAAGACAATAATACAACTTTTTATTTAAAGTGCCAAAAAAAAATGTTATGATTACTTGATATCCTTCTGCTTGTTCAATAGGTGCAAACGGATGCATATCTGCAAAGGCTGGCCATGTCACCGGCATCATCTCTGTAGTTGCATTAAGCTTCATTGTGCAAGACCCCAAGGGAATCATACTGTGGCACAATGACAGATCCTTTGATTGCAATTTGCTGATATATCTGAGTAGCTCATGCTCTGTGTGGAAACTAAAGAAAATAAAGAAATTAGTTTAGATTCATAAAAATATCCAAAGAGAAATTAAATAAATCCCGAAAGGTTTAAAATGGGCAGCCTGCATAACGAGTCAAGGCGGTTTCACATCAAAATGGGTTCTTTAGTCAGGGAAAAAATGAGTCATGTTGGGTTGAGGCGTTGAGCCACAAACCCCATTTATTACAAAAACTATATTATTGCAATAATAAAAAAAACTTTTTGATAGAGTAGCATCTGATGTTTTATGCATTTGAATACACATCGACTGGCTTTCAGTCTACTTGACCAGTATCTTTTTAGTTTAACACGGGTTACCCTTTGGAGATAAAAAAGACACAAATCAACCCGTTCTGGGTCGATATTGCCAAAAAGTAAGAAAGAAACATACGAGTTAAAAATGGGATGTGTCATATACGGAGTCTCCCTTACAAGCCCATTAGGGATGACATTTTGAACCTCTTGTGCAAGAGATGCAGCCGTAAATGTCACCTACAATCAACAAGAAACTTTAAGTTGTTTTCCAATAGAGGATGTCTTTATTTATATATAATTAGAGTGTCCATATGAATAAATTACTCACCGGTTTCCCCAATGAAAATACTTTAAACAATGTATCAACATCTTCAATGGTGGTTGTTTCATCAAATGAGACAGTAATCTAAAAGCAAAACAAAAGCCTATTTAACTTCAAGAATAAAGTCAACTGTCTGCTAACATGTCAAACAAGTAATTTTCTGTACGGGTCAAGTTGGGTTGACCCGATCACCCGAAACACTTTTGGACCAATCTTTAAAGTTCTGAATATATAACTAGAATTTCATATATTATCACAATAAAATAATATATTTAGTACTAATCTTTGGACAGCAAAATCAACAATGAAATATGCTTACAGTGTTTTTGTCAACAATACGAAGATTCATCTTGTGTTTAAGAGCTTCTTCAGCTATTGCAGTTGAATCGGTACACCTTATCTTGACAGTGTCAAAAAAGGGAAGACCTTGGACATCTACTGTCCCAAGTTTCTTCAATCCAGCAGCAAATGTTGCAGCAAGTCCATTGACACGTTCTGCGATTGTTTTTAGGCCTTCAGGTCCATGGTAAATGCCATACATAGCAGCCATATTTGCAAGCAATGCCTACATGATAACAAAATATGTGAATTCAAAAATCCAAATAATATGTACTCAATATTTGGAATATCTATATGTGGATCAAAGATTTTAGACCAGAGTATACTCAATTATAACAAAAAACTCCAGGGGATGCAACACAATTGCAACTTTTTTTGCCTTTCTATTCTTATATTAAAAAATATTTTCGATATGCACGCAAATACCAATAATGCTTTTTATGTATATAATAAACTGGCACCCCCTGGCCCCCATTATCCTTCGCCCCTGTTGTGGCAACTATGCTATTATTGTTTGAAGTTGTGAGAGGCACAAAATAGGTCTAGATAATTATTTATTTATAAATAAATACATACCAGAAAACACATTTTTGTGAAGAAAAAAATGAGATGCATCCTGTGATCTCTAAAATTATATAAAAAGGGGTACTTATGTAATTTAGTTTTACCTCATGAGAATCAATTTTGTTGTTTAAAAGTGATTATTTGACCTGAGGCACAGTTTGTTTATCCAAACACTAAAAACTGTAACCACAATCATCGTATCATCAATTTCAAGCACAAATCCAAACACCCCCTAAAAGTTTAATGTCCCGTCCCTAAACACACCCGAACTCACAACCTAAGGACTATATACAGATAAACGACAATACGACACAATTATAACAGACAACATAACAAGAATTCTCAACTTAATTAAAAAAAAAAAAAAAAAGCGAACTCAAGAAATCGATACCTGAGCTGTGCAAATGTTGCTAGTAGCTTTATCCCTCCGAATATGCTGCTCACGTGTCTGCATCGCCATTCGTAAAGCAGGCTTACCCGAAGCATCAACACTAACACCAATAATCCTCCCCGGCATCATCCTCTTATATTCCTGCGACGTTGCAAGAAACGCAGCATGAGGACCACCATACCCCATCGGCACACCAAACCTCTGCGCCGACCCCACCACAATATCCGCCCCAAACTCCCCAGGCGGCTTCAACACAGTCAAAGCCAACAAATCACTAGCCATAACAACCTTCACCCCATTCGCGTGCGCATTCTCAACAAACTCACCATAATCCAACACCTCACCTTCCGTCCCCGGATACTGCACCAACACCCCACAAACATCACCCGACGAGTAATCAAACTCCTTCAAATCCGTCACCACTATTTCCAACCCGAACCCATCCGCTCTAGTCCTACAAACATCAACCGTCTGCGGATGACAATTCGTCGCAATCAAAAACCTCTTCTTTTTCCCTTTCTGAATATTATTACACATAGCCATCGCTTCCGCAGCCGCAGTCCCTTCGTCCAACAACGAAGCGTTCGACATAGGCAACCCCGTTAAATCCGTAACCATAGTTTGAAAGTTAAGCAAAGATTCTAACCTCCCTTGTGCTATCTCAGCCTGATAAGGTGTATACTGAGTATACCAACCAGGATTTTCCATAATATTCCTTAATATAACACTAGGAACAAAAGTATTATAATATCCCATACCAATAAAAGACTTAAACACTCTGTTTTTAGAAGCTAAATCCTTCATATGATCAATCATTTGTGACTCACTCAACCCTTCATCAAACTGGGTCAGTTTCATTTCCCCTATTCGTATCGATTTCGGCACAGTTGCATCAATTAACAAATCTAAGCTATCAAATCCCACAAATTGGGCCATTTTGCTCTGTTCTTGATAAGTTGCAGAGTTGTGACGGCGTGGGAAAGTGTCACTGGGCTTTAAAGATTCGATCGAAACCGATCGAATCTGTGAAGCAAAGTTATGCAAATTTGTGTCTGATCTTACATTATTAATCAAAGTGTTGTGTAAAGATGAGGAAAAAATGTACCTTGAAGAGGAATGTGAAACAGGGGATGATGGGTTGTGTTTGGATTGAGTGATTAAGTGTTTGAGGATGTGTTTGTGGGCTAGTTTTCTTGATTGATACATTGTGGATGATTAGGGATAAAGATTGTTGAAGAACAGAGGAGATGAACAAGTGCTCTGTTTTTTTTGTGTTGTTATTTAAAGGGTTTAATATTAGTGGGCTAGTGGGTTGGTGAGTAGGGGTTGTTGGGGGATACACTGACATCATGTAGATGTATGATTGGGATTGATGGAGGTAGTAAATATTGTGTATTGATCCTTATGGTATGTGTTTATTGTCAACTTTGGCTTGTTAGTTGTGTTAAATTTTTTTTTTTTAGAGTAGTGTTTCATCGGTAAATTTTGTGTTGCAAAGTGATCACTGCCCAGGATCGAATTTCATAGCATCACACGGGTTTTTCCTTTCAAACCCAAGCGGTTATTTTTTCGGTGGATGGTGAGATTCGAACTTGAGACCAAATCCGAGCAGGTACCCTCCAAGGAGGTAAACCTTCCCATCTTAAACCAGTTGGGCTGGAGATCATTGGCAGTTGTGTTAAATTGTTAATGAACACTTTTGTGATTTCTTATTGTTGTAGGTTAAATGGAGTTTTTTTTCTTCATCTTAATAAATACTCATTAGTTAATTAATAGTAATTATTATTATTATTATTATTATTATTATTATTATTATTATTATTATTATTATTATTATTATTATTATTATTATTATTATCTTTTTTGTTGTTGATAGAGTATAAAAGCAAAAAACTTCCAATTGTCTCAAAGTTAGTATAAACTATGTTTTCTGATAAAAATATACAATTATGCTCAAATGTAAATTAGTGAGTTCGTTATAAAGATATACTTTTCGAGTGTCGAAAGTAAGACATCTAGATAATTAGCAAATGTAGCCATTCTTAAGTTGACATGCGTTCAATTGATTTTTTGATTATTATTTGTTTCATATTTAAAAAGTATCATCATGATTAGTATGTAGTTAATCAACAAGTAGACGCCAATGTGGGCCTAGCCCAATTGGTAGAGGCATATGTCGCTTAGAGGGAAGGTCCAAGGTTTAATTTTAACAAGAGTGTAATTTAGAATTATTGATGTAATAGTATTGGTCTCTATATGTTGTTTTAGAAATTTTAATCTATATCGGTTTTAGCGTATAAGATAGCAATAATAAATTGATTTGGCTATGTATAGGTTATATAAACACCAACAACAAAATGAATCTAACAATTCACATGTTCTCTTTTTCTCTTATCTTATTGAGGACATCCCCAATCCCCATGTCACCAAATTGGGTCACTATTTAAGAACTTGGGTATTAAGGAAAAGGCAAAGATGATAATCAAAATTGGTTAATGTTAAGAACCTAGGTGTTGAGGCAAAGGCAAAGATGATAATGCAATCGGCACATTAGAACTTCGAATCTAAAGTAAGGCCATCATGTGCCTCAAACATTGAGTCCCTTGATTTCTCTCGTTTTTATTTAAAAAAAAAATGCTAAGTTAGGGGTTAAATGACACCGGCGTGCTTATTAAGAAGTTCTAAACAAGACATGATTAGTGAATTGGCCTCTTCATTGCATAACTAATTATCTAAAGTTTCCTTAATATCTTAACATCTACCATCTGTTTTATTCATGAAATCTCTAAATCTCATCTAAAATTATCTAACGATGAACATTTTGTTTGGACCTCCTACCTAGTGAATGAATGTATTCTTCAAACTATCGTTCGACCATCATAACCAATTCTTATAGTTTATATAAATCTAATTTTGTTATAAAAATGTTTCAAAATTGTTATTTATATAGCATCTCTACTTAATCAAGATTTCTTTGGTTTATGAAGTAATGAAGAAGTTGATTGATTAGTTAGTTGATAGAATAAAAGAGAAATATTCTTACAAAATAAAGAAAGGACCACGTTTGATACAAAAAAAGATTAAATGGTTAAATATAGCATTATAATATAGCTTAGGTACCCATAACATAAATTATATCAAATTTCGCAAATATTTGGTGAAGACAATGACTTGGTTGGAGAGCAGATTTGGTGGCGTCGGTGGGTGATGTCCTTTTTTTAACTTTTAAATTATAAAATTATAAAAGGACACCAACAAAACGAGGAGAACGCTTTGTTTTTTTACACTAGTTTTACTCAAGGCGTACGGCAAAAGAGCTATTCGAGATTTGATTGGATAAGTAAATAGGCTCAAATGAGCCCGAGCTTAAATTCGAGCCTATGACTTATTTAGTTATTGAGCTTGAGCTTGAGCTTGAGCTTTACAAACAAAGCTCGTTTAAGCTTGCGAGCCTAAATGAGCCCGAACAAATGTTATGTACATTTTTTTATGTATGCGATGTTGTCCTTTGAGCATGTTCAAGTTTGACTAATAACATTGGTAAGTCCAGCACAAGTCAAGCTTTTGCTCGTTTAAGCTATTAAAGCGAGCTCGAACCAAGCTTTCAGCTCGTTTAATATTGTTTTCAATTACCTCGAACCGAGTCAATCTCTCAGGTTTTACTTTCGAGTTGAGCTTGAGCTCAAAATAGTAGGTTTGAACCGATCCGAGTTTGACCCTCATCAAAGCATGACTAGTCGAGCTTGAGCTTATTCGGGTTTGGCTTGGCCCATTTACACCCCTATATATGTTTAACTAATTAATTTGATAGATTGCATTTGAATAAAATCGCAAATATGTTTCTTTTGTCATTTTTATATATGAGGGTTAAAGTCATTTACGAGATAATTTTACCTTATTTTTTTATAAAACTTACAAAAAAGTTTCACGCAACTATTTCGTTTTCGTTAATCAACATTCCTTTTGAAAGTGTGCAATCCGAACTCTATAAGTATTTGGCAAGAAGCGGTGGTGCGGCAACTCGGCAAGCTTAGTTTGGCAAGGCTTGATCGGCAAGTGTATGGGTGAGATGAGAGAGAGTGGGTCCGGTCTCTAAATTAACCAATCACATTTTTTTGTTACTTTATTTTCTATAATTTAATTTATAAATTGGTACTACCGTGGGAAGCATACAAAGCGTGCACCCGATGATTTGGCAAGTTGTGGCAAAGGTAAATAGTGGGAAAAACTGACGTGAAGAAGAGAGAGGTTGTGAAAAGTGTGGCAAGTTCGGCAAAGATACCCTCCACCCTAATTTTTATTTTTTTGAATGCATGGTATTTTTGTTGAGTATCGGCTATTGTGTGATATTTTTCAAATTTTTTTATTTTTAAGTTTTTTAAAACTAAAAAGAATCCAAGTTTCTTTTTTAATTTTACGATTTAAGCTATTTTGGATGATTCACCAATACAACAAATATTTTCTTTTGTTATCATGGCTATAAAGTTACAGGTAAAATATTATTTCGATTAAAATTAGAGATTGTTTGGTAGCCTCTTAATGATTTTATTAAGAAACTATCTAAATCGGTTAAAGGTATGGTGTGTTTGGTTTACTTAAAAAAGCATCTTTTTTTTTCGAACGGCAAAAAAAAAATATCTTAATAGTTCATGAAGTCTCTTAAAGAGTAAGCTATAGAAACATACTGACTGATTCAGAAGCTTAATCGGTCAAACATCTTAATAACTTAGTTGCCATTGTGTAGTGATATATCAAGTTGAAGTTGAGTGAGCAAATGTATTTGGTCCGGGACCAATTGAGTTTCAATGGATGGTGAGAGATTACGGATCGTTAGCCTCTTAAATTATCTATTATTGATATCAACGATTTATTTTAAGAATAGGAGCTTCAGGAAATCCATGGGCGAAGGATATAAAGGGCCAGGGGGTGCCCAGTAGTGTAAATTTATGTGTATTTCGTCCGAAAATTTTATACATATTAAATCCGGCCTCCTCTGAATTGGGTCTTGTCACTTTTGATCACCTTTGTATTTTTATATAAGCTTCGCCATTGAGGAAAACCACTTGCACTTCATGATGGTTTTTTTAAAACCCTCATAAACCTAGGCAATTCGCTAGCGCATTGATAGCAATTTTGACAAAGAATTCAATATTTCGCTTAGGTAGCAAGTGAATTCATCCATTTATTTCTACATCTTTTGAACTTTATTGCTTTTAATTTTGTTTTCAAATTTGTTATTTTCTAACATGATTAAGTTTTTTAAAATGAGTTTGAGGGTGACTCTTCAGCCAGTTGTTAAAGATATTTTTATTTTTGAAAAATGAACATAAAGCGTGAGAACATTCCAAACGGGTCATTTAAGCATCCATGGCCAAAACCTTCGTGTACCATGTTTTGGTGGCGTTATCGATCGTAGTTACTTGACGTTTAATTATGTCTATTAACTAAATTGGTCTCTATTCCTCGTTAACAAAGTATAAAAATCATAGTTCGCGACACAAATTATAAAATTCATACTCGTCTCAATAATGGTTTTTGAAATCCCAATGTAAAAAAAAAAATCACAGATATTAAATAAGACTAGTATTATGCCCGCGCACTTCGCTGCGCAAATACAATTCTGAAAAAACACGGCAGCGTATTGCATTCTAATTTGGCTAAATTTCATAAAGCATGTCTCTTTCTCGCTCTCATTCTCATAAGAGACAGCTTTTGAAAGTAAATTTAAGATTTAACAATCAAAATTACAATTTTTGTTTTTTTTTACCACCCACATATGTTTTTATGTTTATTTTGTTCATACAATCATTCAAGCTTAACTTTCTTAGTATAATATAATGATTTTAGAATTTATATTTATATTATAGTCATTTTGCAATTGATCTAGACGGTTACTTTGTCTTTTTAATTGAAATCATATAAGGGTGAGGAGCTTCAAAACAACTCACATTTTTTTTTTGAACATACAAACGGGACATTTTATTCATTCCAAATTTCACCACAACGAAAACCGCCCGGAGCCCATTTAGCGAGAGGACTACCTGGGCACAAAGAAAATTACATCCAAAAATTACATCCAAATAATACATACCAAACCCAAACAAACAGACTTTGGTATACATCGTCTGCCTCTTATTCTTAACCGTTATCAAAACAACTCACATGATAGTAATGAATGTGATAATTCAAATACATTAATAAGTCTCTAAATTGATTATATAGTTATAGTACAAGTGCATAATGCAATAAGGGGTATTATGGAGAGCTTTTACATGACATATCTATGGTAAAGCATGAGTCTCTTGATATCCCATCTTAAAATGGGTGTAAAATTACTTTTCTAGACATGTCTTCTTCTTAATAAGGTAACATAGAAACATAGATATCAACTTCTAACCCAAACATCAATTTTTTTAACAATGTAAAAAAAATGTTAACAAATAAAACTATGACCCACTATCATAACCTAACATAACATAAAGTACACAATACAAATGATATACATTTATCATGACCAAATTGCTAGAAGAGCCATTAACCCAGCCCCTAGAAACAATGCAATATAAGACACAACTTGCAGCCTACCATTGCATTTCATCTTCTTGCTCATGAAATCAGCAGCAATTAAGTCAACCAAAGCCATGTAAATCAAGATCCCACCTGACATAGCATCAAGGAACCCTTCAATAACAAGACCTCTTGGGCTGTTAGGATTGTAATACGAGGAGATAACCGCGCCTATAGCGACCCCTAAAGGGGTCGTTATAGCGAAAAAGCATGCCATTATGGTTGAATGAAGGGCTGTGAGCTTTGCCTGCGAGATGCACCCGCCTAGTGCAAACCCTTCAAAAAGTTGATGGAATAATAAGGCACCGAGTAAGGGTCTGACGGTGCATGGACTTTGTGAAACGCCTAGTGATAGTCCGATCAAGATGGAATGCGATAGGATCCCGAGTTCCAATACCTGTCAAATGTGAATTATGTTAATGTGAATCATTTGCAATGAGTCTTTGGCATTCCGAATAGTTATACTTTGTTTTCTTTTCAATGTAACGCTCTTTTTTTCATGGAAATGAAAAAAAAGAACGTTATAGATTTACATGGACAACCAAAGCCCCGTTTATGGCTGTGCACATATAATGTATATATGTGTGGCCCTCGGGGGGGCAAGAGTAAAGTTGCACTAATTTTAACGTTATTTTACTAATTTCATGAAAATAACGTTAGAAACGACGGATGGTTAATCATGCATCATGTGGTGGCGTTGATAGCCATAACACAAGGGGTTACATGCACCAATCGGGCTTGTCCCGATTGCTAAGTGTTATGTGCCTTATGTCCAAGGCTTGATACAAAACCACTATCGAGCCGAGGGTCTCACTGGAAGCAGCCTCTGTATTCCCACAGGGTAGAGGTAAGGCTGTCTACATCTTACCCTACCTTAGCATTGCTATTGGTGGGATTAACTGAGTATGATGATGATATATGGGACAACCAAAACCGTCGCAAGACAATTTGCGACGGATTTAGGGATAGAAAATAGATGGTTGGGTTATGCCAAACCACAATAACTTTTTAATCTTTTTTTAGCTTAATAAATAATAAGATCTTTGAAAAACGACTTAAAGAGGTTTTATGCATTTGAATACACTTTGGTGACTTTCGCCCCATTTTGCCAGCTAAACCCTAGAACCATTAATTTCATTTTACCTGCGAAACAACGACACGTCGAGCATCTCCTTCGTCATCATCATTACTACCATGCGAGTGCATATGGATATCCGAATGCGCAGTTATATCTTTATGATTAGGACTTTGATGTGCAGCATGAGCATGGATCCCCACAATGTGAATCCCACCACCATCTACTTCCCTATACACCTCAGGATTCTCATTCACCACCTGAGGAACATCTTGGACCTGTGTTCTTTGTTTACTCTCATAATACTGAGTGCTAATAAAGTCAACAAGCAAAGTCATCAACGCAGCCATCATAGCGATAAAGCCCGAAAAAGGAAACTGGGACCAAGGGGATTTTGGGAGGCACGGGTGTGTTAACGCCTCTGTGGCGTCAGGTAGCATGTGCACTAAACCGGTGGCTAGAATCACACCGGCCCCAAAGGCTTTGATGCCAAAAAACAGATTGGAATCAGTTTTAAAGAAGCCATAGTATTTGCTGACCAATGGGAAGGCGACACCTAGGACTCCAGCGACAAAGATGGTGGCAATGGCCACAAATTTGAGGATGAGAGCGGCTTTTTCGTCGTGGCATGGGTCGAATTTGGGTGAGCCAGTGCAGCTAGTTGCTGATATGGATTCATGTAAGTTCCTGAAAAGGGATCCTTTTTAGGATATAAAAATAGTTGGTAAGTAAAGATATTGCATTATTGGATAATCTTGAAAGTTAAAATAAGATGTGAGCAAACATTAGCTATAGGGGTTAAACATGATCTTGTGGGTGGCAAATATCCAAATAACATGCTAAAGATCATAACTTTCATAATATTACAACTAATACAGAATTTAAATGATTGCTGCTAAATACTTCACCTGCAGCGAAGAGGTGAAGACACATTCGCTGACCACCGACAGAACACCGGTGGATAGCAAAAAATCACCAACGAGGCGACAACATATCACCAACGCATACATTGCGGACGGGTTACCTACAAACATTAATGGTTGCTTGTTGGTGTTGCTTGTTTCACCAAAAGTCATATGATGGAAATCTTTAGATATTTTGTTATTTCTAATAAAGTTGGAAACTTTGTACAACTTCTTTGTGACGGTATAAAGAAGATTAACATGGACCATTGTTACACCCTAGGTAAATCCCACATCGATCGTGACCAGAAATTCTAGGTTCATATGGAATGAACCGTCTCTTAAACCACCAATGTGTTTTGGGCGCATTTGTTGTGATCTCCTTCGAAGTAATCACTATGGAAACCAAAAACAAATCCGTGAATTACTGGATGGGTAACCCATCGGGGGCCTAGGGGACACTATTGGTGGTACATTCTTGGAAACAAAAAAAAAAACTACATTGCCGCTTGTTTCACCGACGGATCACGCATCGATCTACACACACACCTAGCTCGAGTACATCCAAAATAAGAAGAGAAATCAAGAACAACTTGAAGTAAAGCAATGGAAGAAGAGCTAAAGAAACAACCCAAATATAGATGGACAAAGGAGAAAACATGGCGGTTAGGACCCCAGGTTCCTACATTCGCGCAATCAACGATTAATAGCTACCAATTATCCATCAAAGGCGAATCACAATCCAGGATTAGCAACCCGGAAACGATAGTTTTGAAACAATTTTTTTTTTTCAAAGAAACATGGGACAAATTACATAAGGATGACAGGTAGGCGGGCAACAAGCTCCGCCACCATTTGTTAAACCTAATTATCAACTTTGTGCAGTGAACATTAACCCATTTGTTGAACAAGAATCATATTATCATTAGTTTTTTTAGCAAATTACATCACCAAACTGATATTCTAACCACTCCTAATATTCAATCACAATAACATAATAATATGTTTCAAAACCTTCAAAATAAATCAAAAACAAATTCATCAAAAAACATAAAAGATTAAAAGGGTTATTAAATCACCTGAAGAAACCCACACATCCCCTTGAAATCTCTCCAAATTCAACAACATGTAGAACTCCTGAACCACAATTCAAAAATGCCATTAAACCTCAAACACAACAAAACCAATCATATATATATAAACATAATATAGATAGATAGAAACCTCGAGCACCCACATGGTGAGGAATTACAAGATTAAAATATTAGGCTTATGTAGAAACCAATGATCAATATAATTTATTGATCAAGGTTTGTTCAACAATATGATGATGATGATGAAATGATGATATAACATACACGGGTCTTTAGTTGTTGATGAATCTTAGAATTTATGGATGCATGTTAGTCTGTTGGATATGATCAGGAAAAATGTCGACATCATTACACTATCGGTGAAATTTTGCAAGGAAAAAGTCTAAAGATTTTAATGAAGTTGGAGATAAACGGTGTCGACACCATCTATGGGTTATAGATTTCTTTCTATTTGTACTGTTCGGTTAGTTTCTTTCATGGTCCTTCAAGTTTGGTTGTTTGTGAAACTTTGAACTTAGCTTTTTTGATTGATTCTTTCTTTTGTTGACTTGTGTTGTAAACGATTCTTTTGTTGATTTGTGTTGTAAACAAATCGAATATTTGGTGAATAGTTTGTGAACCGTTTACGGGAAGTTCGTTTTATTCGTTCGTTTAGTTAATGAATGAACGTAAAAAAGAAATTTTGTCTGATTAGTTAAATGAATGATAATGAACAGAGGTCTCATATGTTCAGTTGTGTCTGTGAACATTCGATAATGAGTTCATGGACGTTGATTCATTTCTGATCGTTCATGTTCATTTGTTCGGTTGGTTTACAACCCTAGATGTAGTCTATAAAAATGAGGATAAAAAGTAGAATGAATTTATGCTATGTTGAACTACTAGTTGGGGTAAGTACCAACGTCTTTGAAGACCCCTCAGACATCTTTGAAGAACCCTTAGTCGTCCTTGAAGACCTCCCAGGCAACTTTTAAGACTCTGCAGTAAAATCCTTGCCACATGTCATGTTTTGATGCACCAGTAGTTGAGGGTCTTCAAATTCGCCTGAGGGGTCTTGGTTTCCGTGAGGCGTTTTTGTAGAGACTCTTCACTTGACTATTTTGGCTTTTCATCTAAATCAATGATTAAAACCGTGATTTTCCCTTTAGATTATATGAAAACCAATTAGGTGAAAGAATGACTCTCAAAGGAAATTCTAATGCACCTTGTTAGTAACTATAGACACGATTGTGACCAAGAGTTCCACACACAAGATCATGTGTCATGGCTTCATCAATCATCATGATTATAATTATGCCACATAGAAAATTCTCAAGTTTTTGCCACACCCTCGTCACACCCCTAATTTCGCGCATGTGACAAACTTCGTTTTCATGCCCAATAGTTTGTCACCTTTAGAAAATGTTTATTTTCTCATTTTGACACCACTTAGGCAACAATTTGGGTTCAAGCACCAGTCAAATCAACAACTCACCAGTCATCACAAACCTAACAATAAGAAAAATCTCAAACTCCTAACCTCGAGAATGATCCCTTGTAGGCTAAAGTCATGTAGAATTATCACATTGGCGATAGCTACGAAGATGTTGACCTTTTGAAGCAATTATTCAAGTACCTTGAAATTGGCTTTAATAGCGTATAATTATATGAAATAATAATTATAATCTCCAACTTGATCTCTTCATTAAACATAACAAGGTATAGATAGGTACAACCAGATCTCCTAATTGTATTCGTAATCGATTCCTAATTATACGTTGATAGGCTTTCTTTCTCAACTTGGGAACTACGGAGAACAATGGTTTCTACTTTCTAGTTTCTACCCTCTATGCATGTCCTGCTTTGATCATTGGGCTCTTCATATCCTTTAAGACTTGTTTACAAATACTTTTTCACCAATTTACTACTGATTTAAACATTAATTCTCTCGCTTAGTGCTTATTCGTTGTCTCTAGGCCTGTAAACGAACCGAACGAACATGAAAGAAGGCATATTCGTGTTTGTTCATTTAACTTGAACCGAACACGGATACATAATCGAACACATTTTTTTGTTCGTGTTCGTTCATTAAGAAAATTGTCATGTTTGTGTTCATTTATGTTTGTTCATTTAAAGCTTAAACGAACAGTTCATGAACGAACATAAACGGATGTTAACGAACATAAATGAACGTTTGATTCGTTTACAGGTCTAGTTCTCCCTCTAATTAATAGTTATTATTTTGCCGTTAAATAATAATAATAATAATAATAATAGTTATTATTTTTACATCACATGATGGATAATAAGGAAAACATGACAACACATATTTGGCACACAAATCAAAAGTGCAATGAAATGTATCTTCTAAGACCTATCGTAGTGGGGTTCTATTGGGCGCCATTTTTGTAAAATAAAGCCTCAAACACCATTACATAGGGGCTTTATATTTGCAAAAATGGTTTGGGCGTGAGACATATAGCGCCGGTTAGTATACATCCCCACCCAATCATAGCCTGCCACATCATACTCTCTCTCTCTCTATTATTATTTTATTATTTTTTTAATTTAAAAGATAAAATAAAATATTAATAAGGGCTTTATAAATAAAGCCCCACCACTACACCCCTTTTTCACTTTATCTCTTCATGCTAACTTAGCAGCAACGTGGACCAATCAGAAAGGGGGGCTTTATATACACTACATGGTCTAACAATAAAACATTTTGACAAAGTGGCTAAGTTTTAAAATAGAAAACATTAAAACACACTGTTGAATCAAAACAATAAATCGTTTGATTCGGATATTGAAAGAAGTTGGTAACTATTATGTTGTCTTGCCTATGACTGTCAACTACTACTTTAAAATGGAGTCAAAATTGATATGAAGGAAGAACTATACGACCAATTAACGACTAATTAAACATTTGGGTTGTAAAATGTAAATGCATCAAAGTTGAAGGACTGGTGGTGTTTTTAGTCAATTTTGAGTAACATATGATGACATCAACAGGAAACGTGGGGTTTTTAATAAAAGGACAGTTTGAACTAAAGATAAAAAAGATTATTTTTGGAAGAGATTCGAAAACATTGGGGGGATCGGGCCGGGTTGGTGTGTTGGGTTTTATGTATACTCTGAACTTTGAACTAGGTTATACATCACAAGTTTCCGAGATAAAAAAAAATCTAAAATGAGGTGATTAAATGTGTGTTATGATATAGCATAGAAATTAATGTACTATAATATAATATAAGAAAACAACAATTTTAATTATGTGAATAAGAATGAAAATGTACGTCTAGATGAGGAGTATAGGCAAAAACAACAATTGTAATTTGTACAAATTAGAGCAATAGACTGGGTTCAAAATAATGAAGACGGGGTTTTGGGTTTGAACCCCGATTTTTGCTTAAAATTCGACTCAACCCCGTCTTTTGTAGCCAACATAATAAAATATTGAGAAAATTTCTACCCAACCCTATCTTTTGTTCTAAACCCCGTCTATTTATCTTAACCCCATTTTTACACAATAACCCCATCTTTTGCTATTCGAATTTTATATATAATCTTCATAAAAATCAGCAGTTCCATCGCAAATTTCACACCCATCGACCACCACACCACCCAAACCTACCCAACCCCTAACCCAAACCATCCTTGTTCCTCTTCTTTCATAGCCGCGCCAAACCCTCCCTATTCTCCTTCTTCCCGGCATCGTTCCTCTTGACCACCCACTACGTAAAAATGGGCTATGGCCACACATATAATTAATGTAACATCGCAAAATTTTCAAATTTTAATACGTATATTATTATTTTTTTCATCATTCAAAAGGTGCCTAAGTTTTATTTTCCGACCACACAACTTATATATATATATATATATATAATATAATGATAATAATAATAATATTAAAAATAATTTTCAGATTTTATAAAAATAAATAAATTTAGTTTTATACAACACTCTAAACCAACAAACTCAAACCCAATATCCCTTTAAGCCCAAACCCCTTGTTCCTTTACATTTTCTGAAGCCCAACGATGCCAGCCCAGATCCATCCGGCCCACCTGAAATCTCGGCCCAAACCCCCCCTTTATTAATTTTAAAAAAAAAGGGACTGGATTGCTTATGACAGGTATCGAACCGGACCACCTCCACACACACACACGCGTCTACACCACCTGGACCACACCCTTTAGTTGGTATTAACCCAACTTTAAAAATATTTAAACACACTTTCGTCTCCTTTTCCTTCTTCCCTGTGGACGCGCAGCAGCAGCAGCTATGGCCAATAAATCCCATTTAGACTCAATCAATTCAGCTTATTTAACGCGTAATAATCAAGGGTTGACTCGGAGACTTGATTATCGGCCATCATCAAGTCAACACACGAACAATCACAATCAATTGTTTCCATTTTTATGAAGAACGCGTCAAACATTAAAGAACTCGGTCAAATCTTGCCAAATCGTATACCGAAGCATAACACTATAAATTGAACCTCTGAATACGATCACAACTCGCCATTTCATCTTCCTCCACCTCTATTTCTTCATAACTATACGCTGTTCTTGCTCCACGATCGCGTTTTTTACTTTTGGCTTGACTAACCAATCGAGCTCGATTCCACATTGTAAGTATGAATTTTTGGATGGGTTTTAATCTTCGGCATCAACACATCAATAACCCTAAGCTTAATCGGGTTATTGATGTGTGAATCGTCCAATTGCAAAATCTAGGGCTTATTCTTATTAATTTGGGGAAGAACTCGATTTTTTATTCGATATATAAATTAAACGAACTGAACCAAACACAACCACTGGTCTGGACCAAGTGGTTGTGTCTGCTGCCTTTAAAACAAGCCCACGCGAGTTCGATCCTTGGCAACAGCATGTTTCTCTTCTTTTTTTTTACATTCAAGCTTATATATATATATATATAACTAATAGTATTTTAAAAATTTGTTTTAAAATACTAAAACCACTTTATAAATCCTACAAAAATTATTTTAACTCATTCTGATGAAAAAGCTCAACTTACAATTTTTAGTTTTCTGAAATTATTTATTTAAAATTTATAATAATTAAATCAAATTTATTCTATTTTATTTATAAAAATCTATAAAAATATCAAAACGATCTTATAAAATTTCACAAAAATTATTCTAAGTTTTTATAACAATAAACTTTTCTGAAATGATTTTTATTTCAGAAAAAGCATTTATTTAATATTTTTAATCAATTTTTGTTAGTTTTAATCATAATTAAATCATAATAAATCCAATTTTTAACATTTTTGCACCAAAATTTTATAGAAATTATTTCTGATTATTTGTAACAGAAATATAATTTTTAAACTAATAATTCTTTAATTTTAGTATTTTTAAATATTAAAGTAATGTCCTTTTTCACCCTAAAATAATAAACAAATTACAGTATACCTGAAGTAAATATCATTAACTTATTTAATGGTGATAACATGGAATTACTTAGAAGGTAAATATGTACCTATTAGGAGACTGGATAAGGTCATGATTAACAGCAACATCATCAACTCCCCGCTCTTTCAGAACCTGACAGCATGAACAGCAATAACACAAACACAATTACACAAATGGCAAACAAATCGGTTATTTATCTTAATATATAAAATATGAACGCGTAATTAGTGAAAAAACACAGTGCATTATTTCATGAGGCATTTTAGCCATTATTTTATAAAAGAAATAAATGAGATCTTTCATTTTTTTCTTTGTTCAGTACATAGTAAAGTTCATGAATTGATTGTTTAAACAATGACAGCTGCAGTCCTTACCAGTCCTTACCAATTCTCGGAGGTGCTGGATCTACCATCTCTACAGAAGATCCAGTGGATTCCTCATCAGAGGAAACGACAAAACAAGGGTTTACCCCCGCATGACGAACAGAAGATATAGGGTCAGGGTTTATAGGATGCTCACGTGAAAACAGAAGGACGGTTGGCTTGAACTCCAGATAGGGAAAATAAAATCGACCCACCATCTCGTCGATCACGGACATCCTACCACCCGCAGGATCCCTCCACTCAAGCGGGGCCTTATCCCTCAGCAAGAACGCTTCAAACTTCGACATTCCTGAGCCCAAAAACACAACTTTATTGGGTACACATAAAAAAAAAAAAAGAAAAAAGAAAAAAAGAGAAAGAAGAGAGAGGTCAGGAAAATGAAAATGAAAGAAGCTTACCAGGGACGGTAACCACAGGCTCTTTCCCTTCAACAATCTGAACCCTACTCATTCCCAGCAAAGCCAACATGGCTTCAGAACACATACCCGTGTCAAACGGGGAAGCACGGGCCACCAGCTCTTTAAACCACTCCTGGTCCCGAAAACCCTCCATCACAAGGTGATCACCCACCCTTTGACGCTCAGCAACAACTTTCCACGGCATGTCCACCGGAATCACCCCCCTCTTAACATAGAAAAATTTCTCTTTCCAGTCATGAAGGGACTTCGGAGCAGTGGTCCCACAGGGAGGGACTTGAGGACGAGGGACAAAGTTGAACCAGGAACCCTCCATGTTCAACAAATAAAAGACATTGAACCGTTCGAACGACGGTTCAATATCCAAAGCACGACAACAAGCTTCAAAGTGCACCAGACGAAGCATCCCAAACCCACTGACCTGGGTAACATGGACGCCATATTTCACCAAGGTATCCACCTGGAACTTGGTGGCAGGTAGCCGAAACCCACATAGGGCAAGGTGAGCCCCATACAGACTCATCTTCCCGGGGGGAGGAGCCAAAGCAGTGCCCTTGTTTGACGGCAACTCCACCTCCCACGAAGGATCGAACTCCATTGCCTTGACAAATTTGGCAAAACTCTTCTCACCCCATTTACAGGTGGTGTTGTGAATCAGCTTCTTGGACTTCTCGGTGGCCTTACCAGGGTTACCACCAACGTCGGAACCCTCAGACATAATGCAAAATATATGTAAAAAAGAAAAAGGAAATTTTTTCGAAGGATCACCGGAAAACTTGAAGATTAACCGGAGAAGATGAGAGAAATGGAGAAGAAAATTATGAGACGAAAGAAAGATAAGAAGGAATTTGAAAAACCTCCTCGGGTATTTATACCCATCGCATTTAATGCGACAGAAACAGCTGGCAGATGACCCTTCATCTTGCCAGGGAAGGACACATCTGGACGCAACACGTGGCATAACAGCTGGAGGAGCAGTCACTCGTCAGCACGTGAGGACACGCGTCTGCCCAAAAGGACGACTTCTCACCTGCCCAACGTCAGCAATCAGACTGACAGGCTGCACCACTCGCGCGCGTGTACGGCCACTCGCCTAACACACGATGGATAACTCCCCACCCACGTGCTGACGTGACTGACAACTGTGCAGACATCCTTTCTGCACTCTGACACGTCCACCAAACCGCCTCACCTTCCCAAGCACGTTTCCTAAATACAAGGAGACCCTTCAAAATTCAAAAATTAATTATAAAGGTAACGTACTTAGTACACCAATTAATACCAAGCCATTATGACTGCCACGTCATCTTCTGCCGCTGTCCCAGTGCCACGTCACCACTTGGCGATGGGTTGACGTAAAATCCAAAAGACGTTCTCCGCCGGATTTTACCTTGTCGATGGGTTGACGTAAAATCCAAAGGACGTTCTCCGCCGGATTTTACCTTGTCACACCCTAAGTGCCACGTCATCACTTGGCGATGGGTTGACGTAAAATCCAAAGGACGTTCTCCGCCGGATTTTACCTTTTCACACCCTAAGTGCCACGTCATCACTTGGCGATGGGTTGACGTAAAATCCAAAGGACGTTCTCCGCCGGATTTTACCTTTTCACACCCTAAGTGCCACGTCATCACTTGGCGATGGGTTGACGTAAAATCCAAAAGACGTTCTCCGCCGGATTTTACCTGTTTAACACCCTAAATGCCACGTCATCACTTGGCGATGGGTTGACGTAAAATCCAAAAGACGTTGTCCGCCGGATTTTACTTTTTTAAACACCCTAAAAGGCAACTGTTTTACAAAAGAGCCATGTACAAAGATAATGGGACGCCAATATCTTTTCACATGACACAAGAGTTGCAACGCGCACTCTTTCGCTCAAAATGAAGCAGTTCCCCCATTACAACAACAAAAGGGAGTACAAAGGACACATTTTAGTCCAGCGCCCCACCAGCCCTCTAAGCAAGAACAGGAGACACCCTGGACTTGGGGGACTTGAAGGGGTAGGGTACCGCTTTAAGGCGCACCCCACCCGCCATTCAAAAAAGCCTCCGCGGGAAGTTCTAACACCCGCGGGAAGAATCACTTCCAGGAACACCACAGCGCCAAAGGCGCAGGGGCACCGATTGGCAACACCCAAAGACATCCCCCCTGGACACCAACTTGCTTCCTCCCGTCAGATGTCAGGTGACAAGTGGTCAGCCGTCTGACAGCTGACGCCCCTGCACACCATCCACAGCACGCCACGTGTGTGGAGGACGAAGAACCTCCCAACCTGCCAACCACGAGGTGACACGTGGTCCGATCAGAAGAGGCCCTCCCCAACTTGGATCACTTTATCTAACCAAGGGTTAGGATCCAACTAAGTGGGCCTACCAACCAACCGGCCCGGTCCCTAGGCCCGGCCCATTAAAGGATGGATGGGCTCCAGAATCCTCGGCCCATGCATCTCCTATAAAAGGAGGACTTGACCTCCTTTCTCTCCACGTTGAATACCAGCCAATAAGAACGAACACACTTGTATTTCCACTTGTATCATTGTTCATACTATTCATTAATAGAGATCATCTTTCACAGTGGACGTAGATCTTATAAGATCGAACCACTTATATCTTTGTCTATCGTGTATGATTGCTTGCCATTCGTGTATACAACCATAGACCAACCATCGTTGTGAGCCAAGGATTATACCCTGCTGCGAACACGAGTCGTTACCTCAAATACTACCCTACATCTACCCCTTTTATACTCGTTGTTTCTTCAGTTATAAATAGAATTAAAATTCTATTTTAAGGAAAATAATTTTGTAAAAATTATTTTTATACTTTAAACACATTCTTGTGACTATCTTAGATTTAAAACTTATAAAAAAAAAATTTTGGTTATTTATTTACTAAATTTCTCTCAATTGTCGAATATTTTTAATAATAATCAAACAAGCATTTATCCCCAAATTCGAAGCCCTAGAACGTATACATTTGTAGACTAGATAGACTTAGACATATTTATTACCTTATTATAGGGTGATACTTGACACATTTGGGCGACACACTATTTTCAAGAGATAACATTTTGCTAAGGTGAGTTTACATAGCCCCTTTTCTCTATTTTTACTATTTTTGGGGTGAAACATGTTTAAACATTTTATACTATCATATTTACTTGTGATTCAATTACAACATCATTCTATCATTTGACTGTAACAAAAAGACACAGTACAATCATTAACAATGATCAAGCCGCCTGTTTAGATTATAGCGCTATAGGTCTGACAAACCCATCCCCCGCATAAATTCAGGGATGATCGATAACAGTAATAACATTTAACTAACTTGCGAGTTAGTCAACAGTCGACACAAGGTTTGGTTGTACAAAGACGCATTGTTACATGTCGGTATCATACTCTATCATCATACAACTTTGAATGTTGTACAAACTATTGTTATCAATTATATTCAAAAACCTATGTATTCTCACCAACTTTTGTTGACCCAAAATATTTTCAACTTAACATGTTTCAGGTTCTACTTGCTTGAAGAATTGCTTGAAGATATGTGCATAGTTTTATTCAACTTGATGTACGAATTCTTGTAGATCAATTGTATGTAATTTATTTAAATCAATTAATGAAATTTATTGTTCACCAAACAATCATCAATACGTGACATCCCGATGTTTCCGCCATCGGTTGGGGTGTTACAATTAAGTCGCCGTCCCAGTGGGTAGTAATAGATTAGATATGTCTTAATGGACTTAATGGATCATAATGGGCATTAGTGCATCATAATATATATTAATTAATCATATCGGTCCTCCTGGATCACAATAGACGATAGTTGATCATATATGTCTTAATGAATCATCTTGGGCTTTAATGGATGTCAATGGACATTAGTAGATCATATTTGTCTTAATGGCTCATATTGAGCCTTGATTGATCACAAAAGACAATAGTAGAGACTACATGTGTAAATGGACCATATTGGGCCTTGATGGATTATAATGGACAATACTAGATCATAAATGTTTGTCTTAATGGACAATAATAGATCATGCATGTCTTAATTGATAATATTAGGCCTTAATGGTTCACAATGAACAACAGTAGATAATATATGTCTTAATATATCATATTGATCCTTAAAGGATCACAATGGACAATAATATATCATATTAAACTTAATGGGCAATATTGGGCCTTAATGGATCCCAATAGGTAGTAGTAGATCAGATATGTCTTAATGAATCATAATGGGCCTTAATGGATCATAATGGGTATTAGTACTTCATAATATGTATAAATTGATTATATCGGTCATCAATGGATCACAATGGACGATAGTTGATCAAATATGTCTTAATGAATCATATTGGCCCTTAATGGATCACAATGGACAGTAGTATATCATATTTGTCTTAATGGCTTATATTGGGCCTTAATCGATCAAAAAAGACAATAGTAGATAATACATGTGTAAATGGAGCATATTGGGCCTTAATGGATTAGGGTGGGCCGGGTGGTCCATGATGGCCACCTATCACACCCGTGATTGAATCGGAATGTGATGGTCATCACGTATGGCAACGGTCTGATGACCGTTAGCTAGCCGTTTTAAAAGAAAAGTTTTTTTTTTTTTTAATAATTAAACTCTCTATATAACCTCATTTTTTTCAACCAAAATTAATACCACAACAATCAAACAATATCTCCAACAATCAAACAAACCTCAATCAAAAGAAATTCAATCTAAAAAATAATAAGAAATGGAAGGATCGAGCAAGAAACAATCAGCTAGGAAGCGACAGTTTAAACCAAAGGTTCAGTCTAATTTAGGCGAACCGGCTAGGTTTCGTCAAGACGCACCACCAACCCCACAACGGCACAACCTACACACCAAGCGTCTCAAACCCAACATATGCCCACCCCACTCTTTCAAAACCATGGTTTTCAAAACCTTATGTATCAAACCCAACAATTTTTGCTTCCAAACCAATATCCACTACACTACTCCCAACCAAACATGCCAACCCAAGTCGCATCTAGGGTGTTCCAAGTAGCTCCCGATCCGATTGATGAGCCAATATTTGACAGTTTTGGGATTCGCCAACCATACCAAAATACCCCGTATCGTAACCCGGTTCCGAGCATAGATTCGGATGGAGAAGAAGAAGAAGAAGAAGAAGAAGGAGAAGGAGAAGGAGAAGGAGGAGGAGGAGGAGGCAAGGGGAGGAGGAGGAGGAGGAGGAGGGGGAGAAGGAGAAGAAGAAGAAGGAATAAATATAGTGATAATTTGATTCTTCGTCGCCGTAGTAAATAGGTAGTAAATAGGAGAGAATAGAATTTCTTTCTTCGTCTTAAAAAAAAATAGGAGGAAGCTGTGACACGTTCACTAAAAAAAAATCCTTTTACAAATACAGATACACCTAATACATCGAAACTCATTGCCCATGGATAAAGAAAAACCGTTTCCACATCAAAAACAACAAAAACTAGAGCAAACATATAATAGCGGATTCTAAACTGTAACCAAGCGTCACTTATTGGTTCTATACCTGATTCATAACTAGAAAGTTTCTCCGGCCCTTTGCTACTCGGAGCTAAAAATCCCGAAATGAAAAATACCAAAATAGGAGATTGAGAAAAAAGAGTGGATAGCTAGGAACACTAAGGTACACAAAGGGTTCGTAATAGAGATTATTTAAGTGTATTTCTCTGTGTATAAAAAGAATTAAGGGCTTTAAATTAGTAGAAATGATCAAGGAATACTTCCCACGATTCCGATCCAGAGTATACTTCTATTCATCGATTAAGTAAATAACTATCAAGAACGAAGTAATCCTTTAACTTTGTTTAAGGTCCCCTTTTTTGAGAAAGGAGAATAGGAACGAAAAAAAACTAAATGGAATTGCACTAGAAAAAAGAGATTCTTTTCTTTCTCTATATAGAGATAGAATTCTTATCATGATTCGCGAACTAATGCAACGTCTCCCCTGAAAAACATCGGCGCGCGTGTAAACGAGGTGCTCTACCAACTGAGCTACAGCCCTTAGTGCTTGTAATACATATTTTATTATGTAGATAATTTCTTGTCAAGATGAATATTCTCAAGATGACTATTCCATGATCCAAGATCGTATTGATCGGTATTGCTTCTAAGTAATATGATATTTATAATCCATCGACGGGAGGAGTCCCCTTTGGTTTTCTTTGTTAAGATAAATGACCTACTTAACTCAGCGGTTAGAGTATTGCTTTCATACGGCGGGAGTCATTGGTTCAAATCCAATAGTAGGTAGAACTTATTAGATACTGCGGTCAATGGTATCTAATAAGTTTTTATACCCATTTTATTTTAGAAATTTTGATTTTGTATCTTTTCTGTTTCTTTTTCGTTGCATCAAAATATGATTGCGCTTGATTGTATTTAATCGACAGAATCAAGTCAAACAAAACAACCAAATATAGGGTGTATAAATCGATGTTGGACGCACTGACTGGTTATGAAATGGCATTGATAGCCTCTACTCGTGTCCTAGCTCGTCAGAGAGCTAGATTTGCCTCGATTGTTTGTCTCTTTCCTTCAGCTTTTCTCAAAGCAGCTTCCGCTATTTCAAGAGTTTGCTGAGCTTCTTGTGGATCAATGTCACTACTTTTCTCTGCATCATTTACTAAAACAGTGATTTCATTATTACCTATTCTAGCAAAACCGCCCATCAGAGCCATCGTTAGCCATTGGTCGTTAAGGCGTATTCTCAAAATATCTATATCAGAAGAAGAAGAAGAGATAGAAATGCTGCCCCCACCACGGGCACGTGACAAAGGCAAAGGAAAAAATAAAACGTCCAATGTGAAAACGCCTTGGACGCAAGAGGAAGAAGTGGTTTTGACAAAGTCGTTTTTACATATTTCCGAGGACAAACACATCAGAAATCAACAACCAAAGAGACATGTTTTGGAATGGTGGTCGTTCTAAAAAACAATCTAAAACATCCGATTCGGGAAATTGTACACCATCAACTGATGGGTTGTCAAGCAATATTTTCGATATCAATTTGAATGATGAATTTTCCACCCCACCGACAACACAACACCCAAGAAAGCCGCGACTCGAAGGAAAAGCCAAAACCATTTCATACTTTGTTATACTACCAAGTTAAAGAATCATCTTTGGATTCATATAAATTATAATTCACAATTTATGTCATAGATAAACCGCTCGTTATGTATTTATATATTTTATTACAATTTTGTTTTATTTTCAATACTTTTAAGTATATTATCATGTGTTTGATTTGATGTTTGATTGTAATTTGATTATATAATTACAATTTTATTTTATTTTCAATACTTTAATTTAGTGTTTTCAAACAATCGGTCTACGTAGATGTTTGTGAGACTACCAGTGTACCATGCCATACATAATCGAAGATTGTTAATCCATTTTAACAATTTATATATTTTCTAGAGGTATAGACTAAGAAAGCCAAACAATCATGGATAAAAAAAAGGTTAACCACTTTTTTGTTAAACGCTACAGAATTCTTAATTATTATTTTTGATTCATTATGATATGGTAGCTCCTTTGGTTTTAACTTATAAAAATTAATTTAATGCAAAGATGTCTTTAAAAAGGGTGGGTGTTATAATGATCATCCACATCATAATCACTCTCCTCCCCCTTCAGCCCACTCCACACAAACAATGGCAGTGTTAACCGTATCACTCATGACTTTGTTCAGCTTATTGGCTTGTGTGATGGCAATTGCACTTGTTTATGGGTCTAGCACGGATTTCATGAATATGAACTCAGATGCCAGGTAAAATGAAACCTTAGATTTTAAATTTATACATACATATGTATATACGGTTTAAATACATGACATAATAAATAGTTAATAGTAAAGATTTAGTAATTATGAAATGATATTTTGAGATGGTATATTTTTACAAATATAAATAGAACATGAAGAGGTGAATAAAATAAACATGGAAAATTCTTAGACTTGTAAAGTTCTAACACACGGTACATTTAACTCTACTAGGCTATCTGTATACTAGATGTATAAAGTTATATTGGAAACCCTTGTTATAGTAAAAATTCTAGAAACTCTAACTTCCCCGAGTTTTTTAGAGCCTGAAAATTTTAAGGTATGTAATATACATGATTTTAAGCATTTTGAGCTAAAAAAATCAAAAAAGAGCCGAACACTTTTTTTTTTAAATAAATAAATTTTCGGGTAACACATTGTTAACACATGTTAATTTCTCTTAACATGTGTTACCCGAAAACTTATTATTTAAAAAAAAGAAGTGTTCGGCGCTTTTTTGATTTTCTTAACATTTCAAATAAATAAATTAAATTATATAACCTAAAAATCTAATACTTTTAAGCATTTAAAAAATAAATTAAATTATATAACCAGTTCTTCAAAAATGTTGATGTTCATAAAGAACAAATTAAATTATACAACCAAGAGTTAATCAAAGGTGTTTTTTTACCAAAAAGAAAAGAAAACAACCAGTTTAATCTTGTCTTTCTCTAAAACACCGGACCCAGGCCATACCTTAGATCCTCAACACACAAGGATATATATTAAAAATTTATTACATAAAGAATAAAAAGCAGTGGATTTTAACGTGAAACATAATTATATTTTTATACCAGTGATAGATAAACCTGCATGTATCATATAATATCGGAACTACAACCACCGTTAGAGCTGCAGGTCAACGGCGGCAACGCACAACCCATTGTCAACCCAACCAAACGACAACATTGTCCCAACGCTAGATTAGGCGAAATCGGAGATCAAGACCCCTACGATAATCACAGAAGAAACAAACCACAATAATGGAAATACCCATTAAAAGATTCAAAAGCAACCAAAATAACTTGTGAATTTATCCGGCTCAACGGACCATATTGACCGCCAAGGACTATGGGATCAAATGATTACCAATTATTTATGTATAGAATCAAAAATAAATTTTTTTATAGTGGTGTAATTTGACAACTTCAAAACTATTATTTTCAGAAAGGGAGCGTAAACTGTAAAAAGATGGGGTGCATTTAGCCCACCCCATCTAATAATTAGGGGTTGGAAAAATATTAAAATAATAAACATACCGTCGAATGAGTGATAAATTCAATATTATCGATCATTTGAAACTATAATGAATGAAAAGACATACTATGGATTGATCTTATGAAGAAAGCTCTTAAATATTGTGTGACACCCCAGAAAAATCCCACATCGGCCGTGGCCAGGAGAGATCCTTGGTTCATAAGTAATGTCTTACCTGGTGGTGAGAGGGGCCGGATGTTACATATTGGAGCTTTAAGAAGATAAATGGAGAAAAATGAAAAAAAACATGTATGTAGTCGGTTACTTGATTAAAAAAAAAAAGATTTTTGTTATTAATTTTCAATTAATGTGTCTTATTTGAAAATATGTTAAAAAATTGAAAAGAATAGGAGATGATGCCAAGTGTCACAAGGTATACGACCTAAAAATTGAAAAATCAAGAATGGAATGACATGTGACACAAGAGAGGTTTTGTTTATTAGTTGTTAAAGATATAGATATATATATGGGGGAGGTTATCTTGAGAACACTAACTATTGTGAGACCGTGAGAAGAAATGAAAAAATTAACCAAAAACAATTTTTTAATGCAAGCTCATTATAATTCTTTTTTTTTTTTTTTTTTTTTTGCAAAAGCACTCAAAAATAAACCTTTTACATATGTGTAAATGAAACAGTTTACACATGTATAACCAATAAATCTATACATGTGTAAAAACAATTTATTTTTGTATACGCTGAAATTTTTACGCGTAAATTATTGTTTTGAGATTGTATATTAATAATAAAGATAAATGCAAAAAGAAATTTTGAATTTGAATGGTTTTTTATGGCGTTCTCGTGGTTGGCATGAAATATATGTGTTCTCAAATTAACTCTCATGTGTGTGTGTATACTAGTTTATCCCCTTAAGCTGCTCGAGATAAACAATCTAATATAAAGGGACAAAATGTGTGTACCATAAAAGGAATAGTCCGTTTTTTCATATTTTTTTTTGTAAAGGATCATCACTCGATCATTCATAAAACCGACTTCTAATTCCATGTGCACCCCTTGCTCGAGTGAAGTCTAAGTACAATTTTGTTACTTCCGCAAGATACTCTAAAGCTACGATGTGAACCTGAAAAAAAAAACCAAATTGGTCTTAAATGATATGTCATGATGATGAGGATGATGATATGCGATTCTAATATGTAAAGTGAGCATATGTGAAAGAAGGACATACCTGTTCAATTTTTATTATGGATATACAATCAATCACATTCGATGGCACTAAATAAAACAATCAATAGGTAAGAACTAAGTAGTGAACCATTTTGAAGATAAATAAAAATGAACTGACTGCTATCGCCTAAAAAGATTGTAGGATGGTAACTTTTCATGTCTCCCGACTATTTTCTTTACTTGTAGATAATTTAATCAGTTGATTTCAAAGTACATACATTATAAACGATGTAAGAACCGTGCATGGTGGAGTGATTAGTTATCATTTATCAGCTAGATATTTACCTGGTATCTAAGAATCCCAAGCTACATCTAATCGGCTTAGCAACCTTTGTAATCAATGTTGCCACACCCTCAAATTCCACTATGGGGTTTATACTGCGAGACGCGTGACACACCAGGATCCCATAAACATTAGTTACAAGAATGACTCTAAATGCCCAAACAATTTAGTTCGTTTTCAAAAATTAGTTTAACGTTCATCCAAAAAGCTTAGATAATTGCGGAAGCGTAAACCAAACATAAACATTTTAAATCCTTGCGTAAACAACACACCTAAAACAAAACCAAGTAAACGTAATCAAAATATAAGTTTAATAAATTTTAAATTCCCATGACACAAATAACGCATGCCCTACGTGCTCCAAACCTGGTACACATAAGTACAAGTCACATACAAGCAAACAAAATCATCAAATAGGCTCATATACCTTATCTCCATAATCTACGTTTTGGGCAAATTATGAGTCATCGAAACGAATTTTAAAAGATACTTATCCAACATATTAAAGTCTTAAAATTTTACAAAACATGCCTACATGTTCAATACCCATGCCACTATTTTTATTTCGTTACAAAACCATGTTGAAAAATTATAAAAAAAAAATCATTTATCACAGCTAGGTTCTTAAACAAATCAGTTGCGATAGTTTCCAAGAAAAATTCTTAAAAATCGTAGATTCATCCAAACTGGATGAATCTACTTGGAAAAGGCATAAAATCCATGTATCTAGCTACTATCCAAAATCCGTGGTCTCAATCTTTGTAAATCTCAGGTTACGATCTTTCAAAGTCGACCCAAGTTCTAGGTCCGAAAATCAGATTTGACCTTTATTTTCATAAAATCATAAAAACACATCAAACGATATTCAAATCACACAAACTTGCATATTCTGAAAGTCTAAGATCATGAAAAACATCGTAGAACTAGGTAACGATCAAAACCAACATTTTAAGACTAAGATATATCACATACAAGTCGACACTATGAAACTGTCTAGTTTTAATCATGCATATAACTCAATATTAACGAACCCTAGATCCATAATATCGCATGATATTATCATAAACATGTATTACAATATTCCTACTTTGTAAATAATATCTCACACGATGAGGTTCATCATGAATTTTATCTTTTATAAACCTAAATAAATAATCATCATCATTAGTCATTAACAAGCAAGTTACATGCAACGTTTCATAATAATAACACATAAACATATTATTTACTATGTTAATCTTTTATTAAAACTCATGTTTATATTCTTTAAGTTCCATATTAGATTTGGACAAACAAGTTTTGGTGTTTTTAAAACATGATTAAAGAGATTAAAACATGAAAGATTGTTGTTATACCTTAAGCACTTCAAATAAACAATCCAAACACTTCCCAAGCTTCCCGAATGATGCTCTTAAGCCAAAGTAGGTGTTCGGGGTTTAGTTTTTCGAATATGAGGCTAGGGTTTTGAATACAATGAGTGTAATTATGAAAAAAAGGTTAAAATTCGATTTATAGTGATCTAAACCGACTTAGGCTGATCCGATCCCCCCCCCCCCCACACCCCGCGTACCATGAGGGGTGAGCCCTTTCTCCCCATGGTACGCGGCTGGTGGCTGGTGGACTAGGCCTTGGTCTTTTGGGCCGGGTCTAGTCCATTTATTTTATTTTGTTTTGCTTCTTATTTGGCCATTAAACCTCTAAACCAACACCACCACTAACCGACTCCATATTTTAATAGCCAAACTACCTTGTCGGTTCGTCGGTTGTTGGTTACAGATTCGGTAACGCATTTCGCTTAAATACACGTAATTACATAATAATTCATAAATAATTTCACATAATTGCAAATAATATCAAACAACTATTTCATAATTATTTGTTTTGTTATTTCACCAACGTTCGGGGTCCAAGACTCGTGTATGTGATCCAGTTATTCTCCGAATTACCGTATTTGCAGTTAGTAACCTATAATCATGTATTATGTGACCCACTTAACTAATCCTAGTCAAGTAAAGTGTTATGAATGTATGTACAAGTTACCTAGAGTTTAGTTAAAGTGTTATCCTGAAATTGCGGGGTATCACATTATCCCCAAGTTGAAAAGAATTCCGTCCCGAAATTCAATAAGCAAACCATGAAGCAAATGTACAAAGTGTGTAAAGTTCCCGGATGTCACATCATCCCCAAGTTAAAAGGACGTTCGACCCGAAATTCAGTTTAAGGTTTCCACTTTAGGTTTGGAGTTAGGTCCATACTGGTCCAGGTTCAGGAAATAAGTGTGGGTATTTAAGCCGCATCTGATCCATGCATTTCCAAGTGTATTACGGTCCTTGACGGGAACCCCAACGTACTTTAACAATGGGTATCTTGCTCTGTCTAAGTTTCTTGACACCGTGTTCTAAGATCTCTACCGGTTTTTCCACAAATAGCAACTGATCATCCACCTGGATTTCATCCAGTGGAACTACCAATGTCTCGTCTACCAGACATTTCTTAAGGTTGGATATGTGGAATACGTTATGCACCCCACTGAGTTTATGAGGTAAATTTAACATGTAAGCTACGAGACCAATCCTTTCCGTTACCTCGAAAGGTCCAACATATCACGGGTTTAACTTGCCCTGTGTTTCAAAATGGATCACGCCTTTCCAAATCTAGCGACCTGCAAAAGCGTGCTAGCGTGTGTCAGCCTAAAGCTAGTGGGTTCACAATTTAAGTAAGCAAAAGTAACGTTTCCACAAGTAACCAACCACCAGTTCCAATGCATGCAAGGGGTCGCTAACCCACACAATGTAACTAAACAAGAAGTACCGAGAACATGCAGAAGTTTATTTGCCTTAGCCCTAGTGTCTATCAACTAGGAAAAAGTAGCCAAAAGTTCACGCCCGTACCTCCAGCACTTCAGATGTGAGGCTGTTGCACAACCTATTAGCGATATCAACTAATACCCTGTTCGCCTCCATCGATTAACCCAGTAAAAAGTGAGGACATTGAAGTGATAGAGTTTCCCGTTTAGTTAACAAAGAACAAAAATGCGAAACTAGTAAAACCCGATTCACCTGAGGGAATAAACGAAGTCCCAAACCAGGAACTAAAAATTAAGTAATTCCAAAACCCGAGAATTAAGTTGTCTCAAAACCCGAGACACATGCTTTTGAGAAAAAAAGAGTAGTGAAACTCACCTTAGAGTGCGTTGAGCTAAATTCCAAATCACAAGTTATAGAGACCCGCTATCAACTCCCTATTATACATGTCACTATGTTAGTTCACGTCTATACACAACACACAACAAGACTCATTTGTCCAAGACATCCAATGATGTGAAAAGGTTTAAGTGACACCTAATGTAACTACATGCACAAGTGACCATACGACCTATTGGTGAATATTATGTTTACATGTCATCACATACTACATATATGATCCACACAAGTTTACACATAACTAAAGTCACATACATTTAAGGCCCTTCCCGATTAACAACGCTTAATAACTTATTTAGGGTTAAATTGAAAATTTTAGAACATCGACATAATTTCCGTAGGTTTGACAAAATAATATAAGGTTTACCAGCGTGTGTTGACAGTTCCATGCGTTTACAAGTTAGTTTCAAACCCCATTACCTTACAATGTTTTATACGAGAAATACGCATAAGCGTTTTATGAGATTTGCGCGTTCGGTTCTTTAGAATAGCTTGATCCTTCATCCGGCTCCAAAATAGCTCATGCCTAGGGTTGAACATCAACAATTAAACCTTTACACAACTAGACATGTCATAAGTTTTAAAACGGGTTTGTGATCGACACTAGATAAACCGAATTAGAGAGTTAAACATATGTTGGAAGAACATATGCGTAAGTGAACTTATAAGTGAACCATTTAATACTTATTTTCTTAACTAATTTTTGTATATTGCCGTTTAATAAAAACCATTTAATATTTTATTGGTTAAACTCATGTAATATTAAGTTTCCTAACCTGATAATAATAAAAAAAAAAAAACAGAAAATGTGTGATACACAAGTTTTTAAGAAATTCTTTACACTAAATGAAAATGTAAATCCTCTTTTTAATATACATTTTCATTTTTATTTACATGATTAAAATTGTTGCTTTATAATATTATAGTATATTAATTTCTATGGTACATCATAACACACATTTTATCACTTCATATTAGATTTGTTTATCTCGTGAAGTTTCCGGGATATAACCTAGTATATAATAAAGCGATTGAGTGAGGACACTTATCACTTGTGATGCCATTCCCACCATTGGACTCCCGTCTAAAATTTAGGTTATAAATAACCAAAGATTTATTAGTTTATAATATTTATCTTTATCTTTTACTATATAATAAATGAAAATCTTTATGATTATCTCATAGAGTTAATTGTCAATTTAGTCCCTGAGATTTGTCAAAAATTGCCACTTTCATCCAAATCTTTTTTTTTCGTCAATTTAGTCCCCGTGATTTCATTTTTTTTTTGTCATTTTAGTCCCTGAGGTTTGTCAAAAATTGTCATTTTCATCCCAATCTTGTTAGTTCACAGGGACTAAAATGACAAAAAAATGAAACCACAGGGACTAAATTGACAAAAAAAAAAGATTTGGATGAAAGTAGCAATTTTTGACAAACCTCAAGGACTAAATTGGCATTTAACTCTTATCTCATATATGAAATAATATTATTAAATCATAATTTCACGTTTATCTCTTATTTATTTACTATTTATTTCTTAACTAATTCTTTTTTATATTTTCGATTATTATAAACCATTTAATATTTTATTGCTCCAACCTCATGTAATATTAAATTTTCTAATAAAAAAAATGTTATGATACACAAGTTTTTAATGAATTGTTTACGCTAAATGAAACTTTATGTTTTCATTCAGAGTAGAGTAGACCAAAACCAGTCATTTTTAAAAAAGTTACACCTTTCAAGACCACCGTCTCAATCACCCGCTGCAATAATTGCTTCTGTCCCTTCTCCTTATCCAAACATGCAATCCCTTTTTAATATACATTTTAATTCTTATTCACATTATTAAAATTGTTTTTTTCTCATATTATAGTACATTAATTTATATTCTACATCATCACATACATTTTGTCAGTTCATATTAGATTTTTCTACACATGGAACCTCCTAGGATATAACCTAGTACGTGTATATAAAGGAAATGTGTTAGAACACATTTTATTAATGTATACATATGTGTATAAATGTTTGAATTTACAAAATAAATATTATATATATATATATATATATATATATATATATATATATTTGACAATATGCACATATGTATAATGGAAAATTAATAATATACGCTTATGTATATAAAAAAATTCTTATATATGTGCGTATAAGCTAAAAAAAATGCCTATTCAAAATGATTTTTAAGGCTCTCCATTAGTATTACTGTGCTCTTAGAATCCTTATATGTATATCTGGTATGATTTTCTCAAGAAATGTTTTCTTGTGTCAAATTTGTTGCAGGTGGCAGCAAGTGGCAATGGCACTTTTTTTCCTCCAGATTACTCATATATCCGTATGGAAATTCACCTCATTTATTACCTAATCATTTAAACAATTTGTTACTAAAGGGTTAATTTAGGATGTTAATAAGGGTAAACCTCAAATCTTCTTTTGAGACCCTCTATACAGCTCATATAATGTTAGGGGTGCAAACGAGTTGAGCCGCTCGTGAGCTACTTTAGTTCGACTCGGTTAAAAGCTCGAAACGAGTCGAGTCTTATCGAGCTCGAGCCGAGCTTGAGCCTAAAACAAAGCTCGTATATTTATTGAGCCCGAGCTCGAGCTTGACATGTGAAGCTCGTTAGGCTCGTCAAGCCTTATCGAGCCTTAGGGTAATAGTAGTTTTTTAATATTTAATAATATTTACCACTCATTTAAATTTGTTTAGTAAACGAGCCCGAGCTCAAGCTTCACTTATCGAGCTCAAGAGCCTAAACGAACTATTATTTATATTATTTTTATTTAATATATTAACTAATGGATAATAAATGGGCCAAGCTCGAGCTTGAAAAATTACTAATGAGCCGAGATCGAGCTTTGAAAACGAAGCTCAAATCAAGCCGAGCTCGAGCTCTAACAACTTAATCGAGCTCGACCTCAAGCCTGGTCGAGCTCGGCTCGTTTGCACCCCTATATAATGTTTTATAGACCGTGTCATATGAGCAGAAAAAAACTTATATGATGTATATAACCTTATATGGGCCATATACGTCTATGAGGTGTGAAAATAACTTGTTGAGATATTTGAATAGCGGGGACCTTAATTTATAGCCTATTGGTAAAAGTTCGAAGGTTAAAGTCTATTTTAAGAAAAAGTGAAATACTTAAGAGTATGCTTACAAAGTTACCATTTCCAAAACCAATTAAAAAAAGAAATAAATATGATTTAACCTAATCTATTAAATACCTAATCTACTAAATCTAAATATTAAACCTTTATTATTTTATCTCTCGTGTTTCCTCCCATAACTTTTAAATGTTAATATCTTTTATATACGAGATTTTTTAAAGAAAAAAATTACACCAAATTAACGAGCGTTTTATTATCTTTCCAACAAGTACCATAGTGCTATATAAAAATTGGAGAAAAAAATGACTATTTTTTGTAACCCAACAAGTATTGTGCCAGGTATGGGATTAGTTTAAAAAAAATTGTGGGTTTGGGTCGGGTCTGGGATTAGGTGATACCCGACCCGATTACCCAAAACAACATACCCAAATACCCGAACTACATACCCGATCATATACCCACGAATTTTTTAACGCATCACATAATCCATAGACTAATGCGTTCGATATTTCAATAATTAACTTTTTTTTCTTATTTCATTATAGTTCTTTTTAGAATGATCGATTACAAACTTCCGAATTCATTTGTAATGGCACTAGATTTATACCCCGGCGCAGAGATTCGTTTTTTTTTTATATTTGAATATGATAACTTATGGCAGAGATTTGTTTAAAATAATAATAATAATAATAATATAATATTTTATTATGTTATATTAGATATTTCAACCCGGGACGCTCCCGGGATAAAAACTAGTATATATATATATATATATAGGATTTGGTTCAAATGAGAACCTTTTCCCAAATTGAGAATATATTGCATTATACATATATGTATAATTGCTATATACACATATGTATAAATGAAAAAAAAAATCAAAATTTTTTTTTCTTGCATTAAAATGTGCGATTAATGCAATATATATATACACACACACACACATACATATATATATTTTTGCCTTTATATGAAATGTGTGACACATAATGGTTCTTTCAGTTCTTAAATAGGGGGTTTGTTCTCTTAGGATCCCTACCATATATATATAAAATCCATTCCAAGTTAACTCTAACATTCGACTAACATAAAACGCCGCTCTCGAATCTGAAATATTAAAATATATATATATTAAATGTTTGTTTTAAGCATGTTTGGTTTTAGACTTGTAACAAAAAGAATTTTTTTTGAAGTTTCAATTATCCTTTGGATTATCCAAATCTGAATCCAAAATTTCAAATATCTGAAGAAATTTTGAATTCAGATTCTGATCCTAATATTGACTATCTGATATCCAAAAATCTGATAATCCGATTTTAAACACCCCTCTTTTAAATTACGTAAAATAGAAGTCAGCTACATTTTATTTCTAAGTTTGATACTCAATTTATAGTTTATTAATTACAAGTGATATTTGGTTATTAGCAATCAATGATATGTGGGATTTTATTTTATTTATTTTTAGTTCGTGAATTGTTCTCTAAAAGTTCAGTTTATCTGAAGCCCTAATATCAGCAATTAATGATATGTGGGATTTTATTTTATTGAAAATTTTTGGGAATTGATAGTGTTACCTTAACTTGTTATTTTAGTGTATAAATATATGTTTACCTTAACATGTCTTGATTTTGGCATTTAATAGATTTTGCTTTAAATAAAAACTATTGAAGTAGATAATCTATCAAAAACCGGTGAATACGTTTTTTTTTTCTTTTTCACATATGATTCTGTATCATATACATTTGTTAACTTGCATTGTTAGGCTTGGTTTTTCTACAAAGAATCAAGATGGATCCTGCGAATTGTTTTTATAGTTATCGTAATTTCGCTCGGAAGGTAATCTTGTTTTCCTTTATATATATTAGCATTGTAACTTGTCGACAATCATTTTTTCAATATCGTACGTTACCAATGGTATGTATATAACATGAAAAGAGAATCGCATAGTTGGTAACTGTGGTTTTACAATATTGCAGATTTGCAGTCTTGGTCCTAAATCTTCAATAATTACATAATCGATCCCGAGGGTTGCAAACTTCTTACTAACATGGTCCAAATATATTAATTTTGTTACCCTATTGGTCCCTGCCCCTAATAGTTATTTAAATTCTCTGTTAACTAGATATAAAATATCTATTTTACCCTTGAAAAAACAAATATCATAAATAATATTTGTTTTTTTATTTATAATATTTGTTTTTTTTATTTATAATATTTGTTTTTTATAAGGGCAAAATATACATTTTATATGTATTTAACAAGGAATTTTAACGACGGTTATGGGCAGGGATCAATAGGGTAACGAACTTAATACATTTAGACCATGTAAGTAGCAAGTTTGCAACCCTCAAAACCAACAGTGTAATTATTGAAGCCTTAGGACCAAGACCGTTATATTGTAAAATCACAGAGACCAACCATGCAATTCTCTCTAACATGAACATAAGATATTATGTGTCTTTGTTTGGAATTTGTTGTTTTTGCACCACAGATGATCAAGTTTCTAAAGATTCCTAAACCACATAAACAAAGTTAATTTGATTAGATGGTCGGGTTGGTGTTATGTCTAACTTTTTTTTACATGTACAGTTTTACTGTTTGTGGGTACATTGTTTTACAATTGTTCAAGTTGTCACCTGAAGAATCTTTAAAAGATCCTATATATTTTGCGCTAGTGAGACGTCAAAAAAGGTAAGAATCAAAGTCTTACATATATATGATGTTTTTTTTAAATCCTTCTTATATGGTCTCGGTCCCATTTGTAGGAAATGCGCTCACTTTTTACTAAAATAATAATAAAAATAATAACGAGACTTTCGTTATTCTTAGGTAATACAAAAGTAGAATATCGTATGCACCACTAAATAAAACAAATGTAAACTAGCGAGTTTATATACCGAATTCAATTCAATCCACGTCTTTAGTTGCTTCTTCAACAATCGTTCTTGTAGCGTCCTAGACTCAATTCTTCATTACTTGAGTTTTCAACCGTGATGCAACAATCAACAAATTAAAAGATTTGACGGTTTTGGTTAAGGACCGTGTTTGACACAGGGCCCTTAAACATATTGTGGACCTCCTCTCAGACTGCTTGTTTCTCAGGGTACAACAACCAGAGCAGTACGTGTACTGCCAGAGATGGTCTCGTGCTCGAGATGCCACCACGTGATTTGGTGTTTTAGAAATCTAGGAAAAATAAACGATGAAGTTAGTGATGGTGATGGTGAAAGAATCAGAGAGTACTCATCTTTAAATTATATATAACTTTCTGACAAAAGAATTTTATCTACTATCTCATTTGTCTCTTCTCTATTCCTTGTTTCAAAATGAATCAAAAGATTCTTTTATTCAAATAACCGTATTGTAACGAATTGAACCAGTACTGATCGAATTCTCATACTTAACAAACCGATCTGATATTGAATGACTTCTTGCAGCGTCGCAAAGACAAATTTTGCTAATATATATTTATACACATACACATACACATACATACATACATACATACATACATACATACATACATACATACATACATACATACATACATACATACATACATACATACATACATACATACATACATACATACATACATACATACATACATACATACATACATACATACATACATACATACATACATACATACATACATACATACATACATACATACATATATATATATAGGGATTGGATAAAATGAGAACTTCTCCTTATTGCGAACTTCTGTCATCCATTGATTTAGATATACCCAATGATCAAGATTTAATATAATGAAGGTAGTTTGTCAGTGAAATAAAAGTTTTTTTAAAAAAGAAAATGTAATCAAATGGCTATTTCCATCATTTTGTGGCTGACAAAAAAACATTCTATCTCTACCAATTTTTTCAAAAAGTGATAATCTCTCTCATCTCCCTTGAACTAAATTGGATTCAACTCACCATACATTAATGTAAACCTACACAAAATAAAAAGAGTTTAAAAGAAACATGCAACCATCATGTAAGACTAGAAAAACATAGAAATCTTAAACCAATAACAATTCATTTACATGGATTTACATAAGTGTGTAAAAAAACCCAATCTTCTTGACCAAACCGGTAACGCCATAGTTGAACTAAAATGTATAAAATAAATGAAAACATACTTATTCCTAGAGTTGTAGCAAAAATCATATACCTTTACATCGGTGTAACCTACCACGTCTTCCACCATACACCACTACTGCATGCATCTATTCCACCGACCCACACTACAAACAACCAACAATACCATAACATTTGACGCCCCACACCACACCAAAAAACATCACCAACATCCACTACACCTCGACATCCACCGCCACCAATAGCCGCAAAACACCACCATCTTTGTCGCCCAACAACTATCGTAAAACACCATCAGCAGCATCCCTAACTTTTGAACCACCAAACAAAGCCTACACCATCGCAGATCTACGATAGTCGTCGCCCACACCATACACCACCGTCGCAAACCCAAAGGCAAACCCATTAAATCCTCGACCTCGCTACATCAAACATTTACCACCATCTGCTTCGACACCAAACCAGGATCATCATCAAACCTTATTTTATGTCTCAATGAAAGTTTTTATCTAAAATCGAAGGTCTTTGTTGGCTTTTTTTACCATGACGAACCTAACCGATTCTAACAAAAAATGATAGCAGTACTAAAACCAATATTCATTTCATGGTTTTTGATCGACTTAGATAAATGTTGATATCCTCTTAGGTATATCTATTTCGGTTGCTATATCCAGTATTGTACCTAACAATATAGTAACGAACCAAACTCATACTTGTTTTATTTAATATTGATCAAACTCATAACACCAAGTCATTTTTTTATGCTTAGCATGTATATCTTATTAAATTTACCGTTATATAGAAAATCATTCAAAAAATATTTATATATACACGTTCCTTTTAAAATGTATTTATATATATATATATACACATTACTCTATATATTAAAAAGCCACGAGAATATATAAACAACATTTTTTGTTTTTTTTAATTCATTTTAGGAGTTAATATCATACATTGTGACAGACAAGCCAATATAAATTTTGTTGAAAACAGAGTCACATTCAAAATAGAGTGTTACTTTGGTATTGCAGTCTATATGACTGTTGATACCCTGATAAACCGAATTGATTTCTACCGAACAAATGTTTTTGAACGATATAAATCACGTGTTGATATGCATATAGTTATACCACAATTTTCATGAACACTTGATCAAATAATTAATATCAGAAATTATGAAAGGCTAACCGGGGTAAATTTTATTGAGAGCAGAGTCATATTCAAAATAAAGTGTTTCTTTGGTATCGTAATCTATATGAGTGTCAGTACCCTTATAAACCGAACCGATTTCTATCGAACAATTGTTTTCGATCTATATAAATCACCTGTTGATATTCTTTTGGTCATACCACAATTTATTTATTTTCCCCCTTTTGGTTAGTATACAGAGTGCCGGTATCATAACTAAACGAATCGATACCAACCAAATTCCCGTCAAGTTGCGCGGGGAATCCCGGCCCAACTCGTCGGCACATTCCTTTTAAAATTTACACATACACCCTTTAAAATCGAACTACGATGAATAGTGAATTAAAATTTGAAGTTTATATTTTTGTCTGTTAACAATTGTATTTTTTCCGAATAACCTTTTTTATGTTCCGATGAAAGTTTTATTTAAAATCGAAGGACTTTGTTGGCTTTCTACCATAACGAACCTTTGACTCTAACTAAATGATAGCGGTACCAGTACTGTCATTTATTTTCATGATTTTTATCAATGTAAAATAAATGTTGATATCTCTTAGACATATTTCTTTCTATTGCTATATTGAGTATTTGGACCGTACAAATGTTATAACCACCTGAACTCATACCGACCAAATGTCTTTTTATATTTTGGGGAGATTATGACCAATTTCGAAAGAACTCAGAAAATTAAGATAAAGATAATAATTTGGATTTCTACACAAATTATGTATTCACTACCAGCTTAACCTATTTGATGGTACTACCAATAATTAATCGGATTAAATGTGTAGAGCACTCAAGAACGAATCTCTGGATTGATTGAGAAAATCCAAAAACGTACCAATTATTCGCATATATTGACTTGTAAGTTGTAACCGTCAGTGTTTTTTGTCAACCAATTCTGTGTCTTATGTATCTATGTGTTTTCCTTTAAAAAATGTATCTATGTGTTTGTGAGTATATACACCCACATACAACCATCGGTTCTTTTTTTTTTTCTTTTTCAATGAATCCAATAGGATCATTTTAATTCAATCCACCATATCATGGCTTCGGCCCAATGCACCAATTAAAATTAAAACATAAGCCGAATTCGAATTAATGGCCCAATAGTAATTACTGAAACCAATTAATATGTTATATGTATATAACATTATTTATCTCCAGATTATAAAATCAAAACTGATACACACAGCAAATCTTATTAAAATAAAATGAGCATGCACTTCCGCATACAGTGGTGAAGCTTAAAAAAAAGTAGTGGCGAGGCCGAAAATTACGAGGCCCAAATTTTTTCCTATCAGATGGGGCTGGAAGATCAAATTGATGGGGCCGAACTCAATTCATATAAAAGTTACCTACGAAAATCATATACCTCCACCTCTTAGCCAAAAAAACAGAGATGGTCGGGACACCCCATGGCTCCCATTATCCTATGCCTCTGCCCGCATATGCTAACTCATTCTATATATAGTAAGATTTATTAGTCGACAAGCTAATCCAATACAACCAAAATATGTTGATAACACTAAAATCACCAACAATTTCCGCCCTCTAACACACAAGGAATCCTACTAGTTTCACATCTAAATATATCTTTCTATGTTAATGGATGTCACATCGAATTATGCAAATGTGAATTGCAATGTATTCATAATCAAGTATTCATTTTTTATTCAAAGGGCCAATATCACTTCTTTTATATAGGTTTGGGATCATTTATAAAACTAAATAAATGTATGTGAGAAGACATTGATTCATTCAATTACTTTATAGTTTTATGGTTCGTATGTAAACTGATAATGTTACATAAAATTCTTCACAGGTGAAATATAAATTATTCACATGTGAAGAAACACTGTTATTTTTTCTTTTATCCAAGATTACAATTGGTTTCTTACTTTTCCATTTGAAGACTTTTTTGGTTCTCAAATGAATTTTCTTCCTTTATACTAAAATATATCTATGTTTATTCTTTCATAACACTTGTAAGAAACACTAAAGATGTTATATTTATTAAATGATAGTAAATAAAAAAATAACTAATCAACTAACTTTGTCTACATTTATTTATTTAATAAAATGAATTGTTGTAAGCACGTGATTTTATTTACCATAAAATGTGTATATATGTTAGCTTTGTAACTTTCATATTTGCAATTTGCTTAGGGATACCATGGGGGGAGTTTCCGTTGTTACAGCGAGAATAATCTTTATTTCACTTGGCTGCCTGATGTTGGGAATAGTAGTTTTTGTGTTTGCCATCGATGGGTCTCCATTTCAGGCAAAAAATTTCACACCGTATGTAAATTTCCTTTTTTAGAGTGTGTCTAAACGTACACCCTCTTCTGAACATATCCTAATGTGAGAGGGGTACATTTGATAACATCTTGTTTTTTTTTTCATTCGTTTATGAATTAAACTGATATGTAAGTTGACCTTAATAAATGTTCACAGGAGCATCATAACATCGCTAGTTGACTCAACTATCCTTGTTGTGGTTTTCTCGGTATTTATTTACTTCTTTATATCTATTTTGTAATTTTTTTTATCTCTATTACAAGAGTACATGTACAATTCTTTTTTGTCAGGTATGGGTGGCGTATAAGGAATCAAGTTGGAAAATTGCTTTAGTTTGGATTCTTTTAAATACTTGTTCTCTAAGGTAAGTAGCAATTAACAAAACTACATGGTTTTTGCAGTTGATATGTTGATCTATATTTATATATTTTTCTTTCACAGCCTTGCAATGTGTGCATACATAGCACGCGAGTTGTTCTACCTCTCACCCGACCAACCTATTTTTCTGGTACTATTCAACAAAAGTAACAGGCAAGTTCAACAAATTTCCTTAATTAAGTCGTCTACTAAGTTTTGTGCTTGAGTTTTAGTCTTAGTAGATTTAAATGATTCAATTTATTTTCTCTATACGATTCGGGTCATAGTATATGCTTTATATGTACCCATTTGAGAGTGTTAATCTCAAATGAACCATGTTAATTATTATCTATGCGTGGATGATGGGTTCATCTTTTGGTTTTGATTAAATATTCGTATGAACTAAGGTTACATGAAATTGTAGGTCTTTTTTTCCTTTCTTTCCTTCTCTAAATCTCATTATTTTCTTATAATATATATAATCTGCAGAGATTTGATGTTGAATGATCCTTTGATGGTGGAGCATGGCAATGTGTGATTACCATATGCATCACTTCTTTGGTTATTGTTAATAAGGAATCTTGGTTATTGTAACAAACACTAATATCACAAGGATGTATGGAATTGTTTCTTTCATTATTTTTCTTTGGGAATAAATTATATTTTGTTATCTCAATGGTTTGTTCAAACTTAAGAGATTATTCCTTATTAGAACTAGTTAGACTTTTTATTACACACGGTCTCTCAAATACATGACGTTACTTTGGGTCTGCTAAGTCCATTAATTACAAAAACATGCATAGCTTGGGTAGTAGGGGTGAGCATTTCGTGGTTCGGACCCATAGGAACCTCGGACCCGACCCGCGAGAATCTTGGGCCCGAACATTTTTAAATATATGGGTCGGTTTCCGGTTCTAGATTTATATGAATTATTGGTTCCGGGTCGGGTCAGTTCCAAACCCACGGTTCTAATATAAAAACCTCAAGAACCGTTTGTATTTTAATTAAAAAATAAAAAAAAATAATATTTTTTAGTCTTTTCGCTATTCGTTTTTAAATGCTATTGTAATCGATTTCTTGTAATGTTAATAAAATATTAAAAATATTATTTATACGAATAACAATGTATTTTTCTTGAAATATTTTCTAGTTTGATGTATATGCATAGATGTGATATATTATATCCAAATTTGAAGTAAATATTTATGTATGTCGCTCTGATATGTGTGTGTGTATTTATGATGTATACATAACAGATTCATATAATGTATCGAGCGATGAGAATGACAAAATTGTTACGAAAACATAAGTCGATAAACGAAAAGTGACTTAAAAACGAAACTCATGGGCTATTGTTATATCCATATGGAGGAATTCTTTTACGAGCCTGGTAAAAGAATAAGAATATGTAATCTTTTAAAAGTGGCTATTACATAAAAAGGTTCTAGAGGGTCAGACCTTTTACCCGACCCATCAGAACCTTCAGGACCAGGAACCATATCGTCTTTTAAGGTTCGGTTCGTAGTTCCTAATTTCTACAATAAAAGGGTATACGGTTCTGGTGGGTCCAGGTCGGGTCGGTTCCAAACCCTTTTGCACAACCCTATTGGGTAGGGTTGTGCAAAGGGTCAGGAATCGACCCGACCCGAATCCACTAGAATCATATACCCTTTTGTTGTTGAAATTAGGAACCACGAACCAAACCTTAAAAGGGTATGTGGTTCTAGATCCTAAAAGTTCTCATGTGTCGGATAAAGGGTCTGACGTTCTAGAACCTTTTAATGTAATAGGTTTTTAAAGGGTTAATTTCATATTCCTATTCGTTTACTATGCTCGCAGAAGAGTTCCCCCATATGGCTCTAACAATAGTTCACAAGTTATCTTTTTTTAAACATTTTTCGTTTCTTGACAGAAGCTATTCATGTTTGTGTAATATAATGGAAATAAACATGAGGGGAGTTCTGACCACCATGGCTTTTGAAGGTCAAGTTCTAATCCAATCTCATAATGCACCATTTAGAATGCTATATTAGGTCTAAGTTGTGACCATCCCATATGTTTAGAATCTCCCTTTATGCATTATGTTGATAGTGACATAGTGTATTGTTTATTACAACTTTATTTATCAAATCCTTTTGAAACGCCAATGATCTCCAGCTCAGCTGGTTTGAGGTAGGGTGGGTTTTCCCTTAGGGGTTCCCATCCTGGGGGGAGGTCACAGGTTCGATCCATGCACACCACAAAAAAATTCCCCGTGACGGTTTGAGCTTAGGCAAGGAGGACACCGGTGCGTGGGTAGAGATTCGAACTTGAGACCAATAGGTTAGGGCTGTATAAGGATTTCCATTGATCTAAACCTTTCAAAAAAAAAAATCCTTTTGAAACGTTATAGAACTTACAATCATTAATGGTATGTAAACAAATCACTAAACATTGTTTTTATCAAAATTGTCCGTGATGTTTATTTGATACCTTATACCTACCACTAACTTGTAAACTATAAGATAATCATATAGAGACTTTCCACACTATGATCCACTACCACATTTTATAAAACCATTCATCTATGACGTAATTTTTTTTATTTTTTTTGTAAAACTTCACATGTTAAGCAAACTAGGTCATTTTCTTATAAATTTTTTTTAATTTTTATAAAACAATCATGATCACCATTAGTGCATTTAAACATCGCATTAAAAAATACTCACCTTAGACCTTAAGTTTTGAGATTTAAACAAGTATTGAGTTTATAAATAAACTAATAAGTTTTGAGTTTTAATTACATGACTTTTCAATAGCTCCAAGTGTTAACTTAAAAATGGATTTTTCTATTTGAAAAAAAATAAAATACATATGTGCATCTGTGTATACAGTGGCAGATCCAGAATTTTTTTTTATGGGTTCCTTTTTTTTGTGGTCATATTTCTAACGACCAAACGTTAGAATTTTCGGGTCGGGTCGGAAAATAAAGTAATCATTCCATTAGCCCTAGAGTTTTCAGGTCGAAAAATAAAACCGTGTAACACGACAGAACGATGAACTTTATTAGAAGCAAGAAAAAAATGCAATTGTTTACCAAAAGGTTGATGTCAGTTAATTTATTTCCTCACAAGTCAAACTGGGTAAAAAGTTAAACATGACTAAGAGTAATGGGATAAATGGGTTGATTTCCAACCTGGCTTGAACATGAAAATTTTACCCGAACCCCAAACAAAAATCATGTCCTACAAATGTATTTTTTTTAAATGAATCTATGAAACTTGTGATAAAAAATGTATACATACTAAATCCCAAATTAAATAAAGTTATAAGGTTGTTCAAAAAAATAAAGTTATAAATTAATAAAATACTATAGCATAGTATTCTATATAATTATCATTACCAAATGTTGAAAAGGAGTTAAAAAAATAGATGATCGTTCGTATTTTAAGTAAAACCAATATGCAAAAGAGGGAATGTAAAACTGTTAAGGGTCAAATAGACAATCATCCATAAGAAATGTCCTTAACAATAATACTATTTGCTTTCCATAAGCTAAACAGAAAAATAAAAGGAAGAAACGGGAATCAAACCTAGGAAGCACAGAAACATGAGGGTGGAGACTTTTAAACCAAATGAATAACCACTAGACCATCTCTTTGTTTTGTTCTATGGGTTCCTGTCAAATTTATTTATGGGTTCCTGTGTATTTTTTATACGTATCATTTATTAAAATTTTGAAACTCAGTGGGTTCCCAGGAACCCGTACGCCACTGTACAGATCCGCCCCTGTGTGTATATGAATTTAAAAAACTGTGTGTCAAAAATGGGGTCCTAGCGGGTGGTCCTACTCAGCCACTCTAAAAGTATCCCATGCAAACAAGAAATAGTCAACCTATTGCAAAGCACATGCATAAATTAAAACATCTACAACCAACCTTCCAATGCCATGAAATGCGATTCTGGCAATTTCTTTATTCTTTCTACCACTAAAGATAATAAAAAATAGTACCCAATGATCCATGGCTCGTAAACCAAGAAGAAACGGTTTGTTCACACCTTTACACACAACGTCATTTCATCATCTCATCAACTCGACCTATCCAAGACACTCGACCTTCACCTCGGTCACGTAAAGTCATTATCCGTTCAACCCGCATCAAGTCCACCACACTTGTAAAATTTATCATGGCATCAAGCTGGAACCGTTCATTACTATGTTGATCAACGAACCTTTCCCCGGCCACATCCAAAGGCACCAATTTGAACTCCAACGCCATAATGTTCACACCGTTTTTTTTCTCCATTCCTTTCTTGTCATGACATCCATACGTTTTTTTCGATCACACAGGTTCCAAGGGCTGTATTCCACCGGGAAACACAAGCTATTGCCTTTACCATTTTCTTTAACTTGCAAAACTAAAAAAATTCCAAAGCCACTTGCTTTGACGTATCCAATCCATTCGTTTTTCACGCACCTCTTTCGGTTAGAATCTTATCATGAAGCAAACTGATCAAGGCTTCTTTGGTTCTTCTATCTATCAAATATACCGGTTACGCTTCTTCCTTTTCATCCCCATGATGTGTGTAGCAACATCCCTAGTTACGACCTGAACTATCAACTGGAAATCAGTCAACTCCCATGTATGCGATGACAACCCCACATCCAAAGGTAACTCCTCCATTTGAAATTCGACTCTCAAGACGACTCTAAATTTACTTTCACTCTAATACCAGTTGGTTCAAGCCTAACAAAACACTCACAGAAGACACGTATGTTGATGTGCTAGATATGGTCTACAAAAACTAAACTAATGTAAACATTTTAGTTAAAATCTAGACTCCACTAAAACTAGACCACAAACCAGACAAGTGCACCTATCAACTATAGTAAAGTTTAGTGAAATCTGAATATCAAACTAGCAGTACACTACTGACAACTAAACTAGACCCAACTCGAGACTTAAATAAATAGATTGTAAATTTGGGTTATAATTAATTAACTAACTAAAATAGAAGTAAAGAAACTTCAAGTAACATATAATAAAGGTGGAGTGATGGCCAACATGGTCATTTTCATTTCCATACAACTTAAGAAGCAACATGTACAATATATTTAAGCAATAAATTAAGGGTATAATAGGCATAGTTGTGACAATTAAGACACTTTGGAGGTTATGATAGTAATTTTGTGTTTTGTTTTTAGTTAAAAACTAAAATCTCATCCCCATAATAACCTTCCACCTTTCATCTTCCAAGAAATCAATGATCCATTGATGAAAAGTTATTGTTTTAATTTAATTTGATGACAACTATAAAATCATCATTTTGAATCATAATATTCACCTTTAATCCACCAACTCAAACACCTACTATCATTTCTGAAATTCCACAAGCATTTTATGATTCTGATTGTCAATCCTAGAAATCGCATGCCTCAAATCCATGTTGTTCAATTGAACCTTTTTAGAGGTATTTCGTGAACTCAATGAATATGTTGTTTTTTAATCATTTAGTATGTTTTTTAGAGGTACTTTGTGCGTTTGTTTAATTGTTTGTGAAGTGATCATGTATGTTTTATGGAATTTTCACGTTTTGGACAGAGGATTTTTGTGAAATTAGATGGGTTTTTCCTTCTAATTAGGGCTTAATTTAGGTGTAGGTTAATCTATAATGGTGTTTGTTGTGCTTCTTATCAGATGTTTTGATTTGCAACAAAAAAAAAAAAAAAACATGCTTGATTAATAATGGTCAAGGCATGAGTATTTAAGATATGCATAAAATCTTGTTTGGTTCATTTGTTGCAGAGTGATATTTGCGGATTGGTTTCACGGCTACAAGAGTTGTAGAAAAAGAATTTAGAATTTGATGAAGCAAATAAAAGACTGACGATCTTCTTTATTGTTAAGCTTAATTCATAATTTAATGAGTCGATCTCAACTTTTGTGTTCTTTTGTATTTCCAAGTATATACACGTTAGGCGTTCTCATGTTTATGGGTTCTTAAGGTGTGTCTCACTAAACTTGAAAAAGTTTGCGTAGACGTTTCCTTCATGTGACATATGTTTCAACCAGCTTATACCACATGCAAGCTACAAAACATACATTAAGATACATATTCTTTTTTTCCAAGAAAAAATTGATTTAATATTTAGCCCTTCATTAATATTTTCCATAGGTTACATCTTTGTTGAATAATTAATTATAATTAAAGTAATTTATTTTCCATAGGTTACATCTTTGTTGAATAATTAATTATAATTATAGTAATTTATTGTAAATAAATTTTGGAGTCCAAATTAAATCTTTAGAGTTGCATCAAAGCTCAAACGAAGAGCATCTCTTAGCCATATTGGTGTAATGAAATGCATTTACTAAATACCCGATCAACATATTAACTTCTATTTATTGTGACATGCCAAACATGGGCATGACTAACTTCATAAACCCAAGGGATCTTGTAACTATGAGGTAAGTATGTAGCACATGTATATATGTATATATTAAATTTCTTGTCATATTCTAAACATTTGTTATCATAGTATTCATATGATTAAGCATTATGATGATGTAATTTAATGTAAATAAATTTTTCACTGAACTCATACAGAAAATAAGAGAGATGACAGAAGGTGGGGTAGACTTCAGCTTCGAGTGTTGTGGAAATCTTGATGTACTTCGTGAAGCCTTCTTATATGCTTAAAATCTTGTTTGGTTCATTTGTTGCAGAGTGATATTTGCGGATTGGTATCAGGGCTACAAAGTTGTAGAAAAAGAATCTAGAACTGGATGAAGCAAATAAAAGACTGGCGTCAAAGGTTAAGAACTTTTTCATACATTCTTCTGGTTTAATCCATCTTATTAGTTTGTAATTGGTGATGTTAATATAGCTTATGATCTTCTTTATTGTTCATTCATAATTTAATGGGTCGATCTCAACTTTTGTATTTTTTGACTTAACTCATTTGAAAAACTTTTTATTTGGGGTTATGTTTTACTTTTTAATTTAAACAAAGTAGTTAGTATAAGGTGAACTGTTAGTGTATAATCTATATAACATGCTCTTTTTTAATTAGAACACCATTTAGTTGTGCTATTGATCTACATCAGACTATAAAATTAAGCACCAATTAATTGTGATATTGATCTATCATCTATATTAGATTTAGGTAGAGATAGCTGTTTAGTTGTTTTTGAATTTTATCTACATCAAATTTACGCAATATGATAATTAGTAACTCCACTAACAGAAAATAAGACAAAGCATGTTTCATAAGTCATAAGATTGTTCCTTTTAACAATTAGAATTCAGTGTACAAAAAGTAGTAAACAAAAGAAAATAAGAGGAAGAAGTTATAGAAACTAGATAACTCTTTCTAGCAGAGTTCGAACCGAGGACATGAAATTACCCGTCAAACGGTAATTCTTTTCATGATATACGAGTGTAATGGTTTTACCTGCAGGCTAAACTTAATATCAGCCTAAAGCTGAACACATACACTTTTTAATGCTCCTCATCCTCCAAAACATTCGTTAAATTATGTAAGAAAAATTTTGTAGAAACAGAATTCGAGACTATTTGTTTGATTTTAGTAAAGTGTATATTGATAAGTCTGAAATACTTTATAAAATCTGATTTTTTTTAATGGTGGAACTATTTTGACTTATGAGTGCGAGCGCCAATAATGTGCCCTTGGAAAATAGTCATACAAAAAAGCAACTCAACAAAGAAGATGATGTTGGTATACTCAAAACTAGAGGGCACCATGCTGTCAAGCTTTTTGAATGCGAGGATACAATAGGTAATTTTCTATGTCTGGAGGCAAATTCATAGCAATTTTTGATGTTGGGTGAGTGGTTAAATGTGAATGTTTGGTCGTTCTAGAGTTAATCAAGATCTGCAAGCCTTTTTTAGGAAGTCATCATGGTTGAGGCCTAAAGCTACAAGATCAAACTCCAGGGAGATTATTTGATTTGCTACTGTTTGCTTTAGTTACTCTTTTAAAGTAATTCTCCATAGTCCATAAATTCAATTGGTTTATTGCGCTGTATTATCTAGATAATGACATGTTAACTACGTAATCACAATAATTATTGTACAGTTTGTCATGTTGAATGTGCATTAATTTTGTGTTTTATACATATCTAATGTGTTACATGTATTGATTTATTTTGTTTTTCTAATAAAATATTGTTTATGATAAAGTAAATGTCTTATTACACGGACATTTGAACATCATAGTTTAGCGAAGTTCTTCTTACCCATCCCCTTAATATACAATATACATATTATTTTTATCTTTTTTTTTTTCAAAAAACACAAATTTGATTTCTTTTCTTTAAGAAAACACCTGTGGATAATAGATGCTTTACGGTCCGTTCTAACGAAAAAGTTTGGCTGATAACTATGATTTTGAATAACGGCAGCGTCAGATCACCGAATCAAGATGCTTCTGTTTGAAGCAATTTTATATTTGAAAGCCTTTTTTTTAGGAAGTCATCATGGTTGATGCCTAAAGCAAATAATATGGATGACACTAGGGGTGAGCAAATTAACCGTCATAACCGATAATCTAACCATAACCGACATAATCAAACTGATTTTAATCGATAACCAACATAACCAATGGTTACGGTTATTAAATTTCTTTAACCGACTGATCGCTTATGGTTATGGTTATGAAGTTTTGGTTAACCGATATAACCGAACCATACTTGTAATGTTAACTTTATGTTTTACATTAACTATGTAGAGGTTTTTACTATAATAAAAGTATGTTATTAACAAAATGATCTTGACGTAATGCTCTTTTTGTGACGAATTAAAATTATAATCAAAGGCTAAGTATGTTTTTTGTTAATATCATATTAAAAGGAATCACACATTGGTAGTATAACTAGAAAATGTAGTCTGATTGCCTTGCATAAAATAGCACAAACTAAGTACAACATTGTAGGTTTCGGTTTTCCTAGACCCATTGACTTTTAATTTTATACTTTACCCTAAAGTTAGTTTTAGTTTATTTTTTTTAATAACCGAAATAAGTATAACCGAATAACCATAACCGAAGTATGTTATGGATATGGTTTTGATTTTTTTTTTTTGTAAAAACCAAACCAAGCCAAACCGACCCATGCACACCCTTAGATGACCAAAAATACCCGCAGCAACGCGCGGGCAATCCTACTAGTTGATTACTAAGATGAAATCAAGAAAAACACTACCTAGGTATATAATCCTACTTGTGACACTTAGATTTATATTGGTTATGGGAACTATGTAGGGACCAGGATCTTGAAGTACTCCACCTGTAGCTAACCTAGTAGATCCTTAATTTTTCTGGGTGATCTAAGGGGAAATCCTAATGATGTATAAATTAACTTAATGGTTAGATTACTTCTTAGTTTCTCCAACAATACTAAAGTACTTATAGATTAGCTTATCTTTCAAACTCTCTAATACACCCTAAAGTGCAAGAAGTAACCTGAAAGCTCTTGCTTTGACACGAGATAACAAATAATACTAGGAAACCTAGGAAAATCCCATCTCAAAGTGTTTTTACCTAAATCCTTAATATCAAAGACAACCCCGACTATCTATCACCTTTTCAACTATCTAGAATAGGAAGAACACTTAATTCCTCCAAACTCTCAATCAATACTCCTATGCAATTCGATATCAAAATCATAAACTAGTCACAAACATAAAGTAAGCAACTTGATATGCATCAATAGATGAAAGACATTCACAAAGACATATATGGAACAACTGGAAGATCATAAATCAGTAATAAGCATGCACACGCATCATAACAATAATAACCAAGTTCTTCACTTTAATATAAATCCAATATAAAATCCCAAAAACCAAGATAAAAACCAATATCAACAAGTAATCATCATAACCTAGATAGTAACAGAAGTCTAGCCACTAAATATGTCTGAAATAGAAACAAAGTATCAAGGTCATGCAAAAAATTGTCTTAAATCAGTAACTAGAAAGTAAACTAAGATAAATCGAGTAACAGGTTGCTAGAACTAAAATCCTTGCTCAATTATTCTACTCTAGTCGCTTCTCCTCACTAGATTTGCTCCTAAGCTCTCAAAATAGCCTCTGGAAGTCGAATTATTTGTTCTAGGGTCGTTTGTATTGTATTTATTATCAAAACCTAAACTTTTGCCAACTTATGGTTTTCTGCGCGTTACTAACTTGAAACAATGGTCACTCACGTGGCACGAAGGTTAAAGTAGCCAAGGTGGTAAATACTCACGCTTCGTGAAAACATCAAAAACATTTCTTTGCATGGCGCGAAGAAGTTAAAAACCAGATTTCATATTATTTTTCTTAATTTTTCTTCCTTGCTTTTCCTCGTGTGCTCATTTCTACTTGATTCTTGCTCGTTTCTACTTGATTCTTGCTCATGTACACTGGCGAAGCTTTATTGGGGCGGGCGGGGGCGGCCGACCCCCCCGAATTTTCGTGCAGAAGTTCCGACTATATAGTATTCGTATAGAAAATTTTGGAAATATAGGGTTTCGACCCCCCGAAACTGGTTTTCGACCCCCCGAAACTAGTGACTTCCGACCCTCCGACGACTTCCGACCCCCGAACCTTCGGGTCAAGCTTCGCCACTGCTCATGTAAGTTCCTTTTACACACCAACTACTGTAACAAAGACTCAAACTAAATAAAAGCTAACAATGAATAAAACGACTACAAAAATACACAAAAGTATGCAAATTACATAGGATAAATATATGTATTATGCAACACATCATATATATATGAAGTAAATTTGCAGAATGTAAATGAATGATAAACTACTTTTTTTATTAATTAACCAAAGACTATAAATAACCTACATAATACAAAGATCTAACGAAAATTAGTGATGTTCACCATATATGGTGGAGTCAATGTGAGACCTCAAATCCTGGCGTCAAACAGTTGGATCATCATCTCTTAGAAAGCGTAAAAGCCCTCATTAAATGCTTTAATAAAAATTTCTCGTAAGATGTGGAAAGGAAAAAGTCAAATAAATTTATCAAAATATGAGGAAACGTTCAAATTATTATATATATTAATTTGAAACATTGGGAACAATAGTAATCTTTACGTTTTTGTAATTTGACCACAAAGCTTTTAATATTTACATATAGACACATGCCAAATGCCTGGTACAACCTGATTTGACCACCTTCTTGATTCTTCCATGTTTTAGCCCAACGTGTCCCACCACCTTCTTCTCTGTTATACCTTCTTTCTCCCAATTCATTTCTACTTTTCATGTGCATCTACCGCTGCATACGTTGGATAGAGAGACAGAGACAGAGAGATTGGGTGACTATTTTCCCGCAAGTCCCTCTGTCGAACCCATGTAGGCGAAGCAAGTGAAGTGATGGGTCTGAATCTCGAACCGATTTTGGGTAACAGCCGCAGAGGCGTTGAAGGTTGACGTGATGAAGTCGGCGACTGCCGACGATGACATATATTTCGACCTCAAGCCCTAACCCCAATCCAATGGAGTCTCATCGTTGCCCCCCATGTAAGAAGAGTGCTTTGTATTTTGTTAAGATCCATCAATGCTTTGGTTGACTTTTCATATATCATGGTTAACCAATGGTTTTTGTTTTAAAAAGTTGAATTTTAGAGTTTAAATGTATTTGTAAGTGACGGTTTGTTAATAAGGATGATGACTTAATCAAAGCCTCTTGACTTGCTATTGACTTCAAATTTTAGAGTATAATTGTTTTTGTAATTCTTTCATATGCAATTGAAAGCTCCTTTGATCTCTGGCTAAGTTCTGCTTTTTGTGAGATGTGGTTGCATCTTGGGTATATGATTAGTTTCCAAAATGGTCCTTAATAGAATTACTTTTACCAGTGAGCTATATCCAAGGTTATATATTAGTAACGTTACATGTATTAATGGAATTACTTTGACTGGTGAGCTATATCTAAGGTTATATTAGTTACCTTGACGAAATGAATTGATACCAATTAAATTCCTGCATTAGGTTGCGCTGCGTAGCGCATGGAATTCCCGGCGCGAAGTTCGCGCCGGTTTGATACCGCTAGTTAATAGTAAATTGAACTTCATCAAATCTGTATGAAAAGACGCTCTTGAACCAATCGAGCCCGATAGGGGGGTCGCTTGACCCAAAAACAGATTTTCTTTACTAGGAAGATCATACTTTGTGTATATATAAGGACTCAAGCATTGGTTTGAATCTTGTTGAAAATATACACTAAGTTTTTAAAATTATATTTCTTTAACAAACAGAAGTCTTCAAACTATAAATGGCATTCTTAATGTTGGGCAGCTTCGTGTGTAAGATCCCAATCGATGGCGGAAATATCAAGGTGCCACGTGTAATGATTGTTCAAAGGCTCATAATACTATTAAATATTTGAATATTCATTTATTTGATTTGAAATTTAGTATAAGAAACAAATAGTTACAATTTGTACAAATAAACTTCACAATTTTTTATTTATATCTATACTACTATATAATGCATTTTAGATGGGAAATATAGTAATTTTACATTCATCTAGATGGGTAAGGTTGTAATGTCATTTATTTGGTAAGACAGATTAATACAACACATTAAATACATGACAAACTGGTGTTGAAGAGCTGGATTGACAACTGCTGGTTCATATTGTAACACCCCGATCGATGGTGGAATCATCGAGGTGCCACGTAGTGACAATTGTTCAATAGGCCATGGACTAAAAGTGTAAATATTGATACATTGATTAAATAGTTATTTACATTGAAATGAAATACAACGATTCTAAATGTCAACTAAACTGAAATACAATGAATCAAAATCTAAATATAAATCCGAAAGCTTAAAGAATGTATCTCAAAATAACCTGAAACATGTACAAAATAATTTTGTTAATACAAAAATTGTATTAGTGAGCATACCCTGTTTGAATACATATAGTAGAAAAGAGTTTCGCAATTCACGTGTTATACTGTCTACAATTTAGTGTTCAAGTTATGTACAAATGTCACCCAAAATAAAGCCTTAAAGAATCAAGAATCATATATATAGGCAACAAGACAATGTAGTTTACACATAACAATAACCAATGACTTAACTCGAACACGTAAGTCAACAAGGGGTATATACCATATTACTATTTATTGCTATGCTAGGCCACACCGGGTTAATGATTAAGGTCATAAGTACACACTATCAGCGATCAACAAGTAAAACACATTCAAGAATCGCGATTGTGAATATAGAATAAAACATGATTAAGTGAGTGAAGTAATAAGCGTACATGAGTCACGCCAAAAGTGTAAAACATGAAAAATGGGAAATATATACTCACAGTGCGTGTAGAGATTTGATTTACCGATCGATAAGAGTTGAGTAAGGGAATCCAAAGGATTAACCTTAATCGCGTAGATTCAACAACCATAATAAAAGCACTAAACCCACTCCAATTGATAAAAAAAAAATCATTATATTGAATTGCTGCCATTCGATTAGATGCGATATATGGATAAGAAATTAAGAATGGTTCGATTATTCAATAGTATTCTTCAGTATTAGCAGAATTATTGTGGAATAAATATTTTATTTAAGGACTAGTTTTAATCCCGGGAGCGTCCCGGGTTAAAATATCTAATATGACATAATAAATATATTATTATTATTATTATTATTATTATTATTATTATTATTATTATTATTTTAAACAAATCTCTGCCATAAGTTATCATATTCAAATATAAAAAAAAACAATCTCTGCGATGGGGTATAAATCTAGTGCCATTACAAATGAATTCGGAAGTTTGTAATCGATCATTCTAAAAAGAACTAACATGAAATAAGAAAAAAAAGTTAATTATTGAAATATCGAACGCATTAGTCTAAGGGTTATGTGATGCGTTAAAAAATTCATGGGTATATGATCGAGTATATAGTTCGGGTATTTGGGTATGTTATTTCAGGTAATCGGGTCGGGTATCACCTAATCCCAGACCCGACCCAAACCCACAAATTTTTTTAAACTAATCCCAAACCCGACACAATACTTGTCGGGTTACAAAAACTAGTCATTTTTTTCTCTGTTTTTTATATAATACTATGGTACTCGTTGGAAAGATATTAAAATGCTCGTTAATTTGGTGTAATTTTTTTCTTTAAAAAATCTCGTATATAAAAGATATTAACGTTTAAAAGTTATGGGAGGAAACATGAGAGAAAAAATAATAAAATTTTAATATTTAGATTTAGTAGATTAGGTATTTAATAGATTATGTTAAAGATTATAATAGATTAGGTTAAATCATATTTATTCCTTTTTTTTAATTGGTTTACACTTGCCACATCATATCCTATGTGGCATATCTTAAAGGAGAGATTACATAAGAGTATGACATGTAGAATTAATCCCTTTGTAATATATATATATATATATATATATATATAGGATTTGGATCATTTGAGAACCACCATTTAGGGAGAGAACCAAAGAACCAAGTGTGAACACAAAAACCCCTCCACCAAAAAATAAAAAAAAATAATAAAAACATTATATAACCTAAAAAAATAAAAAAAGTAAAAACACCAAAATGTTTTTTTTAGTGTTAATCTTTCTGAAAAAAAATAAAAAAAATACAAAAAAAAAAAATAAAAAAAACAAAAAAAAATGGCCTTTTTTACGTCATAATTACGTCAGGTCTTATGCACATGTGCATTTTGCTGTTATATATATACATACATATACCGTATGCACATGTGCATTTCACTATTAGAGAACACTTTTGAATAAATTATCAATTGCCATAATGAAATGATCATTAAATGACGTGATATGATATATAAGGTGGAAAAAAAACTTATTCAATGATCTTTAAATAAACGCGAAGTGCATTTCACTATTATAGTTAGGTTTTTTTTCATGGGTTTAGCTTTAAGGTTTAGTTTTTAGGTATGATGGGAATGAGGTTAGGTTTTTTGGGGTTGTTGGTGAATAAACTTAAAAAAACCTCTATATAAAACTATAAAAGAAGTTAATTGTACTACATGCACATGTGCATTTCACTATTATAGTTAAGTTTTTTAATGAGTTTAGCTTTAGGGTTTAGTTTTTGGGTATGGTGGAAGAGGGGGTATCTTTTTTTTTTTTTTTGGGGGGGGGGGGGGGATGGGATGGAGCGTTTTGGTTTTTGGGGGGTGTGGGGTTAGCTGCACATGTGCATTTCACAATGGGGGGGGGGGGGGGGTTGGGGCGGTGTGGGGGATGGGAGGTTTAGGTTTTTAGGGAGTGAGGTAGGTGGGTTTAGGTTTTTAGGGGGTGGAGGTGGGGTTTTTAGGTTTTTTTTTTGTTTGTGTTGATAATTGTTCTTTGGTTCTCTCCCTAAAGTTGGTTCTCGTATGATCCCTACCCTATATATAGGAAAAAGATCAAATAGGAACCAAGAGCCTAGTTAGGAACTTAGGAATCAATCTGAGCCATTTATCTTTGATCTTGATCTAGGGGGTAGTTACGTAATTATACAATTAAATATTATATTTTAATTTAATTAAAAGTTTTATATATGGCAGTTAATTATCTTCCTGTAATTAATATGCAAGTTATTTTTGACTTTCGTTAAATCTCTCAACCTATTATTATCTCTAATCCCAAATAAAAAAAAATCACTTTCGATTGAATTCGCTTGAATCGAAATAACTTCCAGTCGAATTCAGAAGATTTAAATTGATTGAATTGAAAAAACTTTCGATTTAAAAGAATCTAAAATCAGCCAACGATTCAGATTTCCAAGTTATGGATAATAATTCTATACATGAAAACATTGAATCACAATCTCATGTGATAGAAGATCATGAAACACAATCACAAGCTTTGTTTCTAAATAGTGTTGAAAATCAAGGTATTTATGTATTGTTTTTATTTTTTTAATTGTTTTTCGTGCGAGAATCACGTTTTTTGTGATTTCTATTTGGATTAGCCTTATAGTGTGGTTTATTATTGATTTGCAAAATAGTTGTTTTGTATTCTGTAAGTCATATTTTACGCACAGAATTGGAATGAGTAAAGAGTTATACACTGGTGTATCATATATAGTTATTGGGGTTGTACAGATACAATAAGATTTGTTCTTAGTTTCTTAGTTGTTATACACCAGTGTATAACAACAAATCTATTAATTATTATACACAAGTGTATTATAGGTGGTAAAAGACGTTATAATAAACTGATAGTATTTTGTTTGACGTTAAATATACACAGGTGTATATTCATTATAAAAAATGGAATGTGCAGTATGACACAGCCTGTGTGTTACTCAATATACACAGGTGTACCGTATATGAGTTGTAGCATGTCTAACTATATTTTTTAAATATTGTAAAATTCATTTTTAATTTTACATTTTTTTATTGTAGGTTCCTCGTCGAGCAACGTATATGAGTCTCCCAGTGGGACGAGATATTGGACGCATGTTGTACCAGACGATGTTAAACCATTTGTAGGTGCCAAGTTTAGAACGTTGGACGAAGCTATCATAATGTATGAAAATTATGAGTTTCTTATCATAATGTATATCTGTGTTGATGATGTTGAATGAAAAGAAAAAAAATGATATACATCAATGTATAACTGATGTACACCGTTGTATATATGTGTTTGATGATGATGATGATGAATGAACAAAAAAAAAACTGGTATACACCAATGTATAACGAATATACACCAATGTATATCTTGTGCTGGTGATGAAGATGAATGAAAAAATGAATATACACCAATGTACACTATTGTATATATACCGAGATATAATTTTAATAGTATATACAATAAATACGTTTGGGTATACCATAAACACTAATTTGCTGTTTCCAAATATACATGAGTTTCTTATTAATTACCTAATAAATGATATTGAACAAAAGACATTAATACCCCTTTATTAAAATAACAATTAATTAAAGTTTTACTTATTTACAATCATGCCATTGAAGATGAATGGCTTAGATTGGTTCTTATAGTTCCTACTCAAGGGTTGGTTCCTATTTGAACCCTACCCTACATAATATATATATATATATATATATATATATATATATATATATATATATATATATATATATATATATATAGGAGATGGATCCATAGAAAACCCTAAATATTGAGAAAACTGTAGAAAACCCTTAAAAAAACCAACTTCCAGAGCTTTTTTTTTTAAAAAAAAAATTAGGGCATGTAATATACATGTTTTTAAGTGTTTTGAGCCAAAAAAATCAAAAAAGCGCCGAAGGGTTTTTTTTTTTTAAAAAAAATAAGTTTTGCATCATAACATATGTTACCAGTGCAAAAATAAGCTAACATATGTTATGGTGCATAACTTATTTTATTTTTTTTTAAAAAAAAACCGCTCGGCGCTTTTTTGATTTTTTTGGCTTAAAACACTTAAAAACATGTATATTACATGCCCTAATTTTTTCAAAAAAAAAAAAAAAAAGCTCGGGAAGTAGGTTTTTTAAGGGTTTACTAGAGTTTTCTCAAATTTTTAGGGTTTACTATGGATACTTAGCCTATATATATATATATATAGATTGTAATTTATCTTTGAAAGGGAGTCAAACATAATAACGTAAATGTAATAATTATTTTAGTTATTTCTTTCCTTACCTATAACCGACATATTCAATTTAATTGAACCAACATTTATCATCATCAAATTTACCATATCTCTACTACATTATAAAGGAGGAGAGATGGTTAAAATAGTCACTTCATGTCAATTTTAAGATGACATACAAAAGGTCACAAGGTAAACAACTATCTTTTTGCCAAATCCTTCCCTTTATACCCCTATGTGCAACATTTGATTACAATTGTACAAATGACTAATGCAAGTCATCTCTATTATTATTTGCTTCACCTTTTGATTTTCTCATCTTTAATGAATTGAATTTTAGATTCAATGCCTCACCTTTTCCTTTTCTCATCTTCAATGATGAATTAAAATCAACATCCCCCAATTTAATCTCTAAAACCTCTCATACCATTGCCTTATCACACCATTTTCTTTATTTCTCTTGAAAGCAGTCATCGAATGATATTGTTCAACACTTGTAGTCTTGCACTATCGATTATTATGTTGGTAAGCCAACACTTGTAATCTTGTATATTCTTTATGTATATTTATTTATTTAGTTATTTAGTTTTTAAGCTTTTTGTTAGTTCTTATATATGTTTTTTCATTATTTTGTCTGTGTTTTCTTTTACATTCTTTTTATTTCAATTCCTGTAAATTGTGATTTCATGTTTATCATTCAGTTGAATTGTTTATTTTTTAGGATCAAATCTGTTTTGTTTTGTTTTGGAGACATCACAGCTCATCAACCCATTTCCATGTACATACATATTTTAGTTTATGTTATATTCTCTAAAGTACACTTATTTCTTCTACGGTTATAATGTGATATTCGCTTCCAATTGTCATTTTCGTTTTACCCGCATGGTTTACAATAAGGAGAGGGAAGCAAATCTCAGCTTATTGACATTTGATAGTGATGTGTGTGAAATATCTATATTGTAACCTATCTTGTCAAGGCGCATAAGCACGCTCATAAGAGCTAGAAACCGTATCTTTCAGTTAACTACTCATATGATGCGTTGAGCTGACCTTGAGCACTGCGCCCCTGGCGCGCACCTTTGACATCTAGATTATAATTGGTGCTCACCGTCATGCATTCCTATGTCATCATTTGAGTATAAATTTGAAATTTTGTTGATTTCACTTGAAATTTTAAAAAAAAATTACAATTTTTTCTCAATTTACTTTGAATGATAACATTAGAGCTTTAATGGCAATTTTCATTTTTTATAGATCCTAACATTATTAGGGGATGGCAAAACAATCCGAGCCCGATGGGAAGTTTGAAATATCATGCCTGTATATCGCATTGGCGTGTTCGATGGGAAGTTCTGTTGGGAAAATTGTGACTGTGTATCGCATAAGTGTGTTCAATAGGAATTCATTGGAAAAATAATCTTTGTTGTGTTAAGAAAAACATTACAAACAAAGAATAAGATTACAACTACAACTAGCCTATGTAAATAAAAGAAGAAACATAAATGATCAAATAAGGCATCTTACAATCAATTACATCGCAACTGTAAATACTCGAGGTTGTTTTTTTAAGTTTGGGTTCAAGAGTTATGTGAAAAATTACCCTCTTCTAATTTGGAACTAATGCTTTAATGATTTTGATACTTATTTGACATCTTTGTGTTTTTTAATTTACAAGTATGTGTATTGGATCTTTATGACACTAAAGTTGAATTTGCGAGGTAAAATTTGTTTCCTAGAAGGATTTTCCTCTCAAATTCTGGTGTTGCTTTAATTGATCAATGACTGTGTGTGTATATAAGCAAGAGGAGGACTTGCTTAAGAAGCGTCAAGAACTTTGCTCTCCATATCATTTTCTTAGAACTTTATACAATAAGTCGACCAATACGAACCAAAATTTAAGGAATACATGTTTGTCGACAGGATTTACCCGCTTCAATGCGTGGTGGGAAAACTGCTAGCGTATTACAAGTTTTTTGGATCCCGCCGCAACGCGCGGGTAAACCCACTATATTATAAAAGTACTAGTTAGTTGACCGCGCGTTGCGGCGGGGACCACAAAACTTTGGTTGGTGATTTTTAGGGTGTGTACAAGTTGTTATTTTCTCAATTTGGTTTTGAGACATAATCATAACTTTCGATTGAGGTATTTTAAAAACCGATGGCTTTTAATTATTTCTACTTGGTAAATCGGTTATGACCTGGGTCCAATCAGTTGTTGACTAATAATCGAAAATTTAACCTGAGATGAAAATTATCATAATATCATCTAACCTCACGAACGAGTGGAAATTTTGTGAGCGATGTCTTGTTCCAACCCTTGCTAGAGTTTTGTCTTCTCTTTGCAACAACATGATGCTTGCATGATTTGGTATTGTTTGTTGAACTGATAGAAATGGAACACAACAGATTAAATGCCATGTTTGCAAACCGTTTGCGAAGTTATGGTTATCTATGGTGTTACTTTTGCTTAAGTCATTTGGTTTCTGTATTAACTGTAACAATATAAGCCAAAGTTTGAAGTAGTGCTTTTTTTTTAATTAGGTCTAAATTAATGACACACTTTGAATTTAAAGTTTAACTTGTTGCATGGATAATCTTTATTAATTTTTTTTTTGAGAATATGCAAAATTTAAATACATGCCTATAAAAGTACAAATATCAATAAAAAAATAGTCCACCATGAATTTGAAAAGTTATACACATATGTGTTGTCTTTAAAGTTTCCAATTCAAAATATATGTTTATAGTTTCGTGTCTTTTAAGTGTGTTTAAAGATTTTGTTATAACGATATTAAGTTTAAACCGTATGCCAAACTTAGTTTATCAAAGCAAACAACATAAATTTTGTTTGGTTGCACTGATTAATTGATGGGATGATCTAGATAAAGAATACATTAAAAAGCTAAAATAGATATAGTTAAAATTTTAAAAAGTACTCAAATTATTATATTGTTAAACATCTTCCATTAATATAAACAATACAACTTAAATAAATAAAAAACCGCACTGCAATGTAAGAAGTACATAGCGTAAACATTTTCAAATATTAAAAGTAAACCAAACCATTTGGTACGATATGAAATATCCTAAACCAAAGGACATACCAAGAATCGATATTTAAGATTATTTCATTTAACAATGCTTAAAATAAAGCACGCACCCGAGTGTGAAAACCTTCGCCGCTAATGATCATCATTGGTGGGGTTGGCACCTCCATCGATGGCTTATGCATAGATTGTTCCATATTCTTTTGTTCAAATAAAAATAAATACGTTAAACCATTTGTACTAACCTAGTTGGATAATTGAAAAACCTATAAAGACAATGCATAAAAGCAAAAATATAAAAAAGTAAACACACAACTGAAAATGAAAGCCATCACTGCCATTGATCATTGATGGGTTCTCCATAAGGTCTTCGTATTTCTTTCATTTAAAACAAAAAAAAAAAATATCAAACAACATACGAATTAGAACCAAATACTAAAAACATACCTTTCATCTACTGGGATTCTTGGGCTGTCTAAAGATGGTGAACACAGAATTTTGTTACTTTGCCATTTATACACAAAACTCACAAATGTTATAGTAACTTAAAGAGACATAAATTCTAACGCCGCTATTGATCATCATTGGTGGGGTTGGCACCTCCATCGATGGCTTATGCATATATTGTTTGTCACACCCTCAAATTCCACGTGCGGGGTTTTACCGCGAGGCGCGTGACAAACCAGGATCTAAGTCAACGGTCACAATAAACGACACTATAAGATACGTAAAAACGACATAAACAAACCATTAAGTTTTCATAAACAATCTATCGCTGCGGAAGCGTAAAACTTTATTACAACTCGAAAGTAAAAGCATAAAAGTCTGAAAATGCTAAATAAGATGCATATGAATCCTCGACGCCGTGTGACTCCGTGTATCTATGCAATGCAGCTACCTCAACGACCTGAGACAAACATGCTAAAAACGTCAGCAAATAATGCCGGTGAGTTCACAGGTCTTATGTTAAACGTTTAAGTAATGAAAGCCATCATGTTATCACTATGTTAGAAATGATAGCGTTAGCTAGACGCATGAATAATACTACTACGACCTGGAAACCATTACAGACAACGATATATGATTTTGCCCGAAACGATATGCACTACCGTCCCACGGTAGCATTAAGACCGAGACAATATGCACCCGCCCGGCTCCCAGCCGACGAGTGGGGTCTGTCAGTCCCAATAGATCTATCCACATTTCCCCCGTTGTGCCCCGCACATTCATGGTTTCCCCGGGACTTTACGTATGGTATAGTATGTAAATGAATTAACACTAGTATAACATGATAATTTATGAAATAAGTATAAAGCATGTGTCTCCCCCGAAATGTAAAGACATAAAGTGGGGTCGTGAAACTCACCTAATACTGCTTCCTCTCTAAGACAAGTAAACCCGCTCAATAGACGACACCAACTACCGGTGTGTAACATCCCAAAGTTTCGCTAAATGAATTTTATTTGAAGCGAACCAACCGGGTTTATATCGAATCGATCCGTTGATGGGATTTGTCACGTAGAGGTTACTTAACAGATTTAAAGGGACCCGATTATTATAATTTGTTTTTTTTTAAAGTTAGTATTTATAATTAGGGGGCCTTGCGTAAATTTTGTGTATTAAAAATAAGATAAAGGCCAAACCTAGATGAGCTAGGGTTTTAGCTTAGCGGCTGTTGTAACAAGAAAGAACAATCGAGACTCGAGACGTCGGCTAAGGTGGTAGTTCATGGTGGTTTCTGGTGTGCGACTTCCACCTCATTACAACGTAACCTTCTAAACGTCATGATCTACGCTGGTCCTTTCGTTTTGGCTGAGAAAATAGGAAGCGAAAGATGGGGGACGAGCGGGAAAGCGAGGAAGTCGACACGGTGGTGCTTGCCGCGGTTCTTGGTGCATCTGGTCTTCCAAATCACGGCTCGGGAAATCGCTTTTATCTATGAACTTCATGATTTTGAGTTTGGATCTCGGTATCGTAATCGCCCGGCAAGAGTTCAAGGTAGCTTTCTTGTCTCTCATGTGTTGTGGTTGTTATGGTTGCAACGGGATCTACCGCGATTGCGAATACGGTTAAGGCAATGATGATGGTATTAGGTGGTGTTGGTGTTGGCGTGAGAGGATGGCGTTTGTGTACGGTTGGTGGTTATAATGTTGCAGGAGGAAATATGGTACGGTTGTGATGATGATGATGATTCTTATGCTATATTGTTTTTCTTTTATGGAGTTATGTTGAAGGTGAGTGTTAGTTCTATATAGCTTCCATTCCATGTGCATTTTATGAGACACGTACAGATGCATGAAGTTTTGAGTAAACATGCACTCATAGTAGTTGGATCATGGGTATAACAATGAGCATGCATGTGGGATATGCATTGAAGTGTACGAATTTGTATGGCCTTAAGAGTGTTGGAGGGTGCATGGCAAGGGAAGCATGCATGCGTATAGCTCAGCTCGGATTCGAATGTTCCAGGTGATCCGAATTTGACGTCCCGTGGCTTAGAGTTTTGCATAGAGACAGACTCGGTTTCGTTTGAGGACGCATATGAGGCGGCTAGCTTGCAGTTTTAAAAGCTCTGCAACTGGTGAGTTCTTGTGCCCACTCTTTTAGTTATTATTTTTCTAAATATTTTGGGCTGACGTGCATGCTAGATCAGCATGATTATTTTTGTGAAGTCACAAAATATTTTGATGAAGTTATAAATATTTTTGTGTACGAACGAAATCTATATTAACTCGTACATATTATTTTAGCACATGAAACGTAAGTGGGCGGAATGCGCCTAATGTGTTATTATATGGTTTGAGTTATATGTGTTATTAGAAGTGGGATAGGCCTACTCTGATTTACGGTATAGTTTTTGTGTACGATAGAAATCCATATTTACTCATATATAATATCTTTGCATGAAACGTAAGTAAGGTATATGTTATACGTACCTACGTGTTTGAAGGAAACTAAAATAAAACATATACGGATGGCTGTATATGTTTATATGAATAAAAACGTAAGTTTATGAGGTGTAAAGGTACGTAGGTTTACGTATGATGATTTAAATATATATTTATACGCAAGTATATGTGAATTCATGATGCCCTTTTTATTGTTTTTAAAACATTTTGGGCTAATATGCATGTCTTGAAATTGTATGTGGAACCTTGCTTGTTAGATCGGGATTTGCCTAGATTTATACTTGATCAGGTTAATTCTTTATTATATATTTATACATATATAAATTGTGTATGACAGTTACTTAGTATTATAAATTGAGCTATGATAGTTATATTGTACGTCCGCTCTGATTTATAAGTTATGGTTTGAGTCTTAGTAGGCGATATGCGCTTATGTAGACTTGTTGTAGTTTCGTGACAAATAGGCGGAATGCGCTTATTGTAGATTTAATATAAAGTCTTATGTTAAGTAGGCGGATTGCGCTTATTCTAGACTTTACAATTGCTTAGGGAACAATTAGGCGGATTGCGCGTATTGTTGACTCTAAGGTTATAGTATTTTGTTATTCTTTATTTTAACAACTTACTTATTATTGAAAACTTATAAAACTTGAACTCACTCAGCGTAGCTGACTTTTGCATACACGTTAGATTGATTTCAGGTTGTTGATGAATAAAGGACGCCTTGGCATGCAGTGGAGCTACTCAGTTGCGGTTGACATTTCAAATAAGATGACGTCTACGAGATTGCTCGAACGCTATTGATATTATTTTCCAAAGATTTTAGTTGTCTATTAAATATTGTTTTGACCCGTCTCGGGAAAATCATATTTGAAAATCTAATAATTTATTTTGACATTCCGCTGCGTATTTTCTGAAATAAAATAAGATTCTTTTGAATTTTTAGCTTGGCTTTAGTCTTTTGAATGCCAACTGTTTGACCCGTCGGTTTTGAGGGTCTTACAAGTTGGTATCAGAGCAATGGTTCGAGGGATTCGGGCAGTTTGTGCTCGAACTTGAATCTGGTATGGGACCAAACTATTACTAAGAAATGTCAACTGCTGGGTGGCTGCACGCCAAGAGGTAATCATTAGATGCTTAATAGCATGAAGTCATGAACGGGCGGTTAGTGCCTTTACATTTTGATGTATGGGAAGTTTATTATGTAGTGCGTAATGCACGAATCATAGGCTTGGATGCTTCTCGTTAAACACTTAGATACATAAAGTGTTAGAAGGAAACCCAATAACTATATTTGTTTAACTATGTTATGATGGCTCTTATTGAGCGCTTAATTGAAATAATCCATAGGGGGTGTATGCTCTTGTGTTTTGAGGTAGGGTAGAATTCCCTTCTTCGTTTGTTAATTACAAACCTTTAAGGTTTAATAGCTAAATACTATGTGTATTTGTGTTAATGTGTAGGTAGAATTGTTAATGTGGTCATAACTTGTTGTGTTTAGGGTGACTAAAGTAAAGTAAACAGCTAATCACACTTGATCAACGTTATTAGAAGCTTACCCTTACTTTACACATCCTGAATATATCTTGTGACAGATCATGTGACGGTTTTGTCGTGAATGTTTTGTATGGGCTGTGTCTATCACCTTTTGTATTGGGTTAGATAAGATCCCAAGGATACTAGACATTTAATCAAGGACAATGTTGCAGTAGGAAATTCACCCCTTGTGACCAAGGCAGTAGATAATTGTCGGATCGAGTTATTGGGCCATTGTCTTCCTATTCTCTTGCACTTAATGTCATTGGGTTACTTTGATGTTATTCTTGGGATGGACTGGATGGCTACCGTGGATGCTCACTTTGTGTCCGGGTGGAGACTCGTGTGACTTACAGCTCCTGATGGGAATCGTATTACTGTTCATGGGCACGATGGTTGCTCATTACCTCGGGTTATTTCAATGCTAAAGGCGGGAAAGATGTTTCAGCGTTGGTGTAAGGCGTACCTGGCACAGGTCTTGGATGTGGGGGCTGATATCTCTAAGCTATGGGATGTCCCCGTAGTGCGGGATTACTCGAATGTATTTCCTGAGGATTTGACGGAATCGCCATCGGACCGCGAGGTTGAGTTTCAAATAGAGCTCGTGCCGGAAGCTAAACCTGTAGCCAGAGACCTTACCTCCTAGCCCCCGCGTAAATGAAATAACCCTCATCTCCGTTAGAGGATTTGCTCGAGAAAGGGTTTTTCTTTTTTTTACCAAGTATCTCACCTTGGAGCGCCGGTTTTGTTCGTTAAAAAGAAGGATGGCAGCATGCGAAAGTGTATCGATTACAGGGAACTAAACAAGTTGACTATGAAGAATAGATATCCTTTACCAAGGATTGATGACTTGTTTGATCAGCTCCAAAGAGCTAGTTGTTCTCAAAGATTGATCTTAGATCGCGCTACCATAAGCTGAAATACGAGAGCAGGATGTATCAAAGACTTCTTTTCGTACTCGTTATGGGCATTACGAGTTTTTGGTGATGTCTTTTGGTTTGACTAACACGCTCGCGACATTCATGGATTTGATGAACCAGGTGTGTAAGCCGAGGTTCGACCGTTCGGTTATTGTTTTTATTGATGACATTCTCATATATTCCAAAAGTGAAGAAGACCATATTCTACATTGCAATAAGGTTCTTCAAACTCTAAGGAATGAGAAGCTTTGCGCTAACATTCTCAAATGTCCTCTCTGATTTCATGAGGGTCAGTATTTTGGCCCATGTCATCAATTTCGTCAGTACCATGGTAGATTCCACGAAGGTGCAGGCAATGATGAACTGGGCGACACCAAAATCATCGTCTGATATTATTAGCTTCTTGGGTTGGCAGGTTATTATCGGAGGTGCGTACAGGATTTCTCCAAGATAGCTCATTGACTAAACTGACCAAGAATGAGGTGAGGTTTGCTTGGGACTTGGACCAAGAGAACGCGTTTCTTGAAACTAAAGAAAAGTTTAACGCCGAATTTGCGGGTCTTACAAGCTTGACATCGCATCGGCCCTAGCCTTACCGGGTTGGATGGAGGATGTAGTGGTTTTTCGGACGTCACTTAGGGGTCTTGGGTGTGTACTTATGCAGCGCGGTAAGGTGATAGCTTATGCCCCACGCCAATCGAAACCCCACGAGTTTAATTACCTGACTCATGATTGGGAGTTGGCAGCTGTTGTTTTTGCGCTTAAACTGTGGGGACATCACTTATTTGGGGATCCTTGCACCATCTATACTGGCCATAAGAGTTGGAATATTTCTGTGAGCAAAAGGACCTTAGCAGGAGGCAGCGCATGTGGTTGGAATTAATCAAGAACTATGATGTGGAGGTTGCGTATAACCCAGGAAAGGCTAACGTGGTGGCAGACGCGTTGAGCCGAAAAGTGAGGCCTAAACCCATTCGGGTGAAGTCTTGTCAGCTTATTTTGAAACCGGATATAGTGAAGAGATCTCTAGTGCCCAGATTGAAGCCTTACAGGTGGAGCGAATTATGACAGAGCGTATGTGGGGGCAGCAATGACTTATGGGAAGTGATGGAGACAGGGGTTATGTTCATAAAAGACCGGATGTGGGTACCTCGATATGGAGGGTTTAGGGATAAAATCATGGATGAGGCGCACGAAACTGCCATTCTAATCATCCGGGGGCAACAATATGTATCAAGATCTTAAGAAGAACTATTGGTGGCCAGCAATGAAGTATGAGGTAGCAACTTATGTGAGCAGGTGTCTGACTTGTTTACAGGTTAAAGCAGAAAACCGGAAACCGTTTGAAAAAAAAAAATCAATCTTTAGAGGTACCGAAATGGAAGTGGGAGTATCTTACTATGTATTTCATCACTAAGCTACCCCGTACGCCCGAGGTGTTTGCACCATTTGGGTGGTGGTGGATTGGTTGACAAAGAGTACTCACTTCTTGCCGATACGGGAGACCTTTAACCTCAAAAGGTTGGCAGAATTCTTCCTTCGGGAGATCGTATCAAAGCACAGGTGCAAGTGTCTATTACTTCCAATAGGGACACTCGTTCTACGTATGGGTATTGGGTTACACATCAGCACCACTTATCATCCGCAGACGGATGGTCAGTCGGAAAGAACTATCCAAACTCTCGAAGATATGCTTCGGGTATGCATTATTGATTTCGGCGGTAGCTGGGAGTATCAACTACCCTTGGCGGAGTTTTCATATAACAATAGCCATCACGCCATTATTTGGATGCCACCGTATGAGAAGTTGTTGTGTTTCGCGACTACCTGGCCTTATAAACTAGGCTATGATAGAAGTGGGATTTGCCTGCTCTGATCTATAGTATTGGTTTTGTGTCATGATTATTACTTTTCTGTTCTGAGTTGTAACCTAAAATGATCATATGAATGTTCTATCTTGTGTAGGGATAAGTAAATTCGCATAGAGATAAATCTTTTTCGAACCATGTTATCCTTGAAACATCACATTTGTTGGTTCCTTATCCAATAGGATTCGAGGACGAATCCTCTTATAAGGAGGGTAGACTTGTAACATCCCAAAGTTTCGCTAAATGAATTTTATTTGAAGCGAACCAACCGGGTTTATATCGAATCGATCCGTTGATGGGATTTGTCACGTAGAGGTTACTTAACAGATTTAAAGGGACCCGATTATTATAATTTGTTTTTTTTTAAAGTTAGTATTTATAATTAGGGGGCCTTGCGTAAATTTTGTGTATTAAAAATAAGATAAAGGCCAAACCTAGATGAGCTAGGGTTTTAGCTTAGCGGCTGTTGTAACAAGAAAGAACAATCGAGACTCGAGACGTCGGCTAAGGTGGTAGTTCATGGTGGTTTCTGGTGTGCGACTTCCACCTCATTACAACGTAACCTTCTAAACGTCATGATCTACGCTGGTCCTTTCGTTTTGGCTGAGAAAATAGGAAGCGAAAGATGGGGGACGAGCGGGAAAGCGAGGAAGTCGACACGGTGGTGCTTGCCGCGGTTCTTGGTGCATCTGGTCTTCCAAATCACGGCTCGGGAAATCGCTTTTATCTATGAACTTCATGATTTTGAGTTTGGATCTCGGTATCGTAATCGCCCGGCAAGAGTTCAAGGTAGCTTTCTTGTCTCTCATGTGTTGTGGTTGTTATGGTTGCAACGGGATCTACCGCGATTGCGAATACGGTTAAGGCAATGATGATGGTATTAGGTGGTGTTGGTGTTGGCGTGAGAGGATGGCGTTTGTGTACGGTTGGTGGTTATAATGTTGCAGGAGGAAATATGGTACGGTTGTGATGATGATGATGATTCTTATGCTATATTGTTTTTCTTTTATGGAGTTATGTTGAAGGTGAGTGTTAGTTCTATATAGCTTCCATTCCATGTGCATTTTATGAGACACGTACAGATGCATGAAGTTTTGAGTAAACATGCACTCATAGTAGTTGGATCATGGGTATAACAATGAGCATGCATGTGGGATATGCATTGAAGTGTACGAATTTGTATGGCCTTAAGAGTGTTGGAGGGTGCATGGCAAGGGAAGCATGCATGCGTATAGCTCAGCTCGGATTCGAATGTTCCAGGTGATCCGAATTTGACGTCCCGTGGCTTAGAGTTTTGCATAGAGACAGACTCGGTTTCGTTTGAGGACGCATATGAGGCGGCTAGCTTGCAGTTTTAAAAGCTCTGCAACTGGTGAGTTCTTGTGCCCACTCTTTTAGTTATTATTTTTCTAAATATTTTGGGCTGACGTGCATGCTAGATCAGCATGATTATTTTTGTGAAGTCACAAAATATTTTGATGAAGTTATAAATATTTTTGTGTACGAACGAAATCTATATTAACTCGTACATATTATTTTAGCACATGAAACGTAAGTGGGCGGAATGCGCCTAATGTGTTATTATATGGTTTGAGTTATATGTGTTATTAGAAGTGGGATAGGCCTACTCTGATTTACGGTATAGTTTTTGTGTACGATAGAAATCCATATTTACTCATATATAATATCTTTGCATGAAACGTAAGTAAGGTATATGTTATACGTACCTACGTGTTTGAAGGAAACTAAAATAAAACATATACGGATGGCTGTATATGTTTATATGAATAAAAACGTAAGTTTATGAGGTGTAAAGGTACGTAGGTTTACGTATGATGATTTAAATATATATTTATACGCAAGTATATGTGAATTCATGATGCCCTTTTTATTGTTTTTAAAACATTTTGGGCTAATATGCATGTCTTGAAATTGTATGTGGAACCTTGCTTGTTAGATCGGGATTTGCCTAGATTTATACTTGATCAGGTTAATTCTTTATTATATATTTATACATATATAAATTGTGTATGACAGTTACTTAGTATTATAAATTGAGCTATGATAGTTATATTGTACGTCCGCTCTGATTTATAAGTTATGGTTTGAGTCTTAGTAGGCGATATGCGCTTATGTAGACTTGTTGTAGTTTCGTGACAAATAGGCGGAATGCGCTTATTGTAGATTTAATATAAAGTCTTATGTTAAGTAGGCGGATTGCGCTTATTCTAGACTTTACAATTGCTTAGGGAACAATTAGGCGGATTGCGCGTATTGTTGACTCTAAGGTTATAGTATTTTGTTATTCTTTATTTTAACAACTTACTTATTATTGAAAACTTATAAAACTTGAACTCACTCAGCGTAGCTGACTTTTGCATACACGTTAGATTGATTTCAGGTTGTTGATGAATAAAGGACGCCTTGGCATGCAGTGGAGCTACTCAGTTGCGGTTGACATTTCAAATAAGATGACGTCTACGAGATTGCTCGAACGCTATTGATATTATTTTCCAAAGATTTTAGTTGTCTATTAAATATTGTTTTGACCCGTCTCGGGAAAATCATATTTGAAAATCTAATAATTTATTTTGACATTCCGCTGCGTATTTTCTGAAATAAAATAAGATTCTTTTGAATTTTTAGCTTGGCTTTAGTCTTTTGAATGCCAACTGTTTGACCCGTCGGTTTTGAGGGTCTTACAAGTTGGTATCAGAGCAATGGTTCGAGGGATTCGGGCAGTTTGTGCTCGAACTTGAATCTGGTATGGGACCAAACTATTACTAAGAAATGTCAACTGCTGGGTGGCTGCACGCCAAGAGGTAATCATTAGATGCTTAATAGCATGAAGTCATGAACGGGCGGTTAGTGCCTTTACATTTTGATGTATGGGAAGTTTATTATGTAGTGCGTAATGCACGAATCATAGGCTTGGATGCTTCTCGTTAAACACTTAGATACATAAAGTGTTAGAAGGAAACCCAATAACTATATTTGTTTAACTATGTTATGATGGCTCTTATTGAGCGCTTAATTGAAATAATCCATAGGGGGTGTATGCTCTTGTGTTTTGAGGTAGGGTAGAATTCCCTTCTTCGTTTGTTAATTACAAACCTTTAAGGTTTAATAGCTAAATACTATGTGTATTTGTGTTAATGTGTAGGTAGAATTGTTAATGTGGTCATAACTTGTTGTGTTTAGGGTGACTAAAGTAAAGTAAACAGCTAATCACACTTGATCAACGTTATTAGAAGCTTACCCTTACTTTACACATCCTGAATATATCTTGTGACAGATCATGTGACGGTTTTGTCGTGAATGTTTTGTATGGGCTGTGTCTATCACCTTTTGTATTGGGTTAGATAAGATCCCAAGGATACTAGACATTTAATCAAGGACAATGTTGCAGTAGGAAATTCACCCCTTGTGACCAAGGCAGTAGATAATTGTCGGATCGAGTTATTGGGCCATTGTCTTCCTATTCTCTTGCACTTAATGTCATTGGGTTACTTTGATGTTATTCTTGGGATGGACTGGATGGCTACCGTGGATGCTCACTTTGTGTCCGGGCGGAGACTCGTGTGACTTACAGCTCCTGATGGGAATCGTATTACTGTTCATGGGCACGATGGTTGCTCATTACCTCGGGTTATTTCAATGCTAAAGGCGGGAAAGATGTTTCAGCGTTGGTGTAAGGCGTACCTGGCACAGGTCTTGGATGTGGGGGCTGATATCTCTAAGCTATGGGATGTCCCCGTAGTGCGGGATTACTCGAATGTATTTCCTGAGGATTTGACGGAATCGCCATCGGACCGCGAGGTTGAGTTTCAAATAGAGCTCGTGCCGGAAGCTAAACCTGTAGCCAGAGACCTTACCTCCTAGCCCCCGCGTAAATGAAATAACTCTCATCTCCGTTAGAGGATTTGCTCGAGAAAGGGTTTTTCTTTTTTTTACCAAGTATCTCACCTTGGAGCGCCGGTTTTGTTCGTTAAAAAGAAGGATGGCAGCATGCGAAAGTGTATCGATTACAGGGAACTAAACAAGTTGACTATGAAGAATAGATATCCTTTACCAAGGATTGATGACTTGTTTGATCAGCTCCAAAGAGCTAGTTGTTCTCAAAGATTGATCTTAGATCGCGCTACCATAAGCTGAAATACGAGAGCAGGATGTATCAAAGACTTCTTTTCGTACTCGTTATGGGCATTACGAGTTTTTGGTGATGTCTTTTGGTTTGACTAACACGCTCGCGACATTCATGGATTTGATGAACCAGGTGTGTAAGCCGAGGTTCGACCGTTCGGTTATTGTTTTTATTGATGACATTCTCATATATTCCAAAAGTGAAGAAGACCATATTCTACATTGCAATAAGGTTCTTCAAACTCTAAGGAATGAGAAGCTTTGCGCTAACATTCTCAAATGTCCTCTCTGATTTCATGAGGGTCAGTATTTTGGCCCATGTCATCAATTTCGTCAGTACCATGGTAGATTCCACGAAGGTGCAGGCAATGATGAACTGGGCGACACCAAAATCATCGTCTGATATTATTAGCTTCTTGGGTTGGCAGGTTATTATCGGAGGTGCGTACAGGATTTCTCCAAGATAGCTCATTGACTAAACTGACCAAGAATGAGGTGAGGTTTGCTTGGGACTTGGACCAAGAGAACGCGTTTCTTGAAACTAAAGAAAAGTTTAACGCCGAATTTGCGGGTCTTACAAGCTTGACATCGCATCGGCCCTAGCCTTACCGGGTTGGATGGAGGATGTAGTGGTTTTTCGGACGTCACTTAGGGGTCTTGGGTGTGTACTTATGCAGCGCGGTAAGGTGATAGCTTATGCCCCACGCCAATCGAAACCCCACGAGTTTAATTACCTGACTCATGATTGGGAGTTGGCAGCTGTTGTTTTTGCGCTTAAACTGTGGGGACATCACTTATTTGGGGATCCTTGCACCATCTATACTGGCCATAAGAGTTGGAATATTTCTGTGAGCAAAAGGACCTTAGCAGGAGGCAGCGCATGTGGTTGGAATTAATCAAGAACTATGATGTGGAGGTTGCGTATAACCCAGGAAAGGCTAACGTGGTGGCAGACGCGTTGAGCCGAAAAGTGAGGCCTAAACCCATTCGGGTGAAGTCTTGTCAGCTTATTTTGAAACCGGATATAGTGAAGAGATCTCTAGTGCCCAGATTGAAGCCTTACAGGTGGAGCGAATTATGACAGAGCGTATGTGGGGGCAGCAATGACTTATGGGAAGTGATGGAGACAGGGGTTATGTTCATAAAAGACCGGATGTGGGTACCTCGATATGGAGGGTTTAGGGATAAAATCATGGATGAGGCGCACGAAACTGCCATTCTAATCATCCGGGGGCAACAATATGTATCAAGATCTTAAGAAGAACTATTGGTGGCCAGCAATGAAGTATGAGGTAGCAACTTATGTGAGCAGGTGTCTGACTTGTTTACAGGTTAAAGCAGAAAACCGGAAACCGTTTGAAAAAAAAAATCAATCTTTAGAGGTACCGAAATGGAAGTGGGAGTATCTTACTATGTATTTCATCACTAAGCTACCCCGTACGCCCGAGGTGTTTGCACCATTTGGGTGGTGGTGGATTGGTTGACAAAGAGTACTCACTTCTTGCCGATACGGGAGACCTTTAACCTCAAAAGGTTGGCAGAATTCTTCCTTCGGGAGATCGTATCAAAGCACAGGTGCAAGTGTCTATTACTTCCAATAGGGACACTCGTTCTACGTATGGGTATTGGGTTACACATCAGCACCACTTATCATCCGCAGACGGATGGTCAGTCGGAAAGAACTATCCAAACTCTCGAAGATATGCTTCGGGTATGCATTATTGATTTCGGCGGTAGCTGGGAGTATCAACTACCCTTGGCGGAGTTTTCATATAACAATAGCCATCACGCCATTATTTGGATGCCACCGTATGAGAAGTTGTTGTGTTTCGCGACTACCTGGCCTTATAAACTAGGCTATGATAGAAGTGGGATTTGCCTGCTCTGATCTATAGTATTGGTTTTGTGTCATGATTATTACTTTTCTGTTCTGAGTTGTAACCTGAAATGATCATATGAATGTTCTATCTTGTGTAGGGATAAGTAAATTCGCATAGAGATAAATCTTTTTCGAACCATGTTATCCTTGAAACATCACATTTGTTGGTTCCTTATCCAATAGGATTCGAGGACGAATCCTCTTATAAGGAGGGTAGACTTGTAACATCCCAAAGTTTCGCTAAATGAATTTTATTTGAAGCGAACCAACCGGGTTTATATCGAATCGATCCGTTGATGGGATTTGTCACGTAGAGGTTACTTAACAGATTTAAAGGGACCCGATTATTATAATTTGTTTTTTTTAAAGTTAGTATTTATAATTAGGGGGCCTTGCGTAAATTTTGTGTATTAAAAATAAGATAAAGGCCAAACCTAGATGAGCTAGGGTTTTAGCTTAGCGGCTGTTGTAACAAGAAAGAACAATCGAGACTCGAGACGTCGGCTAAGGTGGTAGTTCATGGTGGTTTCTGGTGTGCGACTTCCACCTCATTACAACGTAACCTTCTAAACGTCATGATCTACGCTGGTCCTTTCGTTTTGGCTGAGAAAATAGGAAGCGAAAGATGGGGGACGAGCGGGAAAGCGAGGAAGTCGACACGGTGGTGCTTGCCGCGGTTCTTGGTGCATCTGGTCTTCCAAATCACGGCTCGGGAAATCGCTTTTATCTATGAACTTCATGATTTTGAGTTTGGATCTCGGTATCGTAATCGCCCGGCAAGAGTTCAAGGTAGCTTTCTTGTCTCTCATGTGTTGTGGTTGTTATGGTTGCAACGGGATCTACCGCGATTGCGAATACGGTTAAGGCAATGATGATGGTATTAGGTGGTGTTGGTGTTGGCGTGAGAGGATGGCGTTTGTGTACGGTTGGTGGTTATAATGTTGCAGGAGGAAATATGGTACGGTTGTGATGATGATGATGATTCTTATGCTATATTGTTTTTCTTTTATGGAGTTATGTTGAAGGTGAGTGTTAGTTCTATATAGCTTCCATTCCATGTGCATTTTATGAGACACGTACAGATGCATGAAGTTTTGAGTAAACATGCACTCATAGTAGTTGGATCATGGGTATAACAATGAGCATGCATGTGGGATATGCATTGAAGTGTACGAATTTGTATGGCCTTAAGAGTGTTGGAGGGTGCATGGCAAGGGAAGCATGCATGCGTATAGCTCAGCTCGGATTCGAATGTTCCAGGTGATCCGAATTTGACGTCCCGTGGCTTAGAGTTTTGCATAGAGACAGACTCGGTTTCGTTTGAGGACGCATATGAGGCGGCTAGCTTGCAGTTTTAAAAGCTCTGCAACTGGTGAGTTCTTGTGCCCACTCTTTTAGTTATTATTTTTCTAAATATTTTGGGCTGACGTGCATGCTAGATCAGCATGATTATTTTTGTGAAGTCACAAAATATTTTGATGAAGTTATAAATATTTTTGTGTACGAACGAAATCTATATTAACTCGTACATATTATTTTAGCACATGAAACGTAAGTGGGCGGAATGCGCCTAATGTGTTATTATATGGTTTGAGTTATATGTGTTATTAGAAGTGGGATAGGCCTACTCTGATTTACGGTATAGTTTTTGTGTACGATAGAAATCCATATTTACTCATATATAATATCTTTGCATGAAACGTAAGTAAGGTATATGTTATACGTACCTACGTGTTTGAAGGAAACTAAAATAAAACATATACGGATGGCTGTATATGTTTATATGAATAAAAACGTAAGTTTATGAGGTGTAAAGGTACGTAGGTTTACGTATGATGATTTAAATATATATTTATACGCAAGTATATGTGAATTCATGATGCCCTTTTTATTGTTTTTAAAACATTTTGGGCTAATATGCATGTCTTGAAATTGTATGTGGAACCTTGCTTGTTAGATCGGGATTTGCCTAGATTTATACTTGATCAGGTTAATTCTTTATTATATATTTATACATATATAAATTGTGTATGACAGTTACTTAGTATTATAAATTGAGCTATGATAGTTATATTGTACGTCCGCTCTGATTTATAAGTTATGGTTTGAGTCTTAGTAGGCGATATGCGCTTATGTAGACTTGTTGTAGTTTCGTGACAAATAGGCGGAATGCGCTTATTGTAGATTTAATATAAAGTCTTATGTTAAGTAGGCGGATTGCGCTTATTCTAGACTTTACAATTGCTTAGGGAACAATTAGGCGGATTGCGCGTATTGTTGACTCTAAGGTTATAGTATTTTGTTATTCTTTATTTTAACAACTTACTTATTATTGAAAACTTATAAAACTTGAACTCACTCAGCGTAGCTGACTTTTGCATACACGTTAGATTGATTTCAGGTTGTTGATGAATAAAGGACGCCTTGGCATGCAGTGGAGCTACTCAGTTGCGGTTGACATTTCAAATAAGATGACGTCTACGAGATTGCTCGAACGCTATTGATATTATTTTCCAAAGATTTTAGTTGTCTATTAAATATTGTTTTGACCCGTCTCGGGAAAATCATATTTGAAAATCTAATAATTTATTTTGACATTCCGCTGCGTATTTTCTGAAATAAAATAAGATTCTTTTGAATTTTTAGCTTGGCTTTAGTCTTTTGAATGCCAACTGTTTGACCCGTCGGTTTTGAGGGTCTTACACGGTGACCTATCATGACGAGCGTATAAGATGTTAGACTAACAACCCGTAGGTTGATTAGTCCCCAATAGTCCAGACCATAACCGTGTACATTTGAAATGATGTTTATACGTTTAACCGACCACACCAGACAAGACCCGACATCCCACGTGTTAGCCGAATGCAAGATATCATGCAATCATATGCAATCAAACACTTAGTATACATCACGGTTTACTATATCTAGCATGAAGCCTAATTAATGCATAAACAGGTCCGAACACGTATAACTAAGTTATTGGACATGTCACGGGGTTCCTAACATGTTCCTAGGTGTCAATCCGTGTTTCGAGATGTTAAAATACACATATAGTAGCAGTACACGCGATTAGGAATCAAACATGCAAATAGGAAAAGTCAACTGGTGATTAGGAGGGTCAACTGGCGATTGGGATTGTAATCACTAGACATACTAGCGATTGGGCTCCCAATCGCCTCATGTAATACAAGATTGGGGCCAATTGCCCCTGCTATAGGCGATTAGGGATCCCCTAATCGCCCCTGCTGCAGCATTCCGCCTTTTTGCGCGTTTAACCCTCCAAATCAGATCTGAAACATGTGGAAATACCCAATATCAAACCCAAAACATTAATCCAACTATTTCAAGCAAAAACCCCTAATTTATTATCATTCTAGCCGTCCCGAATGCAAGCGTTTTCCCAAAATATCATAACTAGCATGTAAACATCACATCAACATGCAAAACTTACCCTAAATAGCAAATATCCAGATTTCATCACATATTGACGTTGTCTGACAATATCCTAATGTTCTAGCATCATCCTAGAGTAAACCCTAACCTCAAACAATCAACAAAACACAACACATCATCATCAATCCTTCATAATCATTCAAACGGGTCAAAACGCCTAATATCAATAATACACATCTATGAACCTTCAAACTCCTAGGTTAACATCATATCAACTCATTTAGATCAGAAACATATCAATAACACAAGAATAACCATGTTTAAACGATAAAAATCCTATCTTGCATGAATACATCACATATAACAAGCATAGAGGTTTGAGTTGGTTTAGAAACCAGGTCTGCACCTTTAGGGAACAAAACAATATCATTACAAAGGTTTGGGATGAAGAACACACCTTGAAATTGTAAGATTATGAGGTGTAAAGCTTGAAAATGTGATTTCTTAATAAAAAACGTGTTCCAAAGTTTGTATAAGGTGTGGGGTGGCTTTGGGGTGTATTAGGTTTCACAAATGATGTTTTACAACATAAGGGTGGTATGTATAGGCGTTTCTAATCATTTAGTACACGTCAGGCGATTGTGCAGCAGCTATAGGCGATTAGGGTCTCTAATCGCGTGTAGCCACTAGCGATTAGCCCAATCGCCCATAAAATTTCCTCTAATCACCTATCTTACTGGCGATTAGGCCAATCACCCCCTATTTACATGCAATTAGGCCAATCACCTATAATGTCATGCAATTACGCGTAATCACTATTTTAACACATATAAACACGTATTCACATACCGACAAGTCATATAATGTTTGTAAGCCCATAATACATGATAACTAAGACGTTCCCATCCGTTCACCAATTCCCCGGACTCGAGATTTACGTATGTGCGATAACCCGACGATTCTACGAATCGCCGATCCTTGTACACATGGTTATGGACCGACACCCAATGATCCCTCGGACCATTGTAACGATTCCCGATGATTCCCGAATCATCGACACGACTCAAACGACCCGGTCAAGTATGATATTAAGTAGTTGTTTTCAATGTTTTCGTTGAGGTAGACTCGTATGTATGCAAAGTATGAAACGTATGTATGTAAGGTATGAAAAGTATTAACCTGAATATGCCGGGTGTCACATTGTTCCATATTCTTTTGTTCAAATAAAAATAAATATGTTAAACCATTTGTACTAACCTAGTTGGATAATTGCAAAACCTATAAAAACAATGCATTAAAGCAAAAATATAAAAAAGTAAACACACAACTGAAAATGAAAGCCATCACTGCCATTGATCATTGATGGGTTCTCCATAAGGTCTTCGTGTTTCTTTCATTTAAAAAAAAAAAATATCAAACAACATACGAATTAGAACCAAATACTAAAAACATACCTTTCATCTACTGGGATTCTTGGGATGTCTAAAGATGGTGAACAAAGAATTTTGTTATTTTCCCATTTATACATAAAACTCAAAATGTTATAGTAACTTAGAGCACTCACATCCCATCCACCAAATGTATGTGAGTGTGTCCACCAAATTATATGGGGTGAGTGTAAGTGGTTGTGAGTGAAGGTGAGAGAAAATATTTGGTGGAAGCACTGTTCTACCCTAAATATGAAAAGCTACTGTTCACCCCTATATATATTTTAATATTTTTGTAAGTAGTTGTGAGTGAGGAGAGAGAAAATGTAATGATAAAAGTATGAAAAAGTATTATTATTTTAATTAGGAGAGAGAAGATTTAGGGGTGAAATAGTGATTTTTAGTGTAATTTGATAGATGAGATTTGATGGAGGGGATGTGAATGCTCTTAAAGAGACATAAATTCTAACTTTTCAAATTCTTATATAAGTTTTGAAACTCACCCTTAAATTGCCACAAATGTTATAGTAATTTAAAGAGTATAGAAAAGACAACTTTGCCCTTAAACTAACCTCATTTACTATTGTATCATAAGCTTAAACACTTGTACTTCGTTAAATTTTACGGTCATCCTTCCTAGATGCTTTATAATCTATAATACATTATAAAGGAGGAGTGATGACCAATATGATCATTTTCTTTTCCGTACAACTTAAGCAGCAACATGTACAACATATTTAAGCAATATATTTAAGGGCATTATGGGGATAATTGTGACTATTAAGACACTTAGAAGGGTAATATAGACATTTCACTTATCTAATCCTTTGCAATATGAAAACAAAATTATATTAGTACCCTTAATTCCCATCCTTAACCCCACAATGAATGATTTATTAATGAAAAGTTATTGTTTGAATTTGATGGCAGAGAGTTACAGAATTTACCTCGTGTATACCAATCGACTAAAAAGTAAAAACCTTCTTCAATGTGCAGCTTAAGCGATATCATTCATTCATGGCCCTCAATTCCCCGTCAATTTCCATCGCACTCCAGGTTAACTATATATATAAATATAAATATATAACAATACATTTTTTTCAATTTCATGCTTATGCTTCTAACCTGTCAATCCATACTACTGTTTAGAAGATATTGCAGGTGCTCCGTTCATAGGTACTGTTTCACCCTTTGGTTTAGATTATGGTTTTTGTTAATCAATGTTTTTTAATTAGTACTGCTTAGATTTTAAGTAATTTGATTAAATCAATTTTGTTTTGATCATCCAGGAATGATCTGATTACATCCCCATAGTGGTTGGTTTGTTTTTTTAGCACAAAACCGCCCATCGTCGGTGTCACAGAACATCATCCGGTTGTCGTTTCCGTCTGCTTTTTAATTTCCGACAATCCGAGGTGGGAAGGGGGAAGGGGGATGGGGGATGGGGAGGAAGTGGGAAGGGGAACCACACCCCTTAGCTTAATATTGACAATTCAACTGGTGCACCACAACTTTGACCTCCAACCAGAGACACTATTTTTGCCGGCTAACATCATTCATAGATTTTCTGAATTGTTGAATTTGTATAAATTTAAAATGATCAGTGTTCTGGAGTTCTGTGATTTCAGGTGTTGAATACTTTCAGCCTTCTCCAAACATCAACTGTAAGTTCAGCTAATAAGCAGTCAATTGTTTGCTAACATTAGTTGGCTTTAAGGAAACGGAATTGATACTTAAATTTGAGTAGCTACAGTGAACCGTTGCAATTTTCATACTGACAATATGTGTTAATTAATAACTACACATGTGGAGAAACATTATAATCCATTGCTAAAAACTCTTTCCCACTTTGTTATGATTATATGTACGCCGTGTTCTTATTTATAGTTCCTAACTACATTGTCCTAATAGTTTTTGTGTTCCCACTGTTGAAGAAGTGAAAAATTAGATCATCTTTGCACTTGAAACTTTATCTCTTCAAGGCCAACCTATTGTTGCTCAGTTCTGGGTTGCAAAAAAAAAAAAAAAAAAAAAAAAAAAAAAAAAACAGGAAACACATATGTGCTTACTACAATCGGTCAGCCTTTGGCCTTTTGGGGATAATCGAAAAGCTTCTGGCATACCATAGAGACTGTTTAGACCACAAACTCTATGTGTACCAACACCCTGAATTTCCAGGGAAAGAAGCATCCTTTGGTCTTTTTGGCCATGTTTTCCTGTTCTGCACTCCTGTACAGACTACAAATGTACATAGATGTCCTTCGGATCAGCGTCCTTCATGCAAAGAAGCTATCTTTTCAAAAGAATGGGGAGCATTTGCTTTGCATGTGATAGTAGATGATCAATGTGTTGGCGTCCTTGAGTTTGTCATGGATACATCTAGGGGTTCTTAGGAGTGTGATATTAATGAAGTTTATAGAGCCCTACAGGTTTGTCCTCTCCATACCTACTCTTGTATATATAATATGAATGTATACATAATAAACGCACACACGTCAGATAAATTGTTGCATCACGTTGATCTCCTCTATGGACTATGAACTCTTTGCATAACACAATATGTGGCATACGTGTTTATTTCTGGGTGACTACCACCTCTTACATAATAAATTCTTGATTTCCTAGATAAACTCATTGGTAATCATATGATCATAACATGTTAGTGACACAAAAACTGAATTTAGTTAATGCTACGTATAAAAATTTACACTAGATTTATGAGAGATCTACTTGTTTTCTCAAATAGTAATAAGATAGGGGTAATGAAATCACATATCAATAATAGGAATTTAACTTTATTCATTTTGTATTAATTTTGACATGGGTACTACAGTCTACATATGCTTTCCTTGATATGTGATCATCCACAACCTTTTAGTGAAAAATGTATATTCTTAGATGTTTTTAGATTACTTCTCCAGCCAGATTGTAAACTGGTGCGTGAAAACATAAATGATATGTGGTTGAGAGTTCAATTAACTTGGATAATGGGTCAAACAATTAAATGAGTAATTTAAAAGACAGTTCGAAAGGGTTCTAATCATTTGATTAAGTATTATTTCTTTTTAATTTTGCTATCTTAACCAGAAAAAAATCATTCCTAACATGATTGTGGTGTTTGCCGATTAAGCCGTACATTCAGATGGGATCGTGTAGATTCCAGTTACCTTGCTTCGTCTGGCCCTTCATCATACCGTGGCTTGAAAAATGCCTTGAATTCGGCAAGAGTGATCCTATTCGGCCACTCCGATGCAGTGTGTCCTAAAACTTGACATTTGAAACAACGTCGTGGAACTTTAGACGGGGTTTTAGATGCCTCAGGGGTTGTTGTGGGTTTGACAACAGGAAGCTTTGATGTGCTTCCTCGTCATAGATTACTTTTGAGTTATGATGACATTATCTATTGCCCTTTTTTCAACCTATTCTATATGAGTGCTTTTAGAAGATGTTGGTACTACTGTTAACAATGCATCATCAAGACAAATGGCTAATAACAAGACAAAAAAAGGCATCAACAGGAACTGCTAATTAGATTTAAATTGCATAGGGCAGGGGACATCATGGTAATAAAAAAACGTTTTAAGCGATTCATCAGGCTTATTTTCGTACCAACATTTAGGCCTTTAATTTGTAAAATTGTAAGTCATTTTTGCTTTAGATGGCATTGGTTTTGTCTATGAGCTTCATTTTCTCATGATTCATAACATACCAAAAATGATGTGTACATATTGGAGGTAGCGGTTGTGGATGTTGCTTTGATGAAACAAGTGGAAGGATTGTCAGAAACTTTTTTCCTCAAGGACAAGCATTCTACTTGTAAGTATTCTTGTAATAATTTCAGTGGCTTCGTGCTTTCGACATTTATATTTTTCTTGGTTCTATTTGTTTACAATTTTGTGGTTTGTGTTCACCACATTTTATGTTTGAAACAAAGATTGCTATTAAGGGGACTACATGACCTACACATTTTATGTTTGAAACAAAGAACGGCAAGGAGCTTCCAAGTAAAGTATTCTTGTTTAGATTTTTGAATGCTTAGTGTGTAGTGTTATTTGATATCTGATTCTAATTTGAGCTCCAAATAAACCTGCGTATCTACTTTAACATCGTTGCTTAAGGTGATAGTCAAATAATGCTAATTTTTATACAGTAGCTTGGAGTATTTACCTTAAGTGAAATGATAGAAAAAAAGATTTATGTTTATTGACATTTTAAATTCTATCCCAGATTAATCGTTACGAAAAACCATTTGGTCTAATAATTATAAATGGATTAGTTATTTTTTTTTAGAAATGCAGTCTTAAGGCAAACAAAAAACTATAAGTACCCGCAGCAACGCGCGGGCATTCACACTAGTATAGTATAGATAATCTGTTAGCTTTGTTATGAAAACATCACACACATTTATATTTTTCTATTAAAAAAATATCAAGGCTCAAATATCCAAACACTTATAAAGTCAAATTATTGTTGTCAACCAATTTTAATAAAAGCTAAAATATCGTTACTAGTTTAAAGGGTTTAAAGGAAATTAAACTAAAACTTAAAACACAACGTGACAGTTTGACTAAAAATAGAGGCAAAAATGTTGAATTACATATGCACGTTGTGGTATGTCAACTCAATTTTTTTTTTTTTTGTTTGATTGAAACGTAAAGCAAAAATCTTTTTAAGCAAACAAAGTAGGGTACAACCTACAAACAAGGTGTACAACCCTTTCATGCGCAAAACATTTGGTAAACATGACGTACCACACCATAACGCACAAACATTTGTAAATATCTATATCTATATATATAATAAACCAAAGTATTTTTAATGACATGTCATAATATTATGCAAGCTCTCTTTTGAGAGATGCCACATAGGATGTGATGTGACAACTCTATACCAATTAAAAAAATATATAAATATGGTTTAAATATAATTTAACATAATATATTAAATACCTAATTTACTAAATTTAAATATTAAAACTTTATTATTATCTCTCTCATGTTTCCTCTCATAACTTTTAAACGTTAATATCTTATACATACGAGATTTTTTAAAGAAAAAAATTACATCAAATTAATGGGCGTTTTTTTATCTTTCCAACGAGTACCATAGTGCTATATAAAAAACGGAGAAAAAAACGACTATTTTTTGTAACCCGACAGGTATTGTGTCAGGTTTGGAATTAGTTTAAAAAAAATTGTGGGTTTGGGTCGGGCCTGGGATTAGGTGATACCCGACCCAATTACCTTTTTTTATATTAGAATATGATAACTTATGGCAGAGATTTTTTTAAAATAATAATAATAATAATAATATTCATTAATCATATATTGGGAAGTCATTAATTATGTTGTCATATTAGATATTTCAACCCGGGATGCTATTCAACAGGTAATTGCTATATAGATGTCATTTTTATAGTTTAGTTACTTATAATTTTATTCACTTTACTTAGATTTCTCAACCCCGGATGCTCCCGGGGTATAAGCTAGTATATAATAAGTCAATGTATAATAACTTTTTATTAAATAGGCAAGAGGATTACAATATTTCATCTTTAACCAATATAATGGCAGCGAAATTGTTGGGCAATGTAAAGGAAGGAATTTCAAAAGATTTATATGCAATTTTTTTGCGTATATCCTAGAAATGTTAAGGAAAATGAATCCTTTTGCTTTTCAATTTCTTTTAAAATTCAATGGATATTAATGCTCACAACTGGGCATTTGTTGACATTACGTTAAAAATTTGATTTATATAATTTTTTATAGAACACTTATTGTTACTATAATTTTAACTGAATAATTAGGATTAATAAAACCTTCACCAATTGTTGATAATAATTTAATCCATTTGACGATATTTTTTCAAAATTGGGGACTAAATTTGTATAGATGATAAAAGTTAAGGTGACGGGTGTCACACTCTCCCATACTTTAGAAAATTTCGTCTCGAAATTCCTTTCAAGTGTAGGTTTCTGTGATAAGCAAAGTGTCATAAAAGAAGAGATAAGTAAGGTTTAGTGGTGCAGAAGTCATGGTCAGGCGAAGTAAAAATAGTTGTTTAAAACCAAAAGAAAAGGTTCCATAAATTTGTTTTTTTTATTTATTTCTTTTACGTTTGATCTAAGATTAATAATCGAGGGTTTATAATGCAAAACTTTGGGGAAGAGAATGTTTAAAATGGGCATAAGTGTAAGGGCACTGTTGTTGTAGTCTCCCATACCTTAGAAGGTTTTTGACCAAACTTTGCTAAGGACATGCAACGAGATAGTGTAAGTATACAACATTTGAGTCTTTGGTGTGGGTGGTCAAATGGAAGATTTCAGGAAGACAATTGAAGCTTGTGTAAAAAAAAGTTCTTGTCAGAAATGATAGCCGTTGGTAATGACCTATTAAAGAGATCGGACCCAACGCTATTAAATATCCCAATATGCAATAGAAAATAATGGGTAGGTTCTTGGTCAGACTTCTAGTCTGCCCCCGTAGTATCGTTCATGCTTATATATAGGGTGTACCGTAGCTAACCCACCACACTACCGATACTTTGGACTTGTACTGATTGTCTACCAATAGCCTAAGTGAAATCACACACCACCCCCATGTACCTGTAAACCCATGATTACGTTCCGGACCGTAATCATTGGTTTATCTTACACTAGAGTGTTATTGTAACAACCGGCAAAAATAAGGTAATTCCGTACTAATTAACTATACGCGATTAACGTAATTAAAAGCAATTATGTGTTGATTATTTAACTGAGGCTTTAGAAAGATAGCAATTCCCAAATAATGCATAGGAATGCATATGTTTAATGACAAAACATGATAGGATCATGTGCGAGCGAATTATCCGGTATGGACACTGGCGACTACCCGGTAAAAATTAAATAAGCGAAACGGATCCCGGACACCCGGGATATAAAATAAAACGTAATTTCACAAAATATAATGGGTTTTGGAACTCCAAAGCCATACGTGAAAGCTTGTTATACAAATCTCCCGGTAATGAATAAAGTGCGCGTACCGCACCCGATACGCGCATAACATATGATTTCACCCGGCAAAAGCCAAAATAATTTATCAACGGTTAAACTGGACTATGTTTAAGGGATATTAAAGGTATTTTTAATATTCGGATAACACGCGATTAAAAACCCGAAAATATCCGGACGATACCCGAACGAGAGGAAATTAAACATAATAATATTGGGTATTAATTAACAAAGTGGACCCCACCCAAATACCCCAAGGGGCCGGCCTAGGGCCCTCCTAATGATTAATATCTTGGGTTATCTTATTAAACCATTAGGATTAATGCTAATCATAAGGTTGCATGGACTAGTATTGGGCAAGAAAATTCACCAAATCCCCTCATTTCTCTCTCTAATCTCACGGCCAAACACCCTCTTATCATAATCTCCAAAGATTTTTTTTACAAGCTCACATAATCCACTTGATCTTCCATAATCTAAGATAAGATATTGGATGATGTTGGAAAGATTTGGAAGAGATATTATAAACAAACTAGTGAGAATACTTGAAGCAAAAACCAAAAATCCTTCTTCTCCTCCTCTTGGCCGTAACATAGCAACCATCCATATACATTTTCCTTACAAATTTTACACTTCCAAATCATCTCTAGATCATTATCCTTCAAAACCCCATTGTGTGTTTCAAGAGCTTGGAACTTAACCCTTTGGAAGAACACACTAAACCCCATCCAATCCAAGGTTTTTGTCTTCCCTAGCCTTGAGCTAGTAGTAAGTTTTAACCTTGCTTTGATTATTAATGTTCATATTATGTGTTCTTATGAGCAAGTTGTACATTGATGGGTAGAATGTGGTTTTGAAACATAAAGTTTAATGTATCTTACAAGAGTAAAATGGAAGAATAATAACATGGATAAATCATGGATTTGATATTAGTAATGTGGTATTTCAAGAAAATGTAGAAATGTGTACATACACTTAAGGAAGTTGATGATTTGGGCATGATTTTTGAAAAAGACTTGAATATGGTAAAAGATGGTTTTAATCATCATAAAATGACTAGCTAATGTCAAAAATATGTTGGAATGTGTTAGATGATCATGAATGAAAAAGTTACATGTTCAAAGTCTACTCACTTGGATGGGTGAAATTTGGATATGTTGGATAAAATCATAAAACACACATGTTAATAGCATCAATAATGAAATAAAAGACTAGTAGAAGTGGAATAATGTAAAAATAACCAAACACGAAAAAGATGGTTCTTTAAAGTCCACTAATTGGAAGAAAAATGCTAACTTTGGAAGTTAGGATGGAAAAAGTAACATTTATAAGCTAAGGGACTAATATAGTAAATTTGAAAGTCGAGGGACTAAAATAAGTATTTTAGAAACTTTGTTCCAAAAATGTGTTCACGGAAAGTTTGGTGTCAAAAACGTAAATAATGGTTTTTCCAAGTATAGTTTTGGTAAACACTAGTAACCTACTTGTGTATTTATTGAAAAAGGTATTTTTATAAAAATGGAAGTTTTATAAAAATAGGAGGTTAAGTTAACATAAGGATTTTATAAAAATAGAGGTTTTATAAAATATTGGACAAAAAGTAAAGACTTGAGAAAACTTGTACAAAAATGGATACTTTTATACAAATGGGAATATAAAAGTATCGGAAACGTTTTTGGAATACAAGTTAACAAGTTGAACTAAAAATAATAAAGTATATCTTTCCAAGTAATATGTGTTTGGAAATTAGAAGTATAAATAATATTTCTATAGAACACATATTGGAAGAAGCTTGGAAAAATTTAAACTATCGGACTTAGTTACATAAACTAACGATAACGGATAAATGAACAAACAAGAAAAGAGTGCCATTGCGGCAAGATGAAAAATATATATATTTTAAGAAGTAAAATATATATAACATGGGTGAAAATTATATAACACTTTCCTAAGTGTTAGAGAGAATATTCGTGGGAGAAAGCATAACGTAAAGAATTAAAAACGTTAAACAACGTATGGACTTAACAAAGAAAATTCACACGTTGATATATGGATACATGCTCGTCTCGACGAAATTTTAGTATATCTATTTGAATGGGAAAGTAGATATGCGAGAAGGAAAACCGAGACGAGTAGGCAAAGTATATCTACGAACATGTGAATACCGACAAGATCCTAGTATATTTATTTAAATGGGAAAATAAATGTACGGCATGGTGAGTTGAGTCGGGAATTAAGAATACACTACCGAACTACAAGACCTTAGCATATTTATTTAAATGGGAAAATAAATATGCGGCAAAGTGAGTCGGGTCGGGTATTAAGAATACATTATATCGAACAATACGATCCTAAGTATAATTATTTAAATGGGAAAATAATTATACGTTAGGTAGAGTTGTGTCGAGAATAATAGTATACAAGTTACAAAGAATATTAACGAGAATAGTACATAACTCGTAAGAAAAGGGTAATCCATCGCCAACGAACCTAGGATACGCGTCTAATTAAACGGGAATTGTAACAAAACGTGGTCGGGGAGTTGGGTGTACAACTTGCCAAGGCACATGCACTATAGGTGTAGTGACTTATACGCCTAGGACGTTTGTAGGTGCGGGACCACAAAACTTGCTATCTTCCTTTTTGAGCCAAGCACGGATTCAGGTGAGTCTCACGGCCCCATTTTAAACTATTTTATGTTTTTCGGGGAAAGATATGTTAGGGAAATGTTTGACGGGATAAGTACTTGAGTTGTGATCGCCACTCGGGGTTGAGACCTCTCTACTATGATCATTAATTCAGGAAAATGAAACCGAAGGAATATTTGAATAGTACTATTGGTGCCTGACAAGGCCCACCCCTAATCGATAGCGTCGATTATGCATCGGCGTATGCCTGGGGTGCACGCATTCTGAAATCTAGTCGTAGGAATACCGAGTAACGACTTGGAGCGGGGCATTATTATTTGTCTTGGTTTGGTTATAGGCTCAAGTAGAATTGTAGGAACTTGCAACTCCTATAAATTGTCATAACATGGAAATTCCCAAAGTGATAAAGTTTGATAAACTAAAACCTGTGAACTCACCAATATTTATATATTGACGACTTTTTAAACATATCTTTCAGGTAATTGACAGATGATGGACAACGTGGCAAGCTGGGTCGGGGGAATCTCTCATGTGGGTGTCGGGTGTTTCAAAAGGGTTTCCACTTTAATTCCCAAAGATTTGGGATATATTTGAGAAGCCACTTTAATGTATTCAAAACAATTTTTCGTTTATGTGTGAACACCAAACATGTTTTCGATGTCTTAATAAATGATTCCTTTTCTTAATTACTTATGATTTGCGTTAATCTTGGCTTTATGCTCTTGAACCGTCGCGCCACATGTTTCCGCCATTAGCGTGGTGTGACAGTTATGCTTTTCCACAACACTAACATAAATGATACAAGACACAATGTGTGCAACTAAAATGTGTTAAGTAATAGGTACTACTCAAGCATAAGATGCGGTTAAAGGTCCTTCCCCTTTCGGGTTCACCCGAATAACCGTAATGAGAATAAGGTGTAAGTATCAAGCACGGTTAGCGGTCCTTCCCCTTTCGGGTTCACCCGCACAAATAACCGGTCAATTTCAGGACATCCGGAAACCAAGCGCGCATTTTTACGCTGGCTTTACTGTTTACTTACTGAATTTCGGGACGAAATTCTTTTCAACTTGGGGATGATGTGATACCCCGCAATTTCAGGTTCTCACTTTAACTAAACTCTGGTTACAATTTATGCATTCTAGTTAACTAGGGTTAGCTATATAAGTTACACATTGCACGGTTATAGGTTAATAACTACATGAGGTGGTAATTCGAGGAATTACCAAACTATTTACATGAGTAGTGAACCCCGGACGTTGGTGAATTGTTAAACAAAATGATTGTGAAGTAATTGTTTGAGATTGATTGCAATTACGTGCTTCTGTGATACTCGGTGAAACTATGTGCAAACCATATGTGATTATGTGAACTTAAACCGAACACGTTAATAAAAATCGTTAAAGGTGGACCATTAGGATGATTGGGGTCTTAACACACGGGGTTACACTTATTACGGTCCGAAATAGCGAAAACGTCGAAGGAAAACACGTCGGGTGACGAAACGGGCCACCCACGTGGGCCAAGGCTCTGTGAGCGGCTGCTCACAAGGACCGAGCGGCCCGCTCGCGGGTGTCTGTCGCCACTAAACCGACTTAATCACCTATTTAAGCAACCCTAAGCCTCTTGTATCACCTAAACTCAAACCCTAATCGCCCCTACTGCCCTACCTACGAAATATTAACCCCAAATCACCTGCTAAGGCGCAAGAACATCGATCGGGAAGCTTCAAGAGCATTCGGTTGGTTGTTTCGAAGAGCTTGTGGTATAATCCTTAATCTACTATGCTTTAATCTTATTATTATGTTATAAAAACCCTATAACTAAGTTTGTCCAGGTCTGAGACCTTTTTATAAATATTAAAACTTGAAGTTTTTGAAGAGTTAACGGGTTAAACATGATGATAGGCGATTAGTGATATAATAGATTACTTGTTGCACAAGTTGTTGATGTTTTGATCGTTAGGGTTATGATTTTTGCTTGTATTATGATAGATTCTGATCTTAATAGGTCTTAGGAATGTTTTGTAATGATTGTTGATCGATTATACGCACACGTGAGTCGTTTAAATAAAGGTTTATGTATGATTAAAATCTGGACAGAATGTTTAGGTTAAATTGTAGGGTCTGTTACGTGGCTTTAACATGATGGTTTTGATGTTTTCTTTGCATGGTTAAATCATACCTGGCCTTAGCTTTTCATAATGAGTAAAATCGAGTGATTTGGACGTCGTTTTTGGAATTTTCATTGAAAATAGGTCATATCAGAATTTCGGGTTAACAAACTGAGTCGACTTTAAACCGTCATAACTCGAGTTTTATAAAGAATTAAGTTATGAAATTTTTACAGAAGATTAACATTGGAATAATTTGGGTTTTCCAAATGGATTCATCCCGTTTGGATGAATACGCAATTTTTGGGAATTTTTCTACTAAACTGACCTGTTGTGAAACTTTTCTGAACATAGCTGTATTGAACGAATTTTAATAATTTTTGTGTTTGGTTTTGAGACAAAACAAAAATATGGATTGTTAAATGAATCCCAAATAATATTCAGTAAAACTTTGGGAGTTTAACTCACTGATGTAGTATTTTAAATAAATTAGTTTTGGTGATGCACAATCTGTCCAAAAAACGCAGATTGTGTATTATGTGTTTACGTGACTAATTGAAGTCCTAGGTGTTATTTATTTGATATGCAATTGAATGGGCACTTGTATTAGACGCATATGGAGTGTAAAACTAAATGTAACCAACATATTCACCAACGGGTCCGTAGGGTTTACTTATGCATGTAGATTCACTAGGTGTCACTTTCACGCTTTTGAAACATTTAAACGTCTTGGAGAAACGAGTTATATGGTGTAATGGTATTGCACATATACTTACTTAGTGACACATGTACTAGGGAGTCGGTAGCACACCCTACCTTGAAGTTTGGATTTATTTGCTTGCATACTAAGGTGAGTTTCACTACTTTTTCTCAAAAGCATGCGTCTCAGGGTGAGACATCTTTGGTAAACGTTTTCTAGCCCAGTTTGGGACTACTCATGCTTGGACTCCTGTGGTGGGTCGGGTTTTCGTTACGAATCCTCGGGGAGGATTGCGCTTTGATCAGTTTAAAACTTATTGGTCCTTTGTGAACTAAACACTCTATCACTTGAAAAGTCCTTGCATATTATTGGGTTAATCGCTGGGAGCGAACGGGGTATTAGTTGATAGCGCTATTAGGTTGTGCAGCAACCTCATGTTTGCGATGCTGGGAGCATGGACATGAACTTCTGACCACATTTGAGAACTAGTGTTGATAGACACTAGTTATTGAGGCAAATTCTTATATTACTGAAGGTGTCCCAATAATACTGTTTAGTTGCAATGACTGGGTTAGCTACCCCTGACACGCTTAAACTGATAGCACTTGAACATTTGGGTCTGGGAGACCTACGCTTTCGATTACTTAATACTTGTTGTTACGTGGTATGGGAGACCTACGTTTTTACTTGGTTACGTGGTTTTGGAAACCATCGCATTTACTCTCATTTTCTTTACTTAGTGAACTCACCAACATTGTTTGTTGACCCACGATATACATGCTTTTGCAGGTAGTTAGCTTCCGGTGCCAGGATTAGAAAGCACTGCACATTTCACTGCATTTGGGGTCTTGGGCATACACCTAAATTACATATTATGCTTTTATGTCTTCTTCCATATGGTTTTATCTTGGGCGCGTTGTTTTGCGCATGGTTTTAAAAAGGTTTAAATTTGGTTTACACTTCTGCAGCTTAACTAAACTTGATTTTCGAAAACGAACTAAATGGTTTGGGCATTTAGAGTTCGTTCATATGACTTATGGCTATGGGATCCTGGTATGTCATGCGCCTCGCGGTACAAACTCCGCAGTGGAAATTTGAGGGTGTGACAGATTGGTATCAGAGCCATTGGTTATAGTGAACTAGGACTGCATGTTGAGTCTAGTCTATAATCATCATAGCATAAGTACACTCACAACTTAAGTGCACAACTAGCTTTTAGCAACATATATCTACAACACATGGTTTCGGGAGATATGAAATCTTCTAGTTCTAGACCTAATTCTGAACACGTCACTGGTGGGAACCCAGGGTTACACCAGGTGGCGCAATAGTGGGATTGGTATCCTAATAAACCTCATGGATGAGGAAACAACAATAGTACAAGGGAGGGAGCCCTTGCGAGCGTTGTGGCGCACGTACACAGGAAGCTGCACGATGTGCATGATATGGTACCATTAAATCGAATCAACTTTGAAGAAAATCAAATGTTGAGACTTATCCTTTTTCTTTGAGCAAGGAGACAATTAGTTCCTGTTCCTTGTCGCTTGATATTTCTTACTCTCATTCGAAACTCAGACGAGACTGGGTTACTCATATTGAATTTTATCCTTACTCTAGTACATTTACGCCCTGTACGAGCAAGCGATACATGATATACGTGTCACTGTTTCTCGTGAGTATATAGTAGATTCATGGGAACACATCAGATCGGGGCTTGTTACACACACTCTTGGGGAGTTATGTAAGGCCTGCGACGTAGTGCAACATCTCAAGGAAAGACGAAGCCTACCAGTGACTGGCAGCCATGATTAAAGGAATAAGTGGTGCAGCTGACCACTAAGCTGGCTTACATAGGACCGGAGAAGGAGACTGACGCGAAGAGATCCATATAACACTAACACCGCGAAAGAGGAAGAAGAAGGGATGGAAGGGGAACCTGAGCAGGACGAGCACATGGAAAGTGAGGATGAAGGCTCTACTATCTAAGACAGAGCGTGGCGACGATTGGCTCTTACTTTTTCTTACATGTCTTTTCTTTCTTTTCCCTTTGTTAACTTAGATAAGACTGTGTTCGTATGATCAACGATAGGGAGGTTGAATCCCTCGCATCTTTCCAACCTAGTAAAGATCTACTTTACTAAATCATTCTTTTCCCCTGATTTCCACGTTTGAATTTTCTGATACCTTGAACGTACATGCCACAACAACAACCTGCCATCGTATTTTCAAGCCTTTTATTGGTTGTAAACCTCGATAACTCCAACGGAACTGAAGGAGACTGTCTGATTGCTTCGATAGTATAAGTCTTTACCATGTGCATTTTCCCCAGGCAGGATGGGGTAATGTAAGCTACATGCGCACTCGATGAGTTACAGATACTTGGATGGAGAACGTAACACCCTGTGATGAAACCTAGAAATTTGTTATATAAAGACGGATGGGTCTGAGATCGACGCCTACACTACCAAGCTACAGGAGTTAGATACTTTGTCCTCGAATCTAATTAACCAACTTTACCAGCGAATCGAATTTCATACTAAAAGGGTGGGTCCCTCAGATTTGTGGCTTGGCCACTACAGCTCACCTACCCAAAATCTAACAAATCTTTCACCTGGCTCGCAAACTCACTGATGAGGCTATTGAGTATGGTACTTTTCCCGAGCATGGTACTTCATCTTCTACTTTTGGTGATAGCAAGAGAACGTGGGATAGTGTGAGGTATAAGTCGTGACTGGTACGTGTTCCTTGAACGACACTCTTGCTTCTATTTTATATGATACTGGTGCGGACTATAGTTTTGTGTCATCAAAACTTAGTAAACAATTAGGGATGGTTCCTATTCTTCTTGATACCTCGTACTCTATAGAATTGGCTGATGGGAAGCCTGTTGAGGTAACCCACATACATCGTGACCGTACGCTCGAATTGGATGGGTAATTATTTTCCATCAACCTCCTACCTATCACCCTAGGTAGCTTTGATATCGTGGTTGGCATGGACTGGTTGTCCAAGCAACACGCTGAAATTATCTGTCAGGAGAAGATTGTTCGTGTCCCCCTCCCTAGTGGAGAACTTTTATCTATTCAGGGTGATCGTGGTGGTGCCATGGTGGGCATCATCTCCTTCTTGAAAGCCCGGAAGTGTATCCGTAAGGGTTGTCCAGCCATTTTGGCTAACATATCTGACACTCGAGCTGAAACTGAAACTAAGATTGAGGACATCCCAGTAGTCCGAGATTTCCTAGATGTTTTCCCAGAGGAACTACCTGGATTTCCACCTGTTCGTCAAGTGGAGTTTCAAATTGATCTTGTACCTGGAGCAGCTCCAGTTGCACGCGCACCATATTGCCTAGCACCAGGCGAACTTCAAGAACTATCTACCCAACTCCAAGAGCTATTGGACAGGGGCTTTATTAGACCTAGTTCTTCACCATGGGAAGCTCCAGTTCTATTTGTTAGGAAGATGGATGGGAGTTTTCGCATGTGTATTGATAATTGGGAATTGAACAAAGTGGCGGTTAAGAACCGCTACTCTTTGCCTCGTATTGATGACTTGTTCGACCAGCTGCAAGGGTCGAGTTTCTATTCTAAGATTGACTTGAGGTCAGGATACCATCAGCTGAGAGTCCGAGAGGAGGATGTGGCGAAGACAGCCTTCCGAACTCGTTATGGACATTATGAGTTTTTAGTGATGCCATTTGGGCTAACCAATGCACCGGCTGTGTTCATGTATCTAATGAACCGTGTGTGCAAGCCCTATTTGTACAAATTCGTCATAGTGTTCATAGATGACATACTGAATTATTCCAAGAGCAGGGAAGAGCACGAGCGACACCTGCAGCTGATCATGGAACTTTTGAGAAATGAGCAGTTGTATGCGAAATTCTCTAAATGTGACTTTTGGATTCGAGAAGTCCAATTTCTTGGACATGTGGTTAACGAGGCAGGAATACATGTCGATTCCGCCAAGATTGATGAAATCAAAAAGTGGGAGGTGTAACACCCCAACCGATGGCGGAAACATCGAGGTGTCACGTAAGAATGAGTATACAGTAGCACATGGTAATCAAGTTTTAATTGAAATTAATTTAAAGTGCAAATATCCAAAAGTGAAAATACATAATGAGTTTTAAATGGAAATCTAATACATCAAAATAACCAAATAAGCATAAACTTCAATTTGTCTTCTCATGCTAACACTCTAGTCTTCACGCATCATTATTTCCTGTTGAGTTGTAAAAATGGGGGGGGGGGGTCAACTAGAAGTTGGTGAGAATACATAAGCCATGTCAAGCAATTAAGTTTAATAATAAAAGTTTAGCAATTCATATGTCTATCGTAAGTTTAAGTCTACATGAATAAACATGAAATGTTGAATCGACATAATCAAACCTCCGACTAGTTTAGGTCCATCCCGTCATCCACGGTTCACCTTAATAATATGTTGGAACGATAAAAATCACCCGCGCTCCCCATAAAAGATGGTCAACGAATCTAGGTGGGATTGTCAATCCAATAGATCTATTATTGAGTATCGCCGGCTTGGCCATAGCTAATGATTATGTATTGTTGAAACGAGTCTAACTGTTGTTGTTGTCTAAATCATGAGGCATTAAAGTTTACAACTAGACATGTATGTAGAATTGCTTAAGTATAATGTTGCAAGTATAAAGAATTGCATAAACATGGTTACGTAAACTCACTTTAGCAAAGAATTAAGTCTCGAGAAAAAGTATAAGTGTAGCCCCAAAGTTGCCAAGTATTACCCTATGTATAAGGTAACAAATAAGTCTAAGTCTATCTAGTCTACAAGTATATTCTAGGGTTTCGAATTGGGAATAAGTATTCGTTGGATTAATAAATAAAATGTTTAATAAATAAGAGAAATTTGATAAATAAAGAAACAAAAGTCTTTTTGTAAATTTTAAATTAAAGATGGTCACAATATAAAGTTTTAAGTAAGAAAATAATTTTTATAAAATTATTTTCTTAAAAATAGAATATTAAATCTATTTATTTCAAATTGTCAAAATATAACTTTAATATTTAAAAATATTAAAATTAATGAATTTTTAAATTAAAAATTATATTTCTGTTCTAAATAAATAGAAATAATTTATATAAAATTTTGGTGCAAAAATATTGAAAAATGAATTTATTATGATTTATTTATGATTAAAACCAACAAAAATTGATTAAAAATATTAAATAAATGATTTTTCAGAAATAACAATCATTTCAGAAATGTTTAATGTTATATAAAATTAGAATAATTTTTGTGGAAATTTATATAATCGTTTTGATATTTTTATAGAATTTTATATATAAAATAGAATAAACTTGAAATATTTATTATATATATTAAATAAATAATTTTTGGAAAACTAAAAATTGTATGTTAAACTTTTCTACTAGAATAACATAAAATAATTTTTATAGAATTTATAAAAGAGTTTTAGTATTTTAAAACTAATTTTAAAAATACAAGAGACAAAAATTCCAATACTTGAATCAAAGCGTCAATACATAGAATTTTAAATGCAAAATATCATTCAAACGGTGGAGCTTGTTGTTAAGTAGCCGGAGGGTCCCTAGCAGGGTTTTTTGGAGCAGCAATGGCATTTGCAGCAGGAATTCGACAAGCATCCGCAAGATGCCCATACCTTTAACAATTGGTACACTAACGGCAGGGCACTTGGGTTGGGTGGTGATACTGATAGGTGTCACACTTAGGTTGGTTCCCGTTATATTGTTTCTTGTTGGGTGGGATAGTGGCGTCTATTGCAAAATTCCTGACCTTGCGCCTTCCATTGGTTGAGGCCTCAGTTTTAATTTCAACGGCAGGTTGGGGAGTATCCTTCGCAACAGTTTTCTTTTCCCCTTTCCGAGTCAGGGTTCCTGTCCTCACATGGTTATCTGTTAGGGTGGCCGCCAAACGCTTTGCTTCCTCGAGAGTAGCAGGGTTCCTTCCCCACACCGTGTCCTGAATCTGCATGGGTAAGCCACCAATGTATTTTTCGATCGCAATAGGCAAGGGGGTGACCTTATGTGGTAGCAGTAGACTAAGTTCGTGAAAACGAGTGTTGTAGGCAAGGTTTTCTCCACTATCTTGGGCAAGGTCGTGAAACTCGTCTTCCAACTTCTTGATTTCATTACGAGGGCAGAACTTTGCCTTCATAATGTCTTTAGCTTGATCCCAAGTTAAGGCTAATGCGACTTCAGCTCCACGGGTGCGCTTTTCCTCATTCCACCAAGTGAGTGCTCGTTTGTGAAGAACACTCATAGCATAAGGACCTTGAGGTTATCGGGACACTCACTATTAATGAAGGTATTCTCAATACCCTCGAACCATTGCAGAAGACCCGTAGCTCCTTCATCTCCACTGAACTTAGGGGGGTTACAGGTATTAAAGTGCTTAAGAGTGCAAGCTGGGAGACCATTCCCGTTTCCATTGTGGTTTCCATTACCGTTTCCGTTGCCGTTTCCGTTTCCATTACCATTTCCATTCAACTGGATGACTTGAGCCAGTAAGTTAGGAATCAGAGTCGCTATTTGTTGCGCCATTTTTTAAGAAATGATCGCGGCTAGTTGGGCATCGACACCATTGTTGTTGTTGTGGTTGTTGTTCTTGTTATGGTTGTCGTGGTTGTTATTGTTGCTATTTCCTTCCTCATGATTACCACCACTGTTATTGCGAGTGCTGCAACGTGGAGGCATGATCTGTAAGAGACACAATGAAATGAATGAGGTAATATAAGGAATGTAATCATTTATTCATTAATTAAAACGAATAAACGAAAACGTTGACTTATCAAAGATTCTAGATTCTAATAACATAGTGAAGACATGCTTTAGCATATAAGTGAACACTCATCCCGAGAATTCCCAGGTAGGCATCCGGGTCCCTCGTCTGATTAGGATATATGCGCAATGCCAGCCTAGACAGAAGACTCAGAATACAGGCGTTCACCCTTCCAGATTGCACGTGTTTGTTATTAAAATCTAGAACTTCGACGAGATCTCAAGGTGGTTCAGGCTAAACCTGGGTATTTTGTCCTATTAGTCTAAGAGTAGATCCAGTGATGGAGAGAAATCTTCTTGTAGGGATTAAAGTAGGGATAAGAAGTAGGAGTGAGATAGAGAATAGCAAGTAAAAGGAGCAAATACTGGTTATAATCCTATGGTCATAGACTAGATTATTTTTCTAATAACCTAATTCCCTATAACCAAGGCTCTGATACCAATCTGTAACACCCCAACCGATGGCGGAAACATCGAGGTGTCACGTAAGAATGAGTATACAGTAGCACATGGTAATCAAGTTTTAATTGAAATTAATTTAAAGTGCAAATATCCAAAAGTGAAAATACATAATGAGTTTTAAGTGGAAATCTAATACATCAAAATAACCAAATAAGCATAAACTTCAATTTGTCTTCTCATGCTAACACTCTAGTCTTCACGCATCATTATTTCCTGTTGAGTTGTAAAAATGGGGGGGGGGTCAACTAGAAGTTGGTGAGAATACATAAGCCATGTCAAGCAATTAAGTTTAATAATAAAAGTTTAGCAATTCATATGTCTATCGTAAGTTTAAGTCTACATGAATAAACATGAAATGTTGAATCGACATAATCAAACCTCCGACTAGTTTAGGTCCATCCCGTCATCCACGGTTCACCTTAATAATATGTTGGAACGATAACAATCACCCGCGCTCCCCATAAAAGATGGTCAACGAATCTAGGTGGGATTGTCAATCCAATAGATCTATTATTGAGTATCGCCGGCTTGGCCATAGCTAATGATTATGTATTGTTGAAACGAGTCTAACTGTTTTTGTTGTCTAAATCACGAGGCATTAATGTTTACAACTAGACATGTATGTAGAATTGCTTAAGTATAATGTTGCAAGTATAAAGAATTGCATAAACATGGTTACGTAAACTCACTTTAGCAAAGAATTAAGTCTCGAGAAAAAGTATAAGTGTAGCCCCAAAGTTGCCAAGTATTACCCTATGTATAAGGTAACAAATAAGTCTAAGTCTATCTAGTCTACAAGTATATTCTAGGGTTTCGAATTAGAGATAAGTATTCGTTGGATTAATAAATAAAATGTTTAATAAATAAGAGAAATTTGATAAATAAATAAACAAAAGTCTTTTTGTAAATTTTAAATTAAAGATGGTCACAATGTAAAGTTTTAAGTAAGAAAATAATTTTTATAAAATTATTTTCTTAAAAATAGAATATTAAATCTATTTATTTCAAATTGTCAAAATATAACTTTAATATTTAAAAATATTAAAATTAAAGAATTTTTAAATTAAAAATTGTATTTCTGTTCTAAATAAATAGAAATAATTTATATAAAATTTTGGTGCAAAAATATTGAAAAATGAATTTATTATGATTTATTTATGATTAAAACCAACAAAAATTGATTAAAAATATTAAATAAATGATTTTTTAGAAATAACAATCATTTCAGAAATGTTTAATGTTATATAAACTTAGAATAATTTTTGTGGAAATTTATATAATCGTTTTGATATTTTTATAGAATTTTATAAATAAAATAGAATAAACTTGAAATATTTATTATATATATTAAATAAATAATTTTTGGAAAACTAAAAATTGTATGTTAAACTTTTCTACTAGAATAACATAAAATAATTTTTGTAGAATTTATAAAAGAGTTTTAGTATTTTAAAACTTATTTTAAAAATACAAGAGAATATATATAAGCTTAAATGGTATAAAAAAATGTTTGTTGATGCTGAGAATCGAACCCGGGTCTGGGACTGGTTCGGGTTTTAATCACAAGCCCAGCTACCAACTGGGCTGGACCCTGAGAACGAATAAACTAGATTCGAAATTAATTATATATAATACATAAATCTGATTTATAATCCTTTTAAAAGAAAAAGATAAAAATCGCTTAGTGTGGGACTCGAACCCGTGTGCTTTGGTTTAACAAACAACAGACACAACCACTTGATCTAGATCATTGGTTGTGTTTGGTCTGTTTCTGTTTTAAATAAATACACATGTCTGCAATCGTTCTTCCCCAATTCGAAACAAATCAAGCCCTAACTTTGCAATACGCTGATTTACACAACAATAACCCAATTGATCATGGGGTTATTGTTGTGTAAGGGCCGATGAACATAACCCATCAAAAAAATTTAACTTACAAAAACGAATTCGTATAAAGAGCTTGGTCAAATGGAAAAGTCAAAGCTCAATCAAGAAGCCTTGAACGCTGAATTAAAACAGAAATTTGAAGGTGGAGGAGTGTATATCGGCGAGTAGAGAGTGGTTTGAGAGGTTCAATTTATAGTGTGAGGCTCGGGTGAAAGATTTGGTATGTTTGACTCGCTATGAATGTGATGACGCGTAAATTCGTGTAAAATTGGTATGTTTTTGACCACCATACAGCGTGTAATGGACGCGACAATAGTCAAAGCAATCACAATCATCCATAACAAGCATCAAACGCGTTCGTATGGGTTTAATTTAGGTAAATTGTTGTCACAGTTGACTTTCCTAGTCAACTATTAAGAACTAACTTAGTTATATAATTAATACGTGTTGGAAATAAATCAAGTGTGTTGTGTAGACCGGTTGGTTGTGTTGCTAGGTGTTGGTGACCCGGCTATGGGCTCGGGTTTGAATCCCTACCCAAGCCTTTTATTTTTTATAATTATTTCCTATATATATGTATTATATATATATATATATATATATATGTATAACATAGTATTAGGGGTCCAAATGCGTCACGAATTTTTTTTTAAAAGGCGATAAATGATGAAACTTGACGCTTTAATAATAATAATCGTAACGTTCAAGGATTTTAATGCGAAATGTTACAGGAGGCTCCTAAGACTCCTACTGAGGTGCGCCAGTTTCTTGCTCTCGTGGGATACTATCACAGATTCATTGAGGGATTCTCTAAGATCGCTCAACCTCTCACCGCCTTGACACAGAAGGGTATTACTTATAAGTGGGGAGATGCCCAAGAATCTGCTTTTCAATTATTAAAGTCGAAACTTTGCAGTGCACCTATACTATCATTACCTGAGGGTGCAGAGGACTTCGTAGTGTACTGTGATGCGTCTATCCAAGGGTTAGGGTGTGTGCTGATGCAACGTGATAAGGTAATCGCGTATGCCTCACGTCAATTAAAGGTTCATGAGAAGAATTACACCACCCATGACTTGGAACTAGGAGCAGTGGTTTTTGCTCTAAAAATCTGGAGGCATTATCTCTATGGGACGAAGTGTACGATCTTCACTGAACACAAGAGCCTCCAACACATATTCGATCAAAAGGAGCTGAACATGCGACAGCGTCGATGGGTCGAGCCTCTGAATGATTACGACTGTGCCATCAAGTACTACCCAGGGAAAGCTAACGTAGTAGCTGATGCCCTCAGTCGAAAGGAAACGAAACCTAAACGGGTGCGAGCCTTACAACTTACCATTCATTCTAATCTTCCTGATAAGATACGTGAAGCCCAGGGCGAGGCCTTGAAAGGAGAAAACATCGGGCTTGAAACATTACATGGTGCTGATAAGCACTTGGAACTAAAGACAGATGGTCTTCAGTACTTTATGGATCGAGTCTGGATACCACGTTTTGGGAATCTCAGACAACTGGTGCTCGATGAAGCTCACACCTCTCGATAGTCAGTACATCCTGGTTCGAACAAGATGTACCAAGATCTTAAGACTCTTTACTGGTGGCCAAACATGAAAGCTGAAATAGCCACTTATGTTAGTAAGTGCTTGACTTGTGCGAAGGTTAAGATTGAATATCAGAAACCTTCAGGCCTACTCCAGCAACCAGAAATCCCTATGTGGAAATGGGACGGGATTTCTATGGATTTTATTACAAAGCTTCCTAGAACGCCAACGGGCCATAATATGATTTGGGTTATAATGGATCGTTTAACCAAATCAGCACACTTTCTGGCAATAAAGGAAACGGACTCGCTGGAGAAACTAGCAAATCTCTACATGAAGGAGGTAGTCTCTAGGCATGGGGTGCCTACTTCTATTATATCTGATCGCGATGCGCGATTCACTTCTCAAATCTGGACTACTCTCCAAAACGCTTTGGGAACTCGCCTAGATATGAGCACAGCCTATCACCCACAGACGGATGGGCAGAGTGAACGTACCATCCAAACATTGGAAGATCTGCTACGAGCGTGCGTGGTGGATTTTGGCAACAATTGGGATAAGCACTTGCCTTTTGATTGAATTCTCTTATAACAACAGCTACCACACTTCGATACAGTGTGCGCCTTTTGAGGCACTTTATGGACGCAAGTGTAGGTCTCCCATCTGCTGGACTGAGGTTGGGGATAGCCAGCTAACAGGTCCCGAACTCGTGCACGAAACTTCTGAAAAGATAGTGCAAATCAGAAACCGGATGGTTGCTGCTCGGGATCGACAGAAAAGTTACGCTGATAAGCGTAGGAAACATTTGGATTTCCAGGTTGGGGACAAGGTTCTATTAAAGGTGTCACCTTGAAAGGGGGTGATACGCTTTGGAAAACGGGGAGAGTTAAACCCGCGATACGTTGGACCATTCGAGATTGTCGAAAGGATTGGTCCAGTAACTTACAGGTTGTACCTGCCTAATGAACTTAATGGGGTACACGATCTACTCCACGTATCAAATATAAAGAAATGCCTGTTGGATACACCACTGATGGTGCCACTGGAGGAGATCCAGGTGGACAAACGGATACGGTTCATGGAAGAACAAGTGGAGATTCTTGAGCGGGGCGTCAAGAGACTTAAACAAAACACTATACCTACTGTTAAGGTACGATGGAATTCCCATCTAGGACCGGAATATACGTGGGAGCGCGGAGTTTAAATGCGGCTTAAATACCCACACCTCTTTTCTAAACCTGAACATAGATCGAACGCTAAACGTAAAGCAGCTCTCTCAAAGTGAATTTCGGGGCGAAAGTCCTTTCAACTTGGGGATGATGTGACATCCGGAAACCAAGCGCGCATTTTTACGCTGGCTTTAATGTTTACTTACTGATTTCAGGACGTAATTCTTTTCAACTTGGGGATGATGTGATACCCCGCAATTTCAGGTTCTCACTTTAACTAAACTCTGGTTACATTCTATGCATTCTAGTTAACTAGGGTTAGCTATATAAGTTATACATTGCACGGTTATAGGTTAATAACTGCCTGAGGTGGTAGTTCGAGGAATTACTAAACTATTTACATGAGTAGTGAACCCCGGACGTTGGTGAATTGTTAAACAAAATGATTGTGAACTAATTGTTTGAGATTGATTGCAATTACGTGCTTCTGTGATACTCGGTGAAACTATGTGCAAACCATATGTGATTATGTGAACTTAAACCGAATACGTTAATAAAAATCGTTAAAGGTGGACCATTAGGATGATTAGGGTCTTAACACATGGGGTTACACTTATTACGGTCTGAAATAGCGAAAACGTCGAAGGAAAACACATCGGGTGACGAAACGGGCCACCCACGCGGGCCAAGGCTCTGTGAGCGGCCGCTCACAGGGACCGAGCAGCCCGCTCGCGGGTGCCTGTCGCCACTAAACCGACTTAATCATCTATTTAAGCAACCCTAAGCCTCTTGTATCACCTAAACTCAAACCCTAATCACCCCTACTGCCCTACCTACGAAATATTAACCCCAAACCACCTGCTAAGGCGCAAGAACATCGATCGGGAAGCTTCAAGAGCATTCGGTTGGTTGTTTCGAAGAGCTTGTGGTATAATCCTTAATCTACTATGCTTTAATCGTATTATTATGTTATAAAAACCCTATAACTAAGTTTGTCCAGGTCTGAGACCTTTTTATAAATATTAAAACTTGAGGTTTTTGAAGATTTAACGGGTTAAACATGATGATAGGCGATTAGTGATATAATAGATTACTTGTTGCGCAAGTTGTTGATGTTTTGATCGTTAGGGTTATGATTTTTGCATGTATTATGATAGATTCTGATCTTAATAGGTCTTAGGAATGTTTTGTAATGATTTTTGATAATTGTTTATCGATTATACGCACACGTGAGTCGTATAAATAAAGGTTTATGTATGATTAAAATCTGGACAGAATGTTTAGGTTAAATTGTAGGGTCTGTTACGTGGCTTTAACATGATGGTTTTGATGTTTTCTTTGCATGGTTAAATCATACCTGGCCTTAGCTTTTCATAATGAGTAAAATCGAGTGATTTGGACGTCGTTTGAGTTGTTTTTGGAATTTTCTTTGAAAATAGGTCATATCAGAATTTCGGGTTAACAAACAGAGTCGACTTTAAACCATCATAACTCGAGTTTTATATAGATTTAAGTAATGAACTTTTTACAGAAGATTAACATTGGAATAATTTGGGTTTTCCAATTTGATTCATCCCATTTGGATGAATACACAATTTTTGGGAATTTTTCTACTAAACTGACCTGTTGTGAAAGTTTTCTGAACATAGCTGTGTTGAACGAATTTTAATAATTTTTGTGTTTGGTTTTGAGACAAAAAAAAATGAAGATTGTTAAATGAATCCCAAAGAATATTCAGTAAAAATTTGGGAGTTTTACTCACTGATGTAGTATTTTAAATAAATTAATTTTGGTGACGCACAATCTGTCCTAAAAACGCAGATTGTGTATTATGTGTTTACGTGACTAATTGAAGTCCTAGGTGTTATGTATTTGATATGCAATTGAATGGGCACTTGTATTAGACGCATATGGAGTGTAAAACTAAATGTAACCAACATATTCACCAACGGGTCCGTAGGGTTTACTTATGCATGTAGAATCACTAGGTGTCACTTACACGCTTTTGAAACATTTAAACGTCTTGGACAAACGAGTTATATGGTGTAATGGTATTACACATATGCTTACTTAGTGACACATGTACTAGGGAGTCGGTAGCACACCCTACTTTGGAGTTTGGATTTATTTGCTTGCATACTAAGGTGAGTTTCACTACTTTTTCTCAAAAGCATGCGTCTCAGGGTGAGACATCTTTGGTAAACGTTTTCTAGCCCAGTTTGGGACTACTCATGTTTGGACTCCTGTGGTGGGTCGGGTTTTCGTTACGAATCCTCGGGGAGGATTGCGCTTTGATCAGTTTAAAACTTATTGGTCCTTTGTGAACTAAACACTCTATCACTTGAAAAGTCCTTGCATATTATTGGGTTAATCGTTGGGAGCGAACGTGGTATTAATTGATAGCGCTATTAGGTTGTGCAGCAACCTCATGTTTGCGATGTTGGGAGCATGGACATGAAGTTCTGACCACATTTGAGAACTAGTGTTGATAGACACTAGTTATTGAGGCAAATTCTTATATTACTGAAGGTGTCCCAATAATACTGTTTAGTTGCAATGAGTGGGTTAGCTACCCCTGACACGCTTAAACTGATAGCACTTGAACATTTGGGTCTGGGAGACCTACGCTTTCGATTACTTAATACTTGTTGTTACGTGGTCTGGGAGACCTACGTTTTTACTTGGTTACGTGGTTTTGGAAACCAGCGCATTTACTTACTCATTTTCTTTACTTAGTGAACTCACCAACATTGTTTGTTGACCCACGATATACATGCTTTTGCAGGTAGTTAGCTTCCGGTGCTAGGATTAGAAAGCACTGCACACTTCACTGCATTTGTGGTCTTGGGCATACACCTAAATTACATATTATGCTTTTATGTCTTCTTCCATATGGTTTTATCTTGGGCGCGTTGTTTTGCGCATGGTTTTAAAAAGATTTAAATTTGGTTTACACTTCCGCAGCTTATCTAAACTTGATTTTTGAAAACGAACTAAATGGTTTGGGCATTTAGAGTTCGTTCATATGACTTATGACTATGGGATCCTGGTATGTCATGCGCCTCGCGGTATAAACCCCGTAGTGGAAATTTGAGGGTGTGACACACCACCCCCATGTACCTGTAAACCCATGATTACGTTCCGGACCGTAATCATTGGTTTATCTTACACGAGAGTGTTATGCTTTTCCACAACACTAACATAAATGATACAAGACACAATGTGTGCAACTAAAATGTGTTAAGTAATAGGTACTGCTCAAGCATAAGATGCGGTTAAAGGTCCTTCCCCTTTCGGGTTCACCCGAATAACCGTAATGAGAATAAGGTGTAAGTATTAAGCACGGTTAGTGGTCCTTCCCCTTTCGGGTTCACCCGCACAAATAACCGGTCAATTTCTGTTCAAATCGTTTGGTTCTAAACACCCATATTGATAGACTCTAAGGATTACACCATTCCCATCGGGTTAGAGGAGTACTCTGACCCGAGTCGTACGTGGGCACTGGCTTAGACCTCATGCGAGTTATCAATTAGTATGTTAATTGACCATGATGATGAACAACACAATGAAAAAGTATAACAGGGTTTTGCTCAAAATAGGAAAGTATGCGTACAAAATATGCGTTCAAAATATACGTTCAAAGTATGCGTTCATGAAAAGTAATATAAGTATAGCATGAAATTTCGATTTGAAAGAGCATAAATCGAGTAAATCGCACAATGGCACAAACAAGAGTAAATGAGTTGAACTAATGCTCAAAATCAATGATGCAAGAATGACTGCTAATAAATAGTGAGAAAAAAAAATAATCACAAGTAACGCGTCAGGATATCCGCTAAAAAATGCAAGAATGACCACAAATAGTATGTTAGAATAACTGCCAATAGAATAATGTGAAAATAACCACCATTAAGATAATACGTAAGAATTACTATAGATAAAAATGGTGCAAAAATAAAATAATGAAATTTACTGCAAATAAGAGTGCGCAGAACAGACATATAGCCTACTGGCGTGCGAGTTTGAATTTAGTAGTTTTGTACAAAAATGGTAGTAGACATCTAGCAACATTCCGATGGAAATGTGTCCAGCTATTTTGTTAAACCCAAAAGTTTTGCGATTAAAAAATACAAGTGTAAAAGGATAAATTTTTGTTTATGAAACATAGATTACCCGAACTTTGCGATATAGTTAAAAGAACAGTAGTAATGCAGTATGAGAATAACTATTTAGAGATCAAAGAATGTTTTAGAAAATAAATTCGCATAATAGGACTTCACAGGTACATACTTTCTTGTTTTTACGAGAAATCGAGTTTATAAGGCACACTTTGAATCATAGGTTCTTTTCCCGAAAATATGCATGGATTTGTTACATTAAAACATGGCTAGTTATAAATGCAAGAGAAAAATAATTTCATGAAGTATGTGCAACTAAAATGTGTTTCAAAAGACCCAAGATTTTAAAACGACGTGAATGATAAAAGCCAACGTATTTGTAATAAATGTGTTTTGACCTTTGAATACGCTATAAATGGTAGCAAATTTTCAACAGCAGTGATGGCTAAATGGTAGCAAATTTTCAATGAAAGTGGTGGCTAAATGATTGCAAATTTTCAATGAAAGTGGTAGCTTAATGGTAGCAAATTTTCAATGAAAGTGGTGGTTAAATGGTAGCAAACTTTCAATGAAAGTTGTGGCTAAATGGTAGTAAATTCTCAATGAAAGCGGTGACTAAATGGTTGCAAACTAAATGGTACCAAAACGGTTACAAAAAATGTGTAATTTTTCAATAAAAATGGTGTCTAAATGGTGGCAATATCGGTGGCTAAATGGTACCAAAACGGTAGCAAAAGACCTTACTAAAATATTGTAGGAGCGGTAGCAAATATTTTAACCGCTTTTGTGGTGACAAAAATATGGTAGCAAAACAAAAAAGTGGTAGCTATTTGGTGACATTAGGGCAACAGAGACGTGTGTTTTTGCTACCGCATTCTCGGTTACAAAATGGTGGCTACTGAGCAATTGCTACCGTTATGTAACCGAAAATGTGGTGACAAAAGCCTAATTTTCTAGTAGTGCAAGTGTCAGTTGGTGACCTAGCTTCAAAAATTCAATTCAACATTGAAAGTCCACAACGCACAATTTCTCGTGTTGTGTTGATTGAGTGAATCAGCTTGGTATTTTGATAATATGGTATAAGTTTATGAGTTGCTTGAAGGCAATGAAGAATCTGGTTTAGGTTGATTCTCCTTGATAATGTTTGAAAGGTGTGCGCAGAACAAGTATGAGGTTGTGAATGATCCCGAATGCCTTGGCGAATTTTGAAAAATAAAATTTTAAATATTTTTTTAACTTGTAAGTTAAATTCCATTAAGGTTGAAATTTTCCATTTTTTTTATGAAATATTTGAGAAAAAAATCCAATGTTACTTGAAATCTTGAAAGTTTTACGAAATCTATATGTTGAAAACTCGTTGTTTGTAAGGGTCGTTAAGGCATCTCTTTAGGCTCATAGCGTGTTATTTGTTTCAGGACACAAGGTGTATATAGTGTGTACTAATCTAGTGAATAGTTTTCTTCAAGATTGGGTACTTGGGTTTTGTGCTTTTATGAAATGATAACACAGGGTAAGTTGCCAAGTTAATCGCTTTAGAGGGTAGTGTACTGGTGTATATTGGGTAGATATGCATTTATGATGTTATGAGTATTGTGGAAACACAATGGGATACAAAAGATCATAGTTTAATGATATACTGTGACATCGATCAAGTGAATTTGTAAACATGATGATATAAAACAAGTTGATTAATAAGTTTTGAAACGACGTTCGTGTTTAACAGTGTATGGAGACGCAACGTTCTAGAATCAGAATGTGATCAAAGTTAAAGCTTAAAAAAACTGAGTCATGGGAAAAATATTTTAGCACAAGAATAATGATACTTTATAATATAAAAGTCGCGAAACATAGGTGAAATAGTGTAAGTTTTTAATGCGATAATATAGCGCACAAAAGTTTTAATAATGATGATGAAAAATCCAAAGGCAAATGAATCAATGAATAATAGCATATGGAACAACAAGCGATGAAGTTGAATCTTCAAATGACAAACAAAACATAAATACTAATAACATAAAACATTGGGATTGTTTCCATAGGAAACTTTGACTAACCCAAGTATTTGAAATTTCCTAGTGAGTTGTGGGGGCGTACTTTAGCCTATAAGTGAATGCTCATCCCAAGAGTTCCCAGGTAGGTATACGGGTCCCTCGTCTGATTGGGATTTATACGACATACCAGGCCTAGACAGAAAACTCAGGATACATGCGCTCACCCTTCAAAATTGCACGTGCCCCATCACTAGTGAATTCCAAAACTTTAGCGAGATTAAAAACGAGGTATTGAAATAAACCTTTGAGGTACGGATATCACTCCTATCTCAAAGATGTATTTTAGACCAGCAATACGGTGGAGTTAAACTAGTCACTAAGTTAAAGGATATCACTTCTAGCTTAGTGGTGAAGTTTCTTTTTGGAGGAAATATTCCTTGAGGTGTGGAAGTCACTCCTATCCAAAAGATATATTCCAAAGATGTATAACATATAAAGGAGTGAAACTAATCACCAAGGTATGGATACCACTTCTAACTTGGTGATATCGTTTCATTTGTGAAATACAAGTTTCTTCTTCTCCAAGCAAAATACCAAAATAATATCGAGAAAGAATCATAACGAAAATATCTTGAAAGAAAATATAAGAATAAAGAGAAATATATACGAGAGGACTCGTAAATGTAAGCTTAGTTATAGACTAGGCTAAAAGACATTCTAATAACCTAATTCCCTATAACCATGGCTCTGATACCAATCTACTGTGATTAAATTTAGTCCCTAATTTTGAAAAAATATCGTCAAATGGATTAAATTATTATCGACAATTGGTGAAGGTTTTATTAAATCTTTATTATTCAGTTAAAATAATAGTAATAATAAGTGTTCTACAAAAAAATCATATAAATCAACTTTTTAAGGTAATGTTAACAAATGTCCAGTTGTGAGCATTAATATGCATTTAATTTTAATAGAAATTGAAAAGCAAAAGGATTCATTTTCCTTAACATTTCTAGGGATTTACGCAAAAAAAATTGCATATAAATGTTTTGAAACTCCTTCCGTTACATTGCCCAACAATTTCGCCAAAGATGAAATATTGTAATCCTCTTACCTATTTAATAAAAAGGTATTATACATTGACTTATTATATATATTTACAAATGCGTGTGCGTTATGGTGTGGTACCTCATGTTTATCAAATGTTTTGCGCATGAAAGGGTTGTACACCTTGTTTGTAGGTTGTACCTTACTTTGTTTACTTAAAAAGATTTTTGCTTTACGTTTCAATTAAACAAAAAAAAATTTGAGTTGACATGCCACAACGTGCGTATGTAAATGTTTTGAAACTCCTTCCGTTACATTGCCTAACAATTTCGCTGCCATTATATTGGTTAAAGATGAAATGTTGTAATCCTCTTGCCTATTTAATAAAAAGGTATTATACATTGACTTATTAGATATATTTACAAATGCGTGTGCGTTATGGTGTGGTACATCATGTTTACCAAATGTTTTGCGCATGAAAGGGTTGTACACCTTATTTGTAGGTTGTACCCTACTTTGTTTTCTTAAAATTATTTTTTCTTTACGTTTCAATCAAACAAAAAAAAAAATTTGAGTTGACATGCCACAACGTACGTATGTAGTTCAACATTTTGCCTCTATTTTTAGTCAAACTGTCACGTTGTGTTTTAAGTTTTAGTCTAGTTTCCTTTAAACCCTTTAAACTAGTAACAATATTTTAGCTTTTATTAAAATTGGTTGACAACAATAATTTGACTTTATAAGTGTTCAGATATTTGAGCCTTAATATTTTGTTAATAAAAAAATATATATGTGTTTGATGCTTTCATAACAAAGCTAACAGATTATACTTTTATAATATATGGTACATTTGATGATGATAAATGTTGGTTCAATTAAATTGAACTAGGTTATGTACCCGTGTGATACACGGGTTAAACAATTTAAATTATATATATTATATACAAAATAAAAAATATAACTAAGAAAAATTAGATTACATGTTATATATTTAAAATAAATAAAATTGCCTTTACAACTGAAAAATATTAAATATTTATCAGCCTCTAAATAATTTCTTGTAAAAGACATTCATATTCACATAAAACTATTTCCAAACTTTTCAACATATATCTTCCATATTGTGGTTGTTACCTTGTAGACTGCACGTACAACAGAAAAAATCAAAAGTAATAAGATAAATTTGTTTAGGCTAAGATGTAAAAAATGAAATGAATTTAAAAATATCTCCTGATCTGTTAAACCATCCCAATCGAGTATCGTTAATTTGGAATTTGACATCGAGTTTCTTGCAAAGCCAAAATATTTCTAACCTTGAGTGTATAATCATTTTTTTTTCTAACATCAAGGTCCTTAAACACAATGCCATTTATTGGTTCAATATAATTGTAATTGTAAAAAAAAAAAAAAAAAAAAAAAAAAGATTTCGTGAATTAATAGCATGAAAATGAAGCTAAAATGAATTAATAATTAAAACACTGTTGCCACTTACTTAGATATTGCATTTCTCTGTTGAAGTAACTTGAAACAACAAAGTCAATGAAAATTTCAAACAATGATTTTTCATATATAAAATGTATGCCATTTATTGGTTCAATATAATTGTAATTGTACAAAAAAAAATATTTCGTGAATTAATAGCGTGAAAATGAAGCTAAAATGAATTACTAATTAAAACATTGTTGCCACTTACTTAGATATTGCATTTCTCTGTTGAAGTAACTTGAAACAACAAAGTCAATGAAAATTTCAAACAATGATTTGTCATATATAAAATGTATTTTATATATCAAGCTATTATAATATGAAAATAGCCAAACATATTTAGTTTTAACTAATCAAATATTTTATTAATGTGGATTGATTTGTTTTATTTTGTTTGTTCAGAACAGCCAATGAAATATAGTTTAAACTTAGAGTGAAAGACCACATATTAAAAAAATGGTTACTTAAAGTTCACGATTTAAATTTAAATTTAATAACATATATATACACTATCTTAAAAAAATGAATATTTTATAATAATATTTACTTATATTAGCTAATAAACATTTTCAAATCATGTCTAGTAATTTATTTTTAATTTTGTATTAAAATATAATCATATTAACTGATTTACAAAAAAACATAGTGTGTGTGTGTATATATATATATATACCTGAATTTTGATAATTAAATTAATATATATAGTTGTAACTAATAAAAACAAAAAAATATTAATATTAAATAAAGAAACAAATTAAAATAAATGTATTATTTAAAATAAGAAAATGAGAGGCGTTATGAGGGAGTTTTTAGTATTTCATGTGTTGTCTTTTAGTAGTATAGATAGCAATAGATTAATGTTGATTGGTTTACTTTATTTATTTGTTTAGAACAATACGAAAGTCTAGCAAAAAAGCTTAACCAATTAGATTGTGTATTAATTTGCTTATTTGACTTTTGAACTCTTTTAAACATCTAGAATTAGTATGTACTTGCTGAGCATATCTAACATCTAAAACAATGACAAAAATAATAAAAAAACTTAATAATCATTTGTCAAACATTATAACAAACACAGTTTTAAACTTAGAAAATTTCAAAATTTTATAAATGGGTTTATTTAGGGTACGTGATTTAAATTTAAAGTTACTAACATATAAATATGTTATATAAAAAAGAATCAATAATGTTTAAATAATTTATAATTCGGTTAGTTAATAGATCTTTTTAAATGTTTCTAATAATTTATTTCTAATTTTGTATTAAAACATAATTATATTAAATGCGAAAGCATAATATAAATATGTATAATAGAATTTTAGTATTTATATTAATAACAAAAATCATTAAATACGTTTTTAATGATTTATGTTACAACTATGATTATTAATGTATTTATATTATGATTTTGCAAATCAATTAATATAATTATATTTTAATTTATTATATTAAATAGTAAAATTAGAGAATTCATGAGGGAGTGTCATGTGTCTCTCATGTGTTTTGTTTTATTAGTAGAAAAAGGTAGAGGTAGATATGTCGGTTATAGGTAAGGAATGAAATAAAAAAATCATTATATTGAAATTTCAAGATTTCGTTTAATAACCGGTTTTTAAAACCCGGTTTTAAAAAAAACTTTTCTACAAATATTATAACCGGTCTAAAATCGATTGTTCGAACCGGGTTTAAAACCGGTTATAAAAAACCATTTTTTTAATCGGTTTCGGTCATTTTTTCCGGTAAAGAAAAACTGGTTTTTTTGTACACGTCTAATGTGAAGGGATTAAAGGTGGTGGAGTGTGGACTTGTTAAGGATGAGTGTAGACTGGCTGAGGATGAGGGTAGACTTGTAGAGGGTTTGAAGGAACACGGTTTGAACGTCGATGAGAATATCGCTTAAGGTTCGAAGGCCCAACTCCTTCACTTGGATTATAACCACCACTCATATGTTTAAACTAGTTTTGTATTTGGAGTGAATTATGAGGTGTGAAGTGCAAATGTGGGTGGTATGTATAAAGTTCCAGTAAAAATTGCTTTGAAAAAATAGCAGTTTGAACAATAACCGTTATGAAAAATAGTCGTTGGAACAGTAACCCTTTGAAAAGGAGACATTTAAAAAGTTAAATATTAATAAATAAATAAATAATTTTCAAAAATAAATAAATAAATAAATAAAATTTTGTATTTATTTTCTTTACAAAATAATAATATATTATTAATAAAAATTAAAGAATTTTATTAATTTAATAAATTAAAAATAGAGTATATAAATTAGATATAGTTTAATTAAAAAAGGTAAGTGATGAGGTGGATAATGAGGTGGAGGTTTGAAATAGTTTATTTTGTAAAAAAAAAAAATAAGTTTAAAATGGTTGTGGTTTAGAAAGATGTGACATGTTGTTGTGACAGGGTTGAATTTTGGATGGGTTTACCATTTTGGATGCTCTAATATATATAATATAGAGGTAATTAAGGCTATTCATTTTTATCCAAAACCTGAAACCTGACCCGAATCCGAAGCCACCCGAACCCGAATTAGAGAACACCCGAAAACCCAAACCCGAATAACTCAAACCCGACCAACCCAAATCGTAAATGGATCGGTTATCGAGTCACTTTTTCTCAAAAAAAAAAAAAGACCCGAACAGCCCGGCCTGAAATATTATTATCATTTATGCTTACATCATCTATCTATTATTCTTATTTCTTATTCTATCCTTCATCTTCGTATTGAAGACGAAGAGGCTTACTATCCTTGCACGGCGGTGGCGTACATTGGAGTGGCTTCGGCACCCTTCGGAGATTTGTCCAAGATTCGGACATCTCCCCTTTCTATACTCCAATGTACACACTTGCTCGCACACATCATCGCACACTTGTACTTGTTGTTCTACATCTTGGGTGTTGTATCACCTAGGAGTTCTTATCTATTCTAGGATGTGGGTGCCTTATGGTTTGAAAGTCAAGCTAGGAGCACGCCTTGGGGACCATGTAGAGCGACTTATCATTTCGGGTGCACACGAAATAATAAGTTGAAATGCATGGAAATCCTGGTGGCCTCTGTGTTTGATCTGATGATCATGATGGAATCCAGTTCTCTGGTTGACCTTGTTACTTATGATTTCTTGTTATCTGTTCTGGAATCTGATGTCTTGTCTTTGACCTTGACAGAAGATGGCAGGACGCCGTGGTGGTCGCGTTGGTGGCCGGAATGGCGGTGGACGTAATGGGGGTCGTGGTAACATCAGCATGACCCAGGCGGAGCTGTATAATCTGATCCTGGAGCACGTGGCAGCTGCTATTGCTGCGCAGCAGGCCGCCTAGCAGGGCCATGGTGGTAATTTAGTTACCCCTACCCTCATTCCTTAGCTTTTGTTGCGTGGTGTTCGTTTTCTGACCCGTGTTGCTTGTTGTAACAGGGAATGCTTTTCATCCTCCACTACCTCCACCTCCTCCAGTCCACTGTACTTACAAGATGTTTCAGGACTGTAAGCCCCATAACTTCAGTGGGACTGAGGGAGTTGTGGGACTACTTCGTTGGTTGGATAAGGTCGAGTCTGCTTTCTCCATGTGTAACTGCCCAGAGGAGTATCGTGTGAAGTATGCTTCCCGGGACATTCGAGGGGCGTGCCTTGACTTGGTGGAATTCAACGGTGCAGACTATTGGTTTACTGGAGGCCCATGCGTTGCCATGGACCGAGTTTGTGTTTCGTTTGAAGAGAGAGCATTGCCCCAGGGAAGAGATCAAGAGTTTGGAGCACGAGCTGTGGAATCATCAGATGGTGGGATCTGAGATCGAGGAGTATACCACTCGCTATCATGAGTTGGCACTTTTGTGCCCGGATTCTGTGACGCCTGAATATAAGGCTATTGAGTTCTACATTAGTGGGTTGGTGCCTGAGATCCGCGGGTTGGTGACCGCGAATGATGCTACTACACTTCGGGATACCATTCGGTTGGCTCATAGGCTGACTAAGCAGAAGGTTCAGGAGGGTGTCTTGCCTCCTAAGGGTACTGTGGTGAAGACCTCTGATGGCAACAAGAAGAAATGGGAGAGCGCGGGTAAGGGTACAGTTCAGCCTTAGCTGCAGCAGCCGAGGAAATTGGAAGCTACGGGTGCATCTTCTGAGAAAAAGCAGAGTGGGTATACTGGGAGGCTACCTAGGTGTGATTGTTGTGGGTACCATCATCTTGAGGATTGTAGTTATTGTACCTGTTGTAAGAGCAACGGGCATCAGGCCCAGAGCTGCAGGGTGAATCTTCAGGCTCAGCAATAGGTGGTTGCCCCTACTACTGCTACTACTACCACTGCTGCACCCAGGGGAAATCAGGGATGTTATCACTGTGGCGACACTGGGCACTTCAGGCGGGACTGTCCCAAGGTGAAGCAAGGCAAGGGTGGCGGTCGAACTGCTCCGGCTCGTGCTTATGTCATCGGTGCTAGGGAGAACCAGGAGGATCCTGATACTGTTACTGGTGAGTATTCTTTTCTTGATTCTCGTTATACTTGTATTCATTCTCATTCACATTGCTTGGCGATTCATATTCTATGTGTGCATTCAGTTTGGTATTTGACCATCGTTTTGCATTCATCGGTCTGATGTGGGTCCTTTAGAGATGCTACTTGGACGGTACCGGTGTATCATTTATACCGATCACAGTAGTCTCTGGTAGGCCTTCGATTAGGAGGATTCATTGTTTTGTATTCACTTTGGGGAGGGCGGTTCCCCGGCATAGAGTATCTGTTGCTCTCATTCTTCGTTCGCTGTTATCCTTTCGTTTGCATTCTGGGAAACGTTACTTGGGTTAGGTCGACACTCATTACTGTCAGAGAGTGAATCTCGGGGCGAGATTCCTTTCAACAGGGGGGTGATGTGATGACCGGGAAATTTTTTTTTCTTTTTATCGCTTCGTTCTCTTCGACTTTGGGAAATTTTCGGGACGAAAATTCTTTCAACTGGGGGATGATGTGACACCCGGCATATTCAAGTTAATACGTTTCATACTTTACATACATACGTTTCATACTTTGCATACATACGAGTCTACCTCAACGAAAACATTGAAAACAACTACTTAATATCATACTTGACCGGGTCGGTTGAGTCGTGTCGATGATTCGGGAATCATCGGGAGTCGTTACAATGGTCTGAGGGATCATATGGTGTCGGTCCATAACCATGTGTACAAGGATTGGCGATTTGTAGAATCGTCGAGCTTAACGCACACACGCAAGTCTTGAGTCCCGGGAATTGGTGATCGGACGTAAACGTGTTAGTTATCGTGCATTACATACTTATAATCATTATGCAACTTGTCAGTATGTGAAAACATGTTTATATATATTAAAATAGGGTTTAACGCGCCAAAAACTAGGATGCATAGGCTAGGGGCGATTAGGACATGTGGATAGCCCTAATCGCCAGTTCTATAGCGAATAGAAGGATGTTTGGGGCGAATAGAGGCCTATTCGCTAGTTGTACTAGCGAATAGAGCCCTAATCGCCTGCAAGACCCCCGTACTCGCCTGAACTGCAGGTGACGACTAAAAACGCCTATAAATACCACCCTTATGTTTCAAAACATCATTTGTGAAACCCTAATACACCCCAAAGCCACCCCACACCTTATCCAACCTCTGCAACGCGTTTTTGAGCAAGAAATCACATTTTGAAGCCTTACACCCCATAATCTCACCATTTCAAGGTGTGTTCTTCATCCCAAACCTTTATAATGATATTGTTTTGATCCCTAAAGGTCCAGACCTGATTTATAAACATTTGTGTCTTTGAAAACTCATTAAAATCAGTTTCAAAACAAACCCAAACATCTATACTTGTTATATGTGATGTATTCATGCAAGATAGGATTTTTATCGTTTAAACATGATTGTTCTTGTGTTATTATTATGTTTCTGATCTAAATAAGTTAATATGATGATAACCTAGGAGTTTGAAGGTTCATAGATGTGTAATATTGATATTAGGCGTTTTGACCCGTTTGAGTGATTATGGTGGATTGATGATGATATGTTGTGTTTTGTTGATTGTTTGAGGTTAGGGTTTACTCTAGGATGATGCTAGAACAGTAGGATAATGTCGGATAACGTCGTTATGGGATGAAATCTGAATAATTGCTATTTAGGGTAAGTTTTACGTGTTGATGTGATGCTTACATGCAAGTTATGCTATTTTGGGAATCCGCATGCATTCGGGACGGCTAGGGTGATGATAAATTAGGGGTTTTTACTTGAAATAGTTGGGTTAATGTTTTGGGTTGGGTATTGGGTGTTTACACATGTTTCAGATCTGATTTGGAGGGTTAAACGCGCAAAAAGGACGGAACAGATCAGTACTAGCGAATAGGAGTTCTAATCGCCATTATTATAGGCGATTAGCTCCTAATCGCCTGAACTATAGACGAGTAGGAGCTCTATTCGCCACTTTACTAGCGAGTACAGCTCTATTCCCCATTTTACTAGTGATTACAATTCTATTCCCCATTTTACTAGTGATTACAATTCTATTCCCCATTTTACTAGTGATTACAATTCTATTCACTAGTTTGACTCTCCTAATCACCAGTTGACTTTTCCTAATCACATGTTTGATTCCTAATCGCGTGTAATGCTGCCATATGTATATTTTAACATCCCGAAACACGGATTGACGCCTAGGAACATATTAGGAACCCCGTGACATGTCCAATGACTTGGTTGTAACACCCCAACCGATGGCGGAAACATCGGGATGTCACGTAATGATGATTGTTCAATAGCTCATGGTACTAAATGAAAGTTGAATAATATTAAACAATTTACAATTTGTCATACAAATTACATAAACTTGATTTCATAAACTAGGTCCAAAGCTCCTATGTGTTCCAAGACTTGTACAAATTCCAATAGCAAATAAAACCTGAAACATGTTAAGTTGGAAAGATGGGGGGTCAACTATAAATAGTTGGTGAGAATACATAGGTTTTTCATATAATTGAAAACAATGTGTTGTATAGCAATCATGATTGAAGTATAATAATGAGAAATGATAGAATATGAGTCCGACATGTAACAATACGTCTTTTGTACAATCAAACCTTGTGTCGACTAAGACCTAACTCGCAAGTTAGTAAAAGTGTAACTGTTATCGATCATCCCTGAATTTATGCGGGGGGGATGGGTTTGTCAGACCTATAGCGCTATAATCTAAACAGGCGGCTTGATCAATGTTAATGATTGTACTGTGTCTTTTTGTTACAGTCAAATGATAGTTTGATAGTGTAATTGAATCACAAGTTTCAACAATGTAAGAATGAGTAAATGATAGTGTATAAAATGTTTTAACATGTTTCACCCCAAAACGTAAAACAGAAAAAGGGGCTATGTAAACTCACCTTAGGTGCATAATGAGTTCGTGCGTTTTATTGAGCGTGCAAACACTTAGTAATAATGCCTTGGAAAACTCGAAACTAGCTAGAGGAGATAATGACGGATGAAAACTTTAGTATATGGGAGATAGGATAATAATGTTTTTTTTTTAATGGTATAAAGAATTGAATGGTAGGCTAGTGTATTTATAGTGTAAAATTTGGAGTTGTAATTAGGGACTACTTTGACTAAGCTAGAATTTAGGAACAACTTTGACTTGACTAGAAGACCATATTTACTAACACTTTGACTTGACTAGGAGACCATATTTACTAACACTTTGACTTGACTTGACTTGATTAGGAGACTACGTTTGACTTTTTGACTAAGGGACCTTGAAAGGGTTTAAGTTTAATTGGTTTTAATTAACATCACAAAACACCAAATGGTGTAGTGGTTTGTGTGGTGTGGTTAAGGTTTAGCCCGCCAGGGACTCGGGTTCGAATCCTGGCACAGGCAAACATTTTTTTTAACGTTTTTAAATCAGAATTTTTAATACAATCCAATTTAATATTGAATATACGTCATTATTTAAACAAAAAAAAAATTAACAAAATGGATGGTAAAGATACTGTAAACATGAATCGGATGAATAAACAATGGAGTTCTATATATATATATATATATATATATATATATATATATATATATATATATATATAAAGAAACTTTGTGTGATGTTACATTGGTAACACATGTTCGGACTTAGTTATACGTTAATTGACTGATATGTTAGATTAGGTGAACTCTTGCGCGCATTAAGTGTTTAATTGCATATGTTGCATGATATCTTGCTTTCGGCTAACACGTGGGATGTCGGGTCACCAATGGGATGTCGGGTCTTGTCTGGTGTGGTCGGTTAAACGTTTAAACATCATTTCATATGTACACGATTATGGTCTGGACTGTTAGGGACTAATCAACCTACAGGTTGTTAGTCTAACACCTTATACGCTCGTCATGGTAGGTCACCGGTATTTGGTGCCGTCTATTGAGCAGGTTTACTTGTCTTAGTGAGAGGAGCAGCATCAGGTGAGTTTCACGGCCCCACTTTACGTTTTACATTTCGGGGGAGACACATGCTTTATACATATTTCATAAATTATCATGTTATACTAGTGTTAAATTCATTTGTGCTATACGATACGTAAAGTCCCGGGGAAACCATGAATATGTTGGATAGCATAACGGGGGAAATGTGGATAGATCTATTGGGACTGACAGACCCCACCCGTCGGCTGGGAGCCGGGCAGGTGCATATTGTCTCGGTCATAACGCTACCGGGGAATGGTAGTGCATAATCGTTTCGGGCAAAATTATATATCGTTGTCTGTAATGGTTTCCGGTCGTAGTAGTATTACTCATGCGTCTAGCTAACGCTATCATTTCTAACATAGTGATAACATGATGGCTTTTATTACTTAAACGTTTAACATAAAACCTGTGAACTCAACGGCATTATTTTGCTGACGTTTTTAGCATGTTTGTCTCAGGTCGTTGAGGTAGCAGCTTATCATAGGCGCACGGAGTCCCACGGCATCTAGGATTCATATGCATTTTACTTAGCTTTTTCGGACTTACGTAGTTTTGCATTTTGGGTTTGTAATAAAGTTTACGCTTCCGCAGCGATGGATTTATGAAAACTTGATGGTTTGTTTATGTCATTTTTACGTATCATATAGTGTCGTTTATTGTGACCGTTGACTTAGATCCTGGTTTGTCACGCGCCTCGTGGTAAAACCCCGCACGTGGAATTTGAGGGTGTGACAATTACACCAAGATTCCAATCTGTGCCAGACTTCAGCAGAGTATATACACCCTGTGAAGATATGAACCTCCGTCTCTTGGTCTTGCTCGCAAAGAGGACAAATAGCATCATCTACCTGAAAACCCCAACGAGCCAACTTAATCTTTGTAGGAAGCCTATGCAAAACCGCACGCCAAACATGAATTTTACACTTAAGAGGAGCCCATCCAGCCCATCCCACATGCACTGTATTACTCGGCTGAAGTGGAGCAGCCATCAACTTTTTGGCACTGCTAACCGAGAACATCCCCGTCTTGTCACCTGCACTGTGTTTAAGTTTAGAGTTTTTTTTCTTCGTATTTTAAACATTAAGTTTTAGGAATTTTAAATATTATCATATCATGTTGTCAAATTCTATATATATTAAACGCAGAGCTAATTTGAACAGTATATGGCTAATTTTGTCTTTTACTTTTTTGTAAGGGGTATTTCCGTCATCTCATTACCCCACATATCCCACCACCATCACATCACAGCACCGCCACAGTCACCATCAACACCAACACCTTCGAAGCACCACCCATTACCATCTTGACACACCTTCACCATCACTAAGCATCGAGAGAAGAATGATAAATTGAGCCCCATCACTAAGCATCGAGAGAAGAATAATATATTGAGCATTATCATCACACTAGACAGAGAGAATAGACAGACAGAAAATGGAAAGAGAAGAGAGGAAGACGGATAATATGTCACCTTCACGCTTCCTCTCCACCTCTTCTACCTCTGCCTTCCTCCATCACCGCCTCTTCTCAAACGGCGACATCTTATCTCATTGTACTGCACCCTCGTCTGACTCGATCCCACCGCCTTACCTACAGCCACCACCGACTCCCTTTTCTATTATATAGAAGAAAAAGAGAAAGGGAAGATAAACAGAGGGTGTCGTCGACCATCAGAGCTTAGCCGCCACAGATCAGGTCGACAAAAGCATGTGCAACGGATGACAACCATCTACCTCGGTGGTGGTCTCTATCGTCCCCCGTTACTGATCCGCTAAGATCTATCCTTTAGTAGGCCGACAGGGAATGTGATGGGTGGATGGTAATGGTCGACGCGAGGTGGTGGTGCTGCCGGTTGATGGCGGTAACCGTGGTGGTGGGTATGGGTTTTCTTGAAGTAGGTAGAGAGATGAGAAGACACAAATGAGAGAAAATATGTCACTTATTAAATGCCATATAGAGAAGCAGTGCAGCAACTCTACAACAAGTATTGAATTTATTAAACAAAAAATAAGATTAAAAACTTGGTTCACAATGACATATACGAATAATTGATTTTTTTTATCAAAATAGAGGTACAGTTCAAAATTTTTGTGCAATTGGAGTATGTCAGAGGAGGATTTGGGTTTCTGGTGAAACCGCAACTTGAAGTTGCAGTTTATGATGATGTGGATTCAACTACCATGAGTTGGATGGTGACTAGGAGGGTGGTGAAGGAACCCGCAAGTTGAACTTGCGGTTTACCTTACAATCATGATTCAATTCCGGCGATGAAGACAGAAGAAGAAGAAGAAGAAGAGTCACCAGAATCTCGCCGGAGAAGATGACCGGAAACTGAACGGTCACCGAAATCTTACGTTTCAGACGATATTTCCTTCTAAAAATCCTTGTCTGATCTTCTATTATTGTTTGCTAATCAATTCTTGAAAGTTAGTTACAATTCCGGCTATCGGTTAAAATTCCGGTCGTCTTCTCCGGTGAGATTTCAGTAACTGATAAAAAAATCATATCATTCCTCCTATCTTTTCCTTTTTCTATTCTTGATCCTCTGTTTCTCTTTTATAAAAAAAATAAATAAGTAAAAAGTCCGGTGACCGTTCAGTTTCCGGTCATCTTCTCCGGCGAGATTCCGGTGACTGTTCTTCTTCTTCTGTCTTCATCTTCTCTGTCAGAGGGAGAAAGAAACCGCAACTTCAAGTTGCGGTTTCCTTTCCATGTCATCGAGCATCTCGTTCCATCTCTCCTATTGTACAGATTCATCGTTGCATCTCTCCTACTCAACATCCACATAAGCGGAAACCGCAACTCCAACTTGCGGTTACACCAAAACAAAAAACTCAACTCTGACACACCCAAAATGTACAAATTTTCTGTACTGTACCTCCATTTTGACAAAAAAATCACGAATAATTAGAATTCTGAAAACAAAAATATTAGTAGTATATACATTTGCCACAAATGTAGCAATATTTTCGAAAAAGAAGTATGACATATTTGTTATTTGCAATATTTTAATATGTTTTTCTTCCCAGATTAGATGTACATAAATGCTTTGGGTCGTTAAATATGTAGAGTCTTGTAGGTTTGTACTTTTTTCAACTTATGCGTCTCATATTGTTTGTTGTAAATTTTGTTATGATCATTTAACTTCGAGTTTATTTTTATTTTTTTTAACTCTCCGTTGAATATTTTCTTTTTCTTTGAAAGCGGTGTTGTGTTTAAAAACATTTTTTTTTGTAACCTATAGCGAGCGATATTAATGTTGTCGCATCGTGACACACCAAACAACTTTCGACTTATGAGTAAACATTTTTATGAATCTTATTATTATTGAAAATGGTATAGGTGTTCCCTTTTATAGTTTTTGACAAGCCAAACCCATAATTATCAATCTCCTTCTACGTTGAAAGTCTTTCAACGACGCTTCCGCCGCGAAGCGTGGCGATCAAAACCACTAGTTATATTTGAATTTTGATAATATTTTTAAGTAACATGGTGAATTTGATGATATTTTACGAAAGAAAAAAAAAACAGTTTTCATAATACATATAAACCCAAAAAACCGAACAACCTGACCCGAACTAACCCGGACCCGAATAACAATCAACTTTAAATAGTTTGATTATCGGGTCACCTTTTCTCAGCCAAAAACCCGAACAACCCAAAACTCGAACAAATAACCCAAAGAACACCATTCAAAATAAAGAAATTGGTGGGTTGAATCGGTCACTTTTCTTACTCATAAAAGTCAACTAAAAGACAAACCAATTTAACTTATGAACTGCCCGGTGGTCACGATGTTTATTAACAACATACATTGAACACATATTCGTAAATTCAAGAACATATAAAATAAAATTAATAATTCAGACATGTACTTAATATGCGGCATAAAAATACATAATAAAATGTTAAGGTTGCTTGAGCCAATCCTTAAGTCGTGGGAGGAAAAGTGAGCCCACCCCAGGCAAATGCACTTCTCGTTATCTTGTTCCTGATCAAGCAAACATAATATATTTGTTATTTGTGGTTAATAAGCCATAAAAATGGTTTTGTAGACATCTAGAATTATTTTATAAAAAAAAATGTTTCTATATATATATATATTAAATAAAAGATTAAAATATGTAATACAGAGGTAAGTTGGTCAAACATAAAGACAAGAGTGGTTGTCAATCAGTTTTGTTACTTTACAAATCAAGTCAAGGATAAGTTAACGTTTATGAGGGGTTAGAAAATATGGAAGGAAGCTTCTTCTTGACTTGCATATATTCTTTGCCTCAGACTTCCAAATTACACAGCTGGGAGTGTGCATATATAATAATATATATATATCGAATGATCTAAATGACTTGATCATAAACTATCAGTTGCAATCATATATTCTATAGTACACATAATGTGGCCATTTCACACTGTCACTGTGCTCTTAATGCTCTTATTCATGCCATCAAAATCACCTGCTAACAATTTCAACAAATCATTAGAAGCAAAGGCTTTGCATGCAACTCATTGGTGGGGAGACAGACAAGATTTAGATGATCATTGTACATGGTCTGGGATCAAATGCAATGAAGCAGGCAGTGTGATTTACATAGACCATTATTGTGAAGGTGTAGGTGAACAAGGAGGCCTTGATTTTCTTTCATTTCCGAACCTCGAACAACTTCTTCTTAGAAACTGCATGCTTGTAGGAAGCATACTAGATCATATTGGTTTGCTTCTAAATCTAACTCACCTTCAACTCAGCCAAAGTCATCTCACTGGCGAGGTACCTGTTTCGTTCACCAATCTCACTAGATTGACTTACCTTGATCTATTTAGTAACTCTTTTATTGGTGTTTTCCCGTCTCAAATAGGGAAACTAAAGAATTTGGCTTATGTGGATCTTAGCGAAAACCAGTTTACTGGTCCAATCCCGACATCTTTTAGTTCCATGGTTAATCTCAAATACTTGGACTTGAGAAAAAATAGACTAAATGGGTCCATCCCAGTGGAGCTTTGTAACTTGCAAAGTCTCCAAACATTAGATCTGAGTGGTAACAAACTTTCTGGCCAAATTCTCTCCGGAACTAAGTTACCTGTTCCCTTCGCAAATCTCTTTCGTTTAGAATTCCTTGATATTTCGAATAACCATTTCACTGGCAGTCTCCCTACACAGATTTGGAGTTTGAACAGTTTGCGTATTTTGCATCTTAGCCGAAACCAATTTACTGGTCCAATCTTTTCATCTTTTGATCATTCTTATAAAAATTTCACTGGAGTTCTACCATCTCAGATACGGTCTTTTGAGAGTTTAGTTATTCTAGATCTTAGTCAAAACCAATTTACGGGCTCAATCCATCCATATTTTGGTTACATGACCAATCTCACTGACCTAGATATGAGCTCAAATCAACTTAATGGATCAATCCCAAATGAACTAAGTAACATGCAGAAGCTAGAAAGATTAAACCTAGGTGACAACAAACTTGATGGTCCGATTCCCTCGTCTTTTTATAATCTAAGCAACTTGAAAGAATTGAACCTTTCAATGAACAACATCAATGGCCCCATACCTTTAGAAATAACACAACTGAACTTACAAAAACTTGACATTAATCATAACAATCTTATGGGTATGATTCATCCTGAATTTGGTATGGTGCCAAGACTCTTTTATCTTGATTTTTCATCCAACCGGTTGTCAGGTAATGTATCGTTTAAAAAGCCATGCAATTTCCAACATTTAGACCTCTCTATGAATCAATTGAGTGGAAATATCTCAGGACTAGGTGCTTGCAACTATTTAGAGTATCTGGACATCAGTAGTAATGATTTTGTTGGAGAAACACTTCAAGTTTCCGATTTTCCAAACTTGATGTTCTTTAACTTCTCTGGAAATCATCTCACTGCTATTAGTCATGATCATTCTTTGAGAAAGAAACTCACTCTCTATTTATCCATTTTTGTTCCGGTCATTGCTGGAATTTGCTTATTTGTTCTTGTTTATATGTGTTGTCATCACTCTAAGGCCACCCCGAATAATGTCCAACTAGAAAGAAAAGAACATGGGGATGTATGCTCGGTATTGAATTATGATGGGAACATTGCATATGAAGACTTCATTGCTGCTACTGAGGATTTCGATCTCAAATACTGTATAGGAACAGGTGGCTATGGTAGTGTTTATGAGGCAAAACTACCGAATGGTAAAACATTTGCTTTGAAGAAACTCCACCGGTTTGAAGCTGAGCAATTTGACCAGAGTTTCAAGAATGAAGTCCATGTGTTAACCAACCTAAGGCACAAAAACATTGTGAAACTCTATGGTTTTTGTTTTCATAACAAATGCAACTTCCTTGTATATGAATACATGGAAAAAGGGAGCCTATTTTGTGCATTGAGGGATAGTGAGTTAGCTGTTGAATTGGATTGGATGAAGAGGGTAAAAATTATCAAGGATGTAGCCCACGCTTTGGCGTACATGCATCATGATTGTAGCCCGCCAATCGTTCATCGCGACATATCAAGCAATAACATTCTCTTGAACATGGAGATGGAAGGATTTGTTGCTGACTTTGGAGCAGCCAGATTATTGGATCCTGATTCGTCTAACCAAACCATAATTGCAGGAACTTTGGGATACATTGCTCCAGGTATTTTGTATAGCACCTGATAGCTTCTTTTTTGCTCATTAGAAATGAAAATTTTTTCTAACAATCGTTTGCTATGATCATTTAGAACTTGCCTATAGCATGGTTGTGACCGAAAAATGTGATGTGTATAGCTTTGGGGTGGTGGCACTTGAAATAATTGTCGGAAAGCATCCAGGAGAGCTCTTGTCGTCACTAAACCATTCTACTGGTCAAGAAACAACATTGGAAGATCTATTGGACCCACGACCTTCTCATTCGCTTGATAAGAAAATTCAATTGGACATTGCTCACGTTTATCAAGTAGCACGGTCATGCATTCTCACAGATCCAAAATCTCGGCCCACAATGAGAACAATCTCTCAGGAATTATCTCGTTAAAGCCATGGTTCAGGCTATCTTCCATCTATTAATGCATGGTTCATATTGGTGATATGCAATTATCATAAATTGTTAACTTTGTTTTGATTTGTATGTTGTAACCAAGGAATGGCTAGAAAATTACTATGAGTTACTACATGTTCTTTCGAGTTACAATGAGGAATTACTATGATCTTTGATGTGGTGACTTGGGTTCTGTGTTTGCAAGTTGGTTTGACGTAAGCCTTACACCTAGCAATTGTTTACATGCACCACCAAATTAAAACAATAAAACATCTCTAGCTTACCTATGAATGTAATTCATTACACTGATTGAATGAGCGATACAAACTTTTGTGTGCGTACCCCTTTTTACAAGTTATTTGTTTGTGTTTGAGATAGCATGTATGAATATGCAAATGAGGTTGAATAGATGGACTTTCAACAATCTTAATTGTGTAACACCTCCAACCCGGTCAGGGCTAATGTGTCACTTATTTCACGGGTATCGATGATAGTTAGTTAAATTTGGTCATGTAGCAAGAAGATTTCCCACTAAACCATTGTCGATGGTGTTATTGTCGCCATAGAAGGATCAAAGGATTCATTTTGTTTCTTTTTCCTTTAATGGATTAACGGGATGTTTTCAAGCTCATAAGTCATGGAGAACTCACCTAAACAGAAAAAACACTTAATGTGATGTATTCGCTGACCAATTTCGGACACAATGATTGTCCAAGTATCGAAGTCATGGAAGAAGGTGATGTCATCGTTTATGGTTGTGTTTCTGTTGATAAATACACGAAATTATGAAAATCAGCTTAATTAGACTCGATATTGTTAGTCTATTTATATCTAGCAAATTTATTGACACTTGACAGGTAAAAATGTTGGATAATCAATGTTTGAATTAATAGATAGGATTAATTTGTGCTATTGAAATCTTATGATTACACTTTGTGAAAAGACGATTATACCCATGTTATTATTAATAATAAAATAAAAAAATAAGTAAGAATACAAGACACCACATATATTCTGCATCTCCCCCCTCTCTCTAAAGCTTTAAAACCCACCACCACCATCACCAACATCACCATACACCTTTAGCAACCACCACCATCACCGACATACACCTGCAGAAAACCTAGCCACCACCAACATCACCGTACATCTATACGGTGTGTATAGATGGAGAGAGATAAAGAAACCAGATTTTGATGAGAGGGAGTAAAAGTAAAGAAAAAGAAAGAGATGAAGGTTGGGGTGAGAGAAGACCACCATCTAATTACAGGCGCCATTATTGTTGCTACAAAGGAAACTGGTGTTAATTATAGATAGCAAGTTAGGGTTTTCAGTTTTGACCTGTTTTTATTTGGGTAGTAGGGTTCAGATCCGGATTTGAGGGTTAGGGTTCAGATCAATGTGGTGTAGTGGTAGTGGAAAGGTGGTGGTTTATGGTGCAGTGGTGGTGGTTTATGCTGTAGTGGTAATGGGAGGTCAGGTGGGGGAGAGATTTTGTACGCAGGTGTGTGTGAGGGTTGCAGTAGTGAAGTGGTTGTAACACCCCAAAATCTTTATTTCTTTAATAAGAGGTATAAAAACCTAGTGAATTCGATTAAAACTAAGCATATATATATATATATATATATATATATTGAAAAATACTAACTGAGGGACTAGAATGGGTACATTGTGAAAGTTGGGAGGGACTATATGTGGAACAAAGGGGAAGCCGACATATCCATCTGATATGTTGACCAACCCAACCAAAACACACACACAAACACACATTAAAGCTCCTACACCAATTCAAGCATGAATCTTGCTTAATCAGAAGTTAATCCACCTGCATTAAGGCTTAATCGACTCAACACACTCCAATAAACATCTAGGTATCACTCGTTTTATCTAGATTGTTGTATTATAGCTCCTTTTATGATGGGTGAAATTTTAGGGTTCTTAAATAGGAACAAATTGTTAGAATCTGAAGGAACCTTATATGAAAGGGTACCTTGAAAACTTGTTAATTTCTGTTTAATGTGAATTATCTAACCATAGAACATGAAATCTTGAGGGAATTGTGGTAATATAGGTTGGCTCCCTCAAGGGTGAAATAACCCCTAAAAATCTTATATAATTGCTTGATGGTTTTGAGTTTGTAAATTGTTAGTCATTATCAAAACTAGAATAACATCTTGGAATGAAATTATGGGTGGAAAATGGATGAATTATTTGACCCATTTGACTAAATCAATGGGTTAAGAATCATGTATGTTAGGTGTTTGATTAATTGCTTAAATGAAATTACTTGTGTGGAAATCCTTGAAAGTGATTGAATCATTAGTAGGATATGCTAAACTTGATGATCAAACACTAATCATATTGATAAACACTTGGATACTTATCTAGGTGAATCAAGTGGGAGTTTAAAAGTCAAGGGCGAACCAGATACTTGCCAAAAAGGAAAGCTTTAAGGTACATTTTTGGTCATGTTCACTTGTCATAAAGATTTGTGTAGAATACCTTGCAATGCATTATGATGAAATGAGTTGGAATATTGTATAATAGTATAAAGATGGATAAACATGGATTTAACAATGGACTAGGTAGTCCGAAAGGACTCCAAGACAAGTGTTTGGCTTAAGAAAAGTAATCGTGAGCGCAACTCATGTCAATGTGAATGAGTCTAAGTGACCATGATGGAATTTTTAACCATTAATGACTCAAATGGGTCAAATGGATAAGAAACAAGATTAGAAAGCGAAAAAGGGAATAGGACCAAGGCATAAGCAATCCCGTGCGGACTGTAGAGCCCGAGGCATCCCTAAATGTTCATAAACCAAGGTAAAAGAAATCTGAAGGGATTGTAGAGGCCGAGGTAGTGAATCCGCAGCTTTAACCAAGTGTTAGGTTAGGTAAAAGTTGAAAAACAGCAGCAGAACAAAGTGAATGGCCGCTCACCTAGGGTGAACGACCGTTCACCTAGCTCCCCTGTACCACAGACTCTTTTTGTAACGAGTGAGCGGCCGCTCACTCTCATTGAGCGACCGCTCACATTGGAAAAGTGGGTTTTGAGCTTTATTGATCAAATTTGATGATTATCTAGTACTAACTAACCTTATATGATGCTTGTACGACAGGTTGAAGGTATGATGAACACCCGGATGGAAGATCAAGCTACCGAATCAAACCGAACGCGCTCTTTTGAACAACTTTTGTAGAAATTGGGTCGCATTGTAGCATAGTTCAAACTAAATGACAATGTTTCTGCTGTGTTTAATTGTTTGCTAAGGGTCATAGTTGTTTTGGAAACTTAACTTCATTCGGTTTTTGGGCAAACATGTTTTGTAATAGTTTGGTAGTTAATAACTAGTATTTGAATTATGTCTTTACCTTCTCAAACCTATGAAATACTTGGGTTATGGGCGAGGGTCTTACAAGTGGTATTCAGAACCAAAGGTTTTCGTTCGGTTTGAAGCTTGATCAAGAAATCCGGAAAACAATACCTCAACTTGGTAAGCAAGAGCATAAGGTAGTATAGACATACAAATTTCAATTGGTTGAAATAAACTAAAAATAATTCCAATCATGAAAAAAAAAAAAGGAATTGTAAGATATGTTCATAAGGCATTATATCTTGTGCACTATGTGATAATGGATAATAACGAAATATGAACAAACTTGTTATGAATATTGCAGTAAACGAGATGTCGGATGAGGCCGACAAGAAACCTAACCCAGTTACCTGGGAGGCAATGAACGAAAGAATCTCAGAGGAGGTAGGGAAGGCTTTGGAAAAAGGCCTGAAAAAGCTAACTGATGATATTCGTGAGGCTGTTTTAGCCACTGTGGTTGAAAGAATGATCGAGCTGAAAGAGAATCTCTCCCAAGATAAGGAGAAGACGAAAGAAAGGAAGGGTTGTACTTATGACAAGTTCGTGTCTTGAAAGCTAGCACTCTATAAGGGAGAAGTAGACCCAATTGTTTGCCAAAAATGGATCGATGATATGGAGGGGATATTTGAACGAAGCCATTGCGACTCTAGTGATCAAGTGGCCTACGCCACGGGTCAACCACGTGAAAATGCAAAGACATGGTGGGACGCCATCAAAGCGGGAAAAGGGACGGAAAATATTCGGAACTTAACATGGGGGAATTTAAGGTGCTTTTTCTGAAACACCATAGCCCTAGGGCGGTGGTGGGCAAAATCAAGGAGAAATTTATGAATTTGAGGCAAAAGGGAGAAACCATAGATGTGATTACTGGGATGTTCCTTGACAAGTTGAAATTTTGCACTGAATTAGTGAAAACCGAAGAGCAAAAGATATATCATTGCCATAACATGCTTAGTGGGGAGTTTAGAGAATTCCTGGAGCCATCCAAATACGCCACTCTAACGGAATTAGTGGATGCCGCCCATAATCGGGAAATTGAACTCAAGAAGCAAATCGAAAGGGGGGAAAGGAAGATGATTGATACAAATCCAAGCCCCACAAAGAAACAAAGGAAGAATGAAACCCCAGTCAAGAGTAATCCGAGGCAAGGCTCAAGCTCAAGTCCGTGCAACTTTTGGCACCGACCCCACAAAGGGGAATGTTACTACAAGAACAAGCCATGTCCCCTTTGCAACAAATTGGGGCACGTGATCATAGATTGCCCTACCAAGGTGAGTGTATGCTATCACTGTTATCAACCGGGCCATGTGAAAGCGGTGTGCCCCGAACTATTGAAGGAAGCCGAAGCTAAGGCTAAGGCATCAAAGGAGGAACCTCCTAGAGCACGGGCAAGATCCTTCCAATTAACTGCGGAAGAAGCCAAAATCGAACCCAATGTGGTGGCAGGTATTTTTCTTGTGAACTCAATGCCTACACATGTATTATTCGATACGGGGGCAAATAAATCCTTTATAACTTATACATTTGCCCAACATCCGTCATTCAATCTATCTATGTTAGTTAGACCCGTGGAAGTAGAAGTAGGTAACAATGAAAGTTTCCTTGTACATGAGGCCTACCGGGGGTGTAGGATTACTATTGAGGATGAGGAATTCCCCATCGACTTATTACCTATGGCGATGAGGGAATTCCATGTGGTAGTCGGAATGGATTGGTAGTCCCGATACCACGCAAGCGTTCGGTGCTACCGTAAGGAGATAGATCTAACCTCTCCGAGCAGAAAGCTACTAACCGTTTATGGTGAAAGTGATTCTAAACCCATTTTATGCTCGTTTCTAGAGGCAAGCAAGTTGGTGCGGCACGGGTGCAAGGCATTTTTGGCCCATGTAGCTGACACCTCCGTACCAAGCCCCTCTATCCATGATGTTCCGGTGGTGAAAGAATTCAAGGACGTATTCCCGGAGGAGTTACCAGGGATAACTCCAGTCCAAGAAATCAAGTTCCATATTGAATTGGTTTCGGGGGCCAAGCCGGTTGCCAAGGAACCTTATAGGTTGGCGTCCACGGAATTACGGGAATTGTTTTCCCAATTGCAAGATCTCCTTAACAAGGGGTTCATTCGACCGAGCGTTTCTCCATGGGGAGCACCGGTTTTGTTCGTGAAAAAGAAAGACAGTAGCATGCGGATGTGCATAGACTACCGAGAATTAAATAAACTCACTATAAAGAACTGGTACCCTCTTCCAAGAATTGATGACCTATTTGACCAATTGCAAGGCGCAGAGTGGTTTTCCAAGATAGATCTGAGTTCGGGGTATCATCAGTTGAGGGTGAAGAACGAAGATGTGCCAAAGACCGCCTTTCGAACTCGTTATGGTCATTACGAGTTTTTAGTGATGTCCTTCGGGTTGACAAACGCACCCGCAACATTTATGGATCTCATGAACCGGGTGTGCAAGCCCATGCTCGACAAGTCGGTGATAGTTTTCATTGTCGTCATCCAAGTTTATTCCAAAAGTGAAGAAGAACATGCTCGACACTTGCGAGAAGTGCTAGAGACTTTGAAGAAAGAGCAACTTTATGCAAAATTTTCTAAATGCGCTTTCTGGATCTGAGAGGTGCAATTTTTGGGGCATGTAATCAGTGCCGACGGGATAATGGTGGATCCTTCAAAAATTGAAGTTGTGGTCAAATGGGTGCCGCCTAAGAACCCATCAGAGATAAGGAGCTTCCTAGGGTTGGCCGGGTATTATCGGAGATTTATTCAAGACTTCTCTAAAATCACATTGCCTCTAACTAAGTTAACCCGCAAGGAAGCCAAATTTAATTGGGGAGTTGAACAAGCAAATGCCTTCCAAACACTAAAAACAAAATTGACACGGGCACCGGTATTGACCTTACCCGATGGCATCGAGGACCTTGTAGTATACTCTGACGCTTCGCATCAAGGTCTTGGGTGTGTACTTATGCAAAAGGGAAAGGTGATTGTGTATGCTTCAAGGCAACTAAAGGTCCATGAGACCAAATACCCAACCCATGATCTTGAGTTAGCCGCCGTGGTGTTTGCATTGAAACTTTGGAGACACTACCTCTACAGGGCAAGCTGTATCATTTACACCGACCACAAGAGCTTAAAATATTTTTTTTCGATCAAAAGGACTTGAATATGAGGCAAAGAAGGTGGCTCGAAACCATCAAAGACTACGATTCCGAGATACACTATCATCCCAGAAAGGCTAACGTTGTGGCGGATGTGCTAAGTCGAAAAGGAGATCATACCCCGATTTGTGTGAAGTCGATGCAAGTAATAGTAACATCGGGGTTAATTAACCAAATTCAAGCGGCACAAGTTGAAGCTTCCAAGGAAGAGAAATGGAAAAAAGAAAGAAGCCAAGGTCAGACAAAGGACCTGATCAAGGGAAACGATGGGTTGAAGACCTGGTTTGGGAGAATTTTGGTACCAAATACATGTGGCGTTAAAGAGCTTTTGCTTGACGAGGCTCACAAATCTTGTTACTTGATTCATCCGGATGCCACAAAAATGTACCGAGATTTGAAGCGAAATTATTGGTGGCCGGGGATGAAACGAGACGTGGTAAAATATGTGGAAAAATGCCTAACTTGCTTACAAGTTAAAGCCGATCATCAAAAGCCTTATGTCAATATGCAACCATTAGAAATACCGACATGGAAGTAGGAAAACTGTACAATGGACCTACTCACAAAATTGCCTAGAACCGCTTGGGGGTTTGATGCTATATGGGTGGTGGTAGATAGGCTAACAAAAAGTGCCCATTTCCTTCCAATTAAGGAAACATACACATTCGAGAAGATGGCGGAGGTGTACGTAAATTAAATAGTCTCACGACATGGTGTACCGGTGTCGATTGTTTCGGACCGAGACACACGTTTCACCTCCCAGTTTTAGAGGGATTTTTAAAGCCAGATGGGTACAAGATTATTGACTAGCACCGCATATCATCCTCAAACGGATGGGCAAAGTAAGAGAACAATTCAAACGCTAACTGACATGCTTCTTGCTTGCGTCATTGACTTCGGGGGTAGTTGGGATACCCATCTACCACTTGTCGAATTTTCGTATAATAATAGTTACCATGCAAGCATCGGGATGCCACCGTATGAGATGTTGTATGGGAGAAAGTGCCGGACTCTGGTATGTTGGGACGAGGTTGGATCCCGCGAAATTGCACCAAGGGATGTCCTTAGTGCCACAAATGAAAAGATCGAGGCAATACGTGCTCATTTAAAAGCGGGACAGAAACACTACGCGGACAAGAAACAGAGAACCATTGAATTCTAACCCGGTGATAAGGTCATGCTAAAAGTCTCGCCTTGGAAGGGGATAATTTGCTTTAAAAAGAAAGAGAAGTTAAGCCCTAGATTCATTAGACCATTTAAGGTATTGGAACGGGTGGGATAAGTAGCATACCGCTTAGAGTTGCCGGACGAACTAAGTGCTATCCATAATACCTTACATGTCTCCCATTTACGCAAGTGCTTAGCATAGGAGGTGGTATTTCAACCACTTGATGATCTCAAAATTGATAGAAAGCGGAATCTAGCCCCAAGGCCGGTAGAGATTTTAGATCGTAAAGTTCGAAATCTTCGGACCAAAACGGTGGTCCAAGTGAAGGTAAAATGGGAATCACGAAAGGGGTCACCTATCACATGGGAATCCAAAGAAGAAATGAAGCAAATCTATCCTTTCTTATTCGGTATGTTCTAAGTTTCGTGGACGAAACCCCTTTAAGGGGGTGGAGTTCTAACACCCCAAAATCTTTATTTCTTTAATAAGAGGTATGAAAACCCGGTGAATTCGTTTAAAACTAAGCATTTTTATATATAGATTGAAAAATAATAACTAAGGGACTAGAATGGGTACATTGTGAAAGTTGGGAGGGACTATTGGTGGAACAAAGGGGAAGTCGACATATCCATCTGATATGTCGACCAACACACCCAAAACACACACATAATCACACACCAAAGCTCCTACACCAATTCAAGCTTGAATCTTGCTTAATCAGAAGTTAATCCACCTGCATTAAGGCTTAATCAACTCAACAAACTCCAATAAACATCTAGGTATCACTCGTTTTATCTAAGATTGTTGTATTATAGCTCCTTTGATGATGGGTGAAACTTTAGGGTTCTTAAATAGGAACAAATTGTTAGAATCTGAAGGAACCTTATATGAAAGGGTACCTTGAAAACTTGTTAATTTCTGTTTAATGTGAATTATCTAACCCTTGAACATGAAATCTTGAGGGAATTGTGGTAATATAGGTTGGCTCCCTCAAGGGTGAAATAACCCGTAAAAATCTTATATAATTGCTTGATGGTTTTGAGTTTGTAAATTGTCAGTCATTATTAAAACTAGAATAACATCTTGGAATGAAATTATGGGTGGAAATGGATGAATTAATTGACCCATTTGACTAAATCAATGGGTTAAGAATCATGTATGTTAGGCGTTTGATTAAATGCTTAAATGAAATTACTTGTGTGGAAATCCTTGAAAGTGATTGAATCATTAGTAGGATATGTTAAACTTGATGATCAAACACTAATCATATTGATAAACAATTGGATACTTATCTAGGTGAATCAAGTAGGAGTTTAAAAGTCAAGGGCGAACCCGATACTTGCCAAAAAGGAAAGCTTTGAGGTACGTTTTTGGTCATGTTCACTTATCATAAAGATTTGTGTAGAATACCTTGCAATGCGTTATGATGAAATGAGTTGGAAGATTGTATAATAGTATAAAGATGGATAAACATGGATTTAACAAGGACTAGGTAGTCCGAAAGGACTCCAAGACTTGTGTTTGGCTTAAGAAAAGTAATCGTGAGCGCAACTCATGTCAATGTGAATGAGTCTAAGCGACCATGATGGAATTTTTAACCATTAATGACTCAAATGGGTCAAATGGATAAGAAACAAGATTATAAAGCGAAAAAGGGAATAGGACCAAGGCATAAGCAATCCCATGCGGATTGTAGAGCCCGAAGCATCCCTAAATGTTCATAAACCAAGGTAAAAGAAATCCGAAGGGATTGTAGAGGCCGAGGTAGTGAATCCGCAGCTTTAACCAAGTGTTAGGCCGGGTAAAAGTTGAAAAACAGCAGCAGACCAAAGTGAGCGGCCGCTCACCTAGGGTGAATGACCGTTCACCTAGCTCCCCTGCACCACAGACTCTTCTGTAACGAGTGAGCGGCCGCTCACTCTCACTGAGCGGCCGCTCACATTGGAAAAGTGGGGTTTGAGCTTTGTTGATCAAATTTGATGATTATCTAGTACTAACTAACCTTATATGATGCTTGTACGACAGGTTGAAGGTTGATGAACGTCTGGATGGAAGATCAGGCTACCGAATCAAACCGAGCGCGCTCTTTTGAACAACTTTTGTAGAAATTGGGTCGTGTTGTAGCATAGTTCCAACTAAATGACCTCGTTTCCACTGTGTTTAATTGTTTGCTAAGGGTCATAGTTGTTTTGGAAACTTAACTTCATCCGGTTTTTGGGTAAACATGTTTTGTAATAGTTTGGTAGTTAATAACTAGTATTTGAATTATGTCTTTACCTTCTCAAACCTATGAAATACTTGGGTTAGTGGTGAGGGTCTTACAGTGGTGTCGTGTGGTGTTGTGGTGGTGCAGCAGTGGATGGCGGTGGTGAGGCGGTGGAGGGGTGGTGGTGGTAGCCAGTTGGGGTAAGGGTGGGAAAGAAACTGGTGTGTCTGTGAGAGAGAGAGAGAGAGAGAGAGAGAGAGAGGGGAGAGAAAGAGTGTTTTGTGTTATATATATACTAGTGAGAAATCCGCGCGTTGCGGCGGGACTATTAAACCGAACAAAAAAATAAAAAAACATTGAATCAAGCATACACATGACGGCAAGTTTACTCGCCATATTAAAAAAGTTAAAAAATTATCGTAGACAAAACTAACTAACTAAGTAAGTCGAAACCGTAACAAATCCACATAAAAAAGGAAATAACAAACTAAAAAAAAGTAATGACTTGTTCGCCTATGCTTAGATGACTTGTACATTATCACACGCAACTCTATTTGAAATAAAGCTTACATTGAAACGTATATAAAAAAACCAATAGAGGAACTTCTTATTTCTCTTTTTTTAAACGCAAGATAATATTATAATGTTGTTTAGTAGGGTAAACTCTCATGTTGTCAAATTATTTGAAGTTTTATAAACTATCTAATTCTATATAAAATATTATAACAAAACATGTAGCATTATAAATTGTTTTTTATATGTTTTCTATTTCATATATTCAAAGTAATTGTAGAAATAAATTTCATGAGTTATCATAAACATCTATTGACTCTTGAATTCATTTATATTAAATATTGTGTTTTAAAGACCAATTTGCCCATAAAATGTAGTTATTATGTGCATTGTATATTGTACCATAAGCAAATTAACTTGTACCTCTTAAATTTTAATAAGTCCTTATCAAATGCTTTATAATATAATATAGATATAGATATAGATATAGGGTTAGGATCCTGTACAAAGTGTTTTTTTTGTGAGAAGTGTGAGAAGGATTAAAAATTGATACTTAGGCATCATTTTTTGAACTTAGTCATGATGTTTTGGATTGTTTTGCCTATAAAAAACACTAAACATAACAATTAAAAACCGAAAACAATGTATTTTAGGCTTAAAACCTAAACACCATGCTAAGAACATTAAGCAATGTGTTTTAAGCGTTAAGTAGTGTGTTTTAGCTGTTTTATAAATTTAATGACTATAATACATTGTATTGTGTTTTAAATTGTTGTGTTGGGTGTTTTTTCAAGTTAAAACAACCTAAAACATCATTACTAAATCCAAAACATGATGTCTACATGTCAATTCTTAGTCCTTCTCACACTTCTTACGAAATATGTCCTTTGTACAGGATCCTAAACCTATATATATATATATATATATATATTATTTTTATTTATGCATTAAAGAATTGTTAATTATATCTGATGCATTAGAGAGTTGTACATTAGTGTAAAATGATTAAAATACCCTTATACTTAACTGACTTGGTTAACGACGTTAGAAATTTGAGCTAAAACGGTTATAGAATTATCAATAGGTACTTAGAATGTTAAAAATGAAAATATTGTATTCAAGTGGTTAAAGTAAAATAAAAGTTTTCAAATTTAGAAGATAAAATAAATCACTATTTTTTATTTAAATACAGGATAAAAATAATAAAAAAAAATATAATATCTAACATGGTAAAAGTATGCTAAAATCACAAACCACCTTCACATAATCACACATATATCCTGTTCATTGGCCCCTCATCAGCTCCTCTCTGCCCATCTTTCTCTCAACGTGGTCATCAACACTACTTACTGATCGATTCGACCACTAATCAAACACTTAATAACACGATCTGATCCTTGATTATTTATTGGAAGAAAGATGGTCTTGAAACGCCTTCTTGTTGAGGTAAATCATTAAATTAATAAACTTGTTCATCAAGATTTTTTTATTTTACCTTTGTTCTTGGCTTAATTCATGTTATATGTGTTTTGGGATTGTGGGTTTCTGTTTAATTTGGTAATAATATGGTTTAAGTTTGAATGTATGGAAACCTTACTGTTATTTAAGATTTTTAGGGTTTTTATTGAATTCCCTTATTGGGTTTAGTATGTTTAGTTATAAAAGTTTTAATCTTGATTGTCTTTTTCTATCTTATTTATATTTATTTTTAATATTGGTAGTAAATGGTGTTTTATAGCATGTTGTTGTAGCTGGGGGTTGATAAACAACGGTGGGAAAGGATAAAGATTTTAAATAATTATGATGAGAGAATGTTGGGTTACTTAGGTGAATCTTGATGGGTTTTTTATTTATTTATTCATTAATTTATTTATTTATTGTTATATTTTTAAAATATTGGTAGTAAACTGTGGTTGATGAAAATAGGGGAAAATTTAGGGATGATAATATTGTTGTTTAGGATCTTGAAAATAGGGGAAAATTTATGGATGATAATATTCATATGGTGGTTTGGGGATCCGTATACCTTAGTTTAATATCGGTCATAAGGTTATATGATGTTATCTTGCAAGTCGAAAAGGGTGCTTAATTAATGGAAGAGGAAGAAGCATAGTGTTAACAAGAGTTTAAATTTACTTTTTTTCTTGGTTTTAATGCAAATTGTGTTTAATTTGCTATTAGTTTGGTTACGTTTTAGCGTATGAAAAGTGGAAATTCTAGTGTTATTTAACCTTTAGGGTTTTTATGGAATTCCCTTATGGGGTGTAGTGTGTTTAATTCTTAAAGCTTAAATCTTGATGCTTTTTTCATGTTAATCTTGGTAGTAAATGATGGTTTATAACATGGCGCGAAAGAAAAAAAAGATTTTAGGTAAATCTGGTGAGAGAATGTTGGGTTGTTTCATATCGGTCATAAGGTTATTTGATGTTATGTTGTAAGGCCAAAGGGTGCTTAAATTAGTGGAAGAAGAAGTATAGTTTTGTTTAACAAGAACAAAGGGAATGTTCATAAATCGAAACTGTAAGTGTATGGGTTACGAAGAAACCTCGATCATACCTATGTTGTTGCGCATAGGCCTCGCCCAGAGTCTAGGTGCAAGAGGCTTAAAAAGGGAGGACTTTTTAAGCGAGGCACATAGTATAAAAATACCTTTTTTTTTTTGGGGGGGGGGGGGGGGGGGGGGGGGGGGGGGGGGGGGGGGTTAAGTCATGTTTTAAGCTTGTTTAGGGCTAGTTTAGGTTGT